>JACEFZ010000327.1:0-127688 GCA_014155875.1 Cepaea nemoralis | reverse complement strand
AAATTTCCAATCCCAAAATTGGGAAACCAAATTTATTGACAAAAAATTTAAAATTTTAAAAAAGCAAATTAATATTGATTAAGGGGAAGATTTTTTTTGTATTTTTATTTATAAAATCACTTTTTCATGAAAAAACCCACATTGAGGGACACCTCTAAACAACCCCATTTAACGGCGCGCCTTTTGTGCCATAACGTAAATTTCACGAGAAAATTTTTTTACAAAAGCGCGGATGGGGCTGGGGGAAGATGAAATTTACTTTAAAATTAGGGACTTAATCTTTGACCCAAAATTATATAAAAAGCATATAACAAACATTTAAATCTGCTGTACAATCTCCAGAAAAAATTTTTGTTTTTTGGGGTGGACATAATGAAAAGAATATATGCTAATCTCAAATTTTCCCCCTCGTTGGTTACTGAGTTTGGGAAATTTTATTTTGGGAGGGGAAAAGAAAAACAGCTATAGAACATAGCAAACTTAGATTCTGGACAAGCTTGTACTCCACGTGTTTCATTAATCTCGACGCTGTAATGGCTAGACATTATCTCGTGGCTGAGGTTCTGAGCCCGCTTGAGGCTTCAGGAGGGCAATGACTTTATTCTGTGTGACATTTTCTACACCAGCATATCTATAGTTTTATTTTGATTTTTTGCGGTTGTCAGTTGCATGCTTCAATAATTATAGCTTTCTCTTTTATGAAACTAAATCATTACCTAAACGTAAATAAATCTTCTTGCTTGCCAGGACATAAGCACAACTAAAATTGTAACTCAGAATATTTATAGCCTCGCGCAGAAAGAAGCTGCATACAATTCATGTAGGTTATTCATGAACAATTCATTGAAGTGTCCCTGGTGGGCTGGAGAACTAAGCTCTGGCTTAGTGTGATTAATATGTAATCCGATCTGGCTCGAAGATGGCGTAATGAGGTTATCTTTATTGTGAAAGGTCAGTTTGTTGGATTGTCTTTATTTTGATAAATGTCAACGGTTGTCCCGGAGAATTGCTTCTCTACACTATAGAGCCCGTTGAGGTGTAGAAATCAAGCGCATACTTTTCTCAGCATTCTTCCTTCATGCATGCATGCACTTATCCATCCATCCGTTCTTCGGTCTATCCACCTATCTAACAACCTCCATCAATCTATCGACTCTGCTCTGTCACTCTCAGTATGATGCCGAATGAGTCCATAACAAGAAAGTCCCACTGACAATTCGCCTGAAATGAAGACAACATTGATGCGCATCAAAAACGCTCACATTATTGTGATCACAGATTCTCAATCAGAGAATGATCGCAGATAATATCCCAAGAGAGAGAGAGAGAGAGAGAGAGAGAGAGAGAGAGAGAGAGAGAGAGAGAGAGAGAGAGAGAGAGAGAGAGAGAGAGAGAGAGAGTAAATTGAATTACTTGGGTATCACCTTCGACAGGTGTATGTCTTTTAAAGATCATGTGGAGGATTTGGTGGTGAAGGCCGGTAGGGGACTTAATGCTTTGAGGGCGATGGCAGCAACCGGGGTAGAGCAGAGGATGCTTTACAGGCTCTTTCAGTGGTTAATAATTTCTGTCATTGAATATGGTCTGGGGCTTCTGACAGTATCAAAGAAGCAGCTTGAAAGGTTGGAGCGCATACAAAATGAGGCCGTGCGAAGTGATACTGAGGTGCACAAAGGACACATCAATTATATGCATGAGGCATATCCTGGCGCTGCCAACATTGGCGGATAGGAATATGGTCCTTCAGGCCAAATGGTACCTGAGAGTTGCTGCAGATAGGAATCATCCCCTGCATGAAGCCATGAATATTGTCAAGGGGCATAGATTAAGATGAGGCAGGTCCTGAATGGCACAGGTGGAAATATCTATACCTCAGGTTTGTGACCTAGAGATCATCAATCGTTAAAAAAAAGAGTGAGTTGAGGTACCGGCAGACAGGACGAACTAGCACAGAGTTTAAAGTGCAACAACTGATCCAGAGTAACACACATCAATGTGACATAGTTATCTATACTGATGGGTCAGTGGTGAGAAACAAACGGGGTTTGGGGTTTCATTGCGAAGGCTAATGGACGATTCTTGAAAGCGGAGAGTATGGCATATGAGGCTACGACCTCCAGCATGAGAATGGAGTTGGAAGCAGTCACAGCGGCATTCCGTTGGTTAGAGGAGACCACTGGAACACACATTGTCTTCATCACGGACTCAAGGAGTATGCTTAGTAACGTGGAGAAAGGAATGTTTCGTGTTCAATCGCTCACCTCGCTTCAGAGGTCACAGATTGTAAGAACTGTACGGATTGTTTACCCTGGCCAATGCGAGAGTGCGGGGTGGGGGGGGGGGGGGATGAACAGATGATAGGCTGGCAGGGAATACACCTCTTGGTTGTCGATTACCCATGGACAAGGATGAGGTGGTCTGCGCCTTTGGGACCAGGTGGAGAAGGTGGAGGAGCAGATTGAGAACTCGTATGTGGAAAGGATGAAATTGCGGTGGGATTGGCAGGGGTTCTGGTAGAATCTCAAAACTGAGAGGGTCGACCAGGGAATTTTCAATCAGATAGCGGTTGGAACGATTAGTAGTGTGACTTTTCGCTGGCTGTTGAACGAGGGGACGGAGCGCATATGGGAATGTCCTGAGCGCAGTGATGTCGTTTCTTAGCTCAACTAAACTCAACTTACAGAAGTCGAAGGGATCAATTGTCGCAGCTAATACATGCGATGTAGTTCTGCATTTACAGAAGTCAAAGGGATCCATTGTCGCAGCTAATACATGCGATGTAGTTCTGTATTTACAGAAGTCAAAGGGATCCATTGTCGCAGCTAATACATGCGATGTAATTCTGTAATTTACAGAAGTCAAAGGGATCCATTGTCGCAGCTAATACATGCGATGTAATTCTGTATTTACAGGAGTCAAAGGGATCAAGTTGTCGCAGCTAATACATGCGATGAAGTTCGAAAGAACGAACGAAAATCTTTATTTTCAAAGAGTTAAGAATTGGGCACGCAGGCCCGTCTGCCCTTCTTCTCTATTTCCTCTCATACATTCTTTCATTCAACATCTCTTGTGAAGCAATTCTTTAACAACAAAAGAACAATAAGCATTAAAATGCATGAAAAATAATCAATATTACATGACTCGTTGAGGCAATGTTTAACATGGGCATCATAAATACCCAAGGTGGGTACACATGTGGGAATATCTTGGCTAGTTGTCGTTCGAGATAATATACCATTATTATTGTCTTTGCTGATGTTTTTTTTTTTTAAGGGGGCATGTAGTCTGTCCTGAGGGGGTGTTCAAACACGTTGCGACTGTATGTATAATGATTGGTGGTGTCTTTGATTTCTTGTGGAAGATTATTCCACAACTGAGTGGCAGAGTATGCTAAGCTTCTTTTATAGAAGTCTATCCTAGGTTTAGGGACATGAAGTATATCTAGTCGGTCGCTATGTCTTGCGTTATATTTAAACAATGACCAAAGGTAGCTAATAATCAATATGTGTTTGTATGTGGGAAGTATAGAATATCTTTCTCCCCTCTGCTGTGTGTCCACCGTGACGTGGTAGAGGGGCTTGCGCGTCCCAATGACCCCAAGAGCTATGCCGACGGTAGTACAGCTACTGGTAGGGCCACCCATGTCGGACAGGACAAGGGAGAGGGACCAGACGAAGAGACACACAAACCTGCTGCCTTGTAGGTAGACTGGGGACAGTCAAAGGCTAGGGAAAGCATCCCGAATAAATGCTTGTCGAAATCGGATGTACTGAGCCTCAGGCTTGACAAACCAGTGCAACGTAACTTAATTCATGATGTCACAAATCAAAATTAATCGTTATGGTGCTAATCCCGTGAAGTCCCATCAGGCGGCGATAGTGCCGGGCCCCCTGCCTCGAGGTGGTCCACCCATGACTACTGGTGGTCACCTTCCCCTGTGCTGGGGAGTCAAGGCACAGAGGAGTAGGTTAAGAGCTATTGACCAAATACCCCGGACACTCAACATACTACAGTGGAATGCCGAAGGAGTTTACAAGAAGAAAGACTCCCTAACACAGCGTCTTCATAAAGATAGAATAGATGTGGCATGCATTCAAGAGACCCACCTCAACGCCAATCACAAATTCTCAGTCAGAGGATATCAGGCCACACGTTTCGACCGCGAAGGACACAAAGGAGGAGATCTAATACTTACACGAAATACAATACCTTGCAGCGAAGTATCTGTGATCTCTGACAACCAAACGGAAATTATAGGTGTTGATATAATGATAAAGGACGTGAAAATAAGAATCTACAATCTGTATAGCCCAGCAGATAAGGACCTTACACTCTCAAACATGAAAATAACTGACACAAACTGCATTATTGTCGGAGACTTTAATAGCCGTTAAGAAAGATGGGGATACCCAGATACTGACAAAAGAGGAGATGAATTGGAGGACTGGGAAATAGACACAAATCTCCATCTACTCAACAAAGCGGATGACACACCGAGCTTCTACTCCAGAAGATGGCTTACCACTTCTACTCCAGACTTAGCTTTCTGCACAGGAGACATCCTCCACAAAATCGATCGCCATGTGCTGGACCAATTAGGAGGTAGTGACCACAGACCAATCAAGCTTGTAATGAATATGGAGTATCTTCCACAGGAGCAAAAGCCCTTGCCCCGCTGGAATTACAAACGAGCAGATTGGGACAGATTTGCCATACTAACAGACAAATATTGTGAAAACATAAATACACGATATGGCAACATAAGCAAATGGTGGAAAGTCTAAACAGAGCGATAATACAGGCAGCCACTGAGTCCATTCCTAGAGGAGCGAGGAAAAATTACAAACCATACTGGACTGAAGAACTACAAAGTTTGGAGGACAAAGTTGAAGATGCCAGGAAGACAGCAGAGAGAGAACAAACAATTGAAGCGAACATCTCTCTCAAAGCCATCTCAGCAAAATATAAAAGAACAGTAAATCAAACAACAAGAGATTGTTGGAGGGAAAAAACAGAAAACCTGAATTTTGACAGGGATGGAAACAAACTATGGAAACTAGTGAAAGCCATGAACAATGAAGGACCTAGAAACAAACAAATAACAATTAAACAAGGAAATGCCTTGCTTACAGGAAAAAAGGCTGCAAATGCACTAATGGAACACTATGCAAATGCAAACCACATTGATATTACAACCGAACAGAAGAAAGCAATCAAAGACAAACAGATACATCATAGAAATACAGAGACAGCAGCAGAATATATGATGGCAAATCTAACAATGGAATAAATGGAACAGGCAATGAATACCCTAAAAAGAAGAAATCACCAGGAAAGGATGGAACCGCAAATGAAATGCTAATAGGACTAGGCACCAAGGCAAAGAAGAAACTACTAGCAGTCCTAAATAGCAACTGGAAGAGAGGAATAGTCCCACATGCATGGAAGGAAGCTATACTAATACCAGTCCCAAAAAAAGGAAAAGACCTGGAAGAACCAAATGGCTATCGACCTATCAGTCTACTTAGCTGTGTAGGAAAATTAATGGAACGCATTATCAATGGCAGGCTAACATGGCATCTGGAAGAAAACAAACTCTTAACACCACACCAAGCAGGATTCAGAAAGTACAGATCCACTGAAGATCAAATAACCTATACAGCTCAGGAAATAGAGGATGCCTTCCAAGAGAAAAAGCACACACTAGCAGTCTGGATAGATTTAGAAAAAGCGTTTGATAAAGTATGGAAGGAAGGACTGAAAGTAGAACTGCAAAAAATGCATGTTTGTGGGAAAAATGTATAAATGGATCAGCCACTACCTTGAGAACAGAACTGCCAGGACAAAAGTACAAGGACAAACAAGCAAAATGATGCTGTTGGAGCAAGGTGTCCCCCAAGGAGGAGTTCTTTCACCAACATTATTCCTAGCATATATAAATGACATCACAGAAAATTTTCCAGCCAGAGTACACACATCATCCTTTGCAGATGACCTAGCCATATGGACATCTGAAGAATATATTAGTACAGCTAACAGCAGAATACAGGAAGCCTTATTAGCGTTAGAGGACTGGTCAAAATCATGGCTAGTGAAGATAAGTGAGGAGAAAACAACATGCACAGTGTTCTCCCTCTCAAATAAAACTCAGCAACCTAAGCTGGTATTTAAAGGAAAAATATTGCGCCATGAAGAAAATCCAAACTATCTAGGAGTCACCTTTGATCGTCGCCTGACATGGAAGACACAGGTTGAGAAAAATCGAACAAGAGCAAGGCAGAGAATAGCAATCATGAAAAAGCTTGCTGGTACAACGTGGGGAGCAGATGAGAAAGTTCTAAAGAAGTTAAATACAGGACGGGTGAGGCCAGTACTGGAATATGGCATTGCAGCTTGGGCAACAGCAGCTAAGTCAAACTTTAACAAAATAAGTAGAGTCCAAAACCAAGGAATGCGAATCATAACTGGAAGCCTGAAGACAACGCCTATTAATGAACTAGAAAAGATCACTAGCTTACAACCAATGCAGGATAGAAGAGATAGCAGAGCCCAGCAACAAGCAGAACAATTTAGAAGATTGACAGACCACCCTATGTACAACAGATTTAATGGTTTTGGAAAGGGAAGACTGAAGCGTAGCAACTTTGTAGAAACTGCAAAACGAAGGATTAGGGCAGATCCCATACTTAACATATCAACAGTCAAACCCATTTACAATGCAGACAAGTTCCCAGCTTGGAGACAGCAGCAACTGCCTGAGATGATAGAAAACATTCCTGGTATTGAGAAAAAGAACACTCAGCATGAAACCGAAAGAAGAGAAATAACCCTAAACTACATAAAAGAACATTACCCAAGCAGGAATTCGACCCATGCATATACAGATGGATCAGCCAAAGATTCAATAGAGAATGGAGGAGGAGGAATTCTCCTTAATTTAAAAAATGGAGTGAAAAAAACACAGTCAGTGGCAACTGGAAAATTTTCAAGTAACTTCAAAGCGGAGGTAGAGGCTCTGAAAACTGCAGCAGAAATGCTCTTGATGGAGGAAAATAAAGAGAAGCAAATAGCTATCTTCACAGATGCAAAGTCAGCTGTCTCAATACTGAAGAGTAATAACAGCACAGAACTAACTGAACTAAGAGCAGCACTCCATGGTCTATGCCAGAAATCCAAACAAGTTGTAATACAGTGGATCCCATCACATTGCAGTATACCTGGAAACGAAGAGGCTGACAGACTGGTAAAAGAGGGCGGACGACTACCACAGCCTGACATAGACATAACCTATAATGAGGCAAAGAGGTTGATAAAAAGCACTTATAGAACCAAATGGGAATCAGAGCATCCAGGCCATCAGAAGGATGATGCACATTACAAACTCGACCGAAGAGAACAAGTAGCAATCTTCAGACTCCGCACAGGACATAACAGGCTGAAATACAACTTCTTCAATAAACTAAAGATAGGAGATACCGATGAATGTAATTGTCGAACTGGAAAAATGACAGCAAAACATTTGCTGCAGGATTGCCCAATATATGCTGAACAGAGAAAGATATTTTAGCCCACACCTGCTTCATTTCAGGACAAGCTCTATGGAGATATCAACAAGCTCAAGTTGACCGTAGCTTACTTTAACTACATACAGGTTGACATTTAAAGGTGTATGAAGAAGTATTCAGACTGCCACACTTCATACCACAAGTATCTCGGTTACAAAAGCCTCCCAGAGTCATGAAATGGAATATTGCTTGGATAGCAGATCCATTACGTGGAAAGTCCGAATCAAAAGCTCACTGTGTGAGCTTCAAAAAAGGTGGAAAAAGTGTCCTAGTGACACGAAATGGAATATTGCTTGGATAGCAAATCCATTATGTGGAAAGTCCGAATCAAAAGCTCACTGTGTGGGCTTCAAAAAAGGTGGGAAAAGTATCCTAGTGGCACGAAATGGAATATTGCTCGGATAGCAAATCCATTGGGCGGAAAGTCCGAATCGAAAGCTCACTGTGTGGATGTCATCTGCACACTGCATTCTTCTGGTTTCCGGAAGAACAGCCTATGGTGAACGGAAGGCCCAATATACGGAAGTGAGGCTAAGCAGCCATGTGCAGGACGTGACGGTTCCTTGGGTGAGCCCAGTACCAGAGCGCTGTGTGTTGGCTCTGCAAGTATGGAAGCCTCCTTGGATGGCGAGGAATGCCCATGGTCTGCCCCTACCTTCCCTTGAGGGCTGACCAGGATGTCTTTGGCTGTTCTATATGGGCCAGCTAGGATGGGGGATAACACCACAACAGTGAGAGTCAAACGTCCTAAGAAACCCCCGGGAAGGTTAACCCGGTCAACAAATGCCCGCAGAAGTCGGATATGTCGGCCTAACGGCGCAAGAACGCAGCTCTGCTGTAAACAGGCACAATGCAATCACATCCGGAAAAAAAAACTCCGGATGAACGCAGAAGAAGAAGAAGAAGAAGAAGAAGAAGAAGAAGAAGAAGAAGAAGAAGAAGAAGAAGAAGAAGAAGAAGAAGAAGAAGAAGAAGAAGAAGAAGAAGAAGAAGAAGAAGAAGAAGAATATCTTTCTTGTGTTTTCGTCGAGGAAGATTTTAATCTAGGCAAGTTGGTATACCTTTTTTTGGCTATTTGTTTAACTAGAGCATGAACAAGGGAATTAAAGGATATATTTTGATCTATGATAAGACCCAGTGCCTAGTGTTCGGTTACACTTTCTATTATGCTACCAATGTGCAGCTGAAGAGTTCTCTGCGAGTTTAGAGTGTGAAGTCTTTGCCTGGTTCCTATTAACATAGATTTTGTTTTTGAAATGTTAATTTGCGTGCGGATTGCATGACTCCAGTTAAGTACACTATTTATTTCCTGGTGCAAGGATAATTCTAGCACATTACGATCAATAGCGTTTGTATATACTGTGCAGTCGTCTGCAAATAGATCGCAGGACGATGACAGATATAAAGGAAGATCATTTATATAAATGGCAAATAACAGAGGGCCAAGTATAGATCCCTAGGTACTCCAGTATTAATGGTAGTGACTTGGGATAGAGATTTATTGTGTGATACTACTTGTTTTCTGTCTAATAAGAATGAGTTTATTAATGTCACTATATTAAAGTTTACTTTTATTGTTTCTAGTTTTTTAAATTAGGATAGTATGATCTATCATATCGAATCCTTTTGTAAAGTCTATAAACATCGTTCCACATAGAGTATTGTTGTTAATATTTTGATGCCAGTTTTCTATCATGTTTGTTAGGGCCGTATGGCAGGAATATTTTGGCCGAAATCCTGACTGACTGTCAGCTATTAGTTTGTTGCGAACTAAGTGCTCTACTGTTTTCTTGTGGATGTGCTTTTCTAGCGGTTTGGGTAAAGAGGATAATATGGAAATTGGCCTATAATTACTCATGATGCAATCGTCTAATGAACCAGCTTTTAGATGAGGATACACTTTAGCGATTTTAAAGGCTGATGGGAAGTGACCTTTGGTGTGACATTGATTGTATATAAAAGTTAGTGACTCGCAGATCGCCGGTGCAGCATAGAGAATCCGATTACTGATTCCATCTAGTCCTGATGAGTTATTGTTTCTTAGGTTACTGAGATGAGTAAATACTTCAGTGGTCGTCATTAGCGGTATGTTTGTGGGAATGTCTCCATAGCATTTGCTCTCACAGAATGATGATAATAAAGATATGTCATGAGGCACATCTGGTATTGCAGCCTTCAGTTGGTTTATGTCAGACTGAAAGAAACTACTGAATTGATCACATGTAACCAGATTTGATAGTAACGATTGTGATGATTTGTGTTTGTTTGTCAAGGTATTAATTGCTTTCCATATATCTTTAGTGTTGGTTTGATCTATTATTAAGTTCTTAAAATAGTTTTTCTTTTCCTTTCGAATAACATATTGAACTTTGTTTCTCAGACTACGGTACATAGTTAGATTTCTATTTTTATGTGCCCTGTCCCGGTCTCTCATAAGTTCAACTACCTCCTGTGTGCTCCACGGGGGCTTAGTGTGATGTTTAACACGAACTTCTTTAAATGGAACATGCTTATCAAATACGCTTAGAAAGGTCTTCACCCAGTGGTCCAGAGCATCATCTGGGTCAGTAAGCTGGTAACCATAGTTCAGAGATGAGTTGAACAAGACTTGTAAAAAGGTATCTTGATTGAAGTTTTTGTAATTTCTTTATTTTATACTTATATGTTTGTGTTTCGGAGTTGTGGTACCTCTTTTAGACCACGTGCAACATACTGGGTAGTGATCGCTCATTGCATTAATAGGTACAGTACATTCTGTGATGTTGTCAGCACACGTAGTATAGATATGATCTATAAGTGTTGCAGATGATTTTGTTACTTTAGTGGCTTGTTTGACTAACTGTTGGAAGTTATATGACTCTATTATGTTTTCCCATGTTTTGTTTGATTTGTTAGTGTCTATGTTGAAGTCGACTAGCAGTATTATTTCTCTAACATTACTAAAGACTACATCCATCATAGTGGTGCATTTTTCATACTAGATATTTCCTGCACTGGGGTTTCGATAAAGACAGCCAAATACTAGGGGTATGCGATTTTGAAGTTTAACCTCAAGCCATACACACTCAATCTCACAGGTTTCAAAATCTAGCCTACGGTGGGCGTTAAGCGATTTAGAAATATAAACTGCAATATCCGTCTTTTGTTTCTTATAGGGATCTCTTCTAATGGTTTTAAAGCCTCTGATAGCGATGTCGTCATCTGAGATGTTGCTATTTAATCGACTTTCGCTAACGCCAAACATGTGAAAATTTTGATTAACTATAAGTGATAGTTCAGGCAGCTTCCCTAATAGATGGCAGATATTTAAATGCCCGATTATGATCCCATTATTACTGAGCCAGTGTTCGTACTTATTAGACATTATAACAATGCGTAATCATGAATGTTTTTAAACACAAACTGTATACAACTTACGTCCCTTATAACAATACACACTCTAAAGTACAGAGAAAAAAGTAATATCTCTATCAATATACACACACACAAAATACGTATAAATATCAGTAAGGATGATCAGTGAAGACCCCCTCACTCACAGTATAAACGCGATAAAAAGTATTATACAAGATATCCAACTAAGTGTCAATCTTTGTGACTTCAATACGAGTCAATGTTATAGCCATGTACAATCTAATTCCATGCTATATAAGACAATAACCAAGTATGCACATAAACTTTCTAGGACAGGCTCTTTCTTGTACCGAGATCCGGTGTTGCTTTGTGCTGAATTGCTAGTAAATACCAGGCTGTGTTGGTCCTTGGTACAGCGACATCATAAGTGCCTGACGAAGTGAAACTGGGCTAAAATGTGTGAGGTATAACAACTAGGGGTTACAATAGAATGGATACTGTTGATTTCTCACTCGTGTGTAACGACTTCCAACTACAGGCTCTGATTCGTGGCTAACAGGAGGATGTAGTGGCACGTTGTTGTTACTGCTGGATTGATCCTTGATGTGGAGAATAGAGAACATATCTTCATAATTATCATCCTCCTGTGTGAAAGAGGGCGTATTGTACGGATTTGGTGTGGTGGAAATGTTCCGTCTGGCTTGGATATCAGGTGCGTGGTTATGAGTGGTCTGCTCTCTTCTGGCCTATTGGTACTTCATGTGGCGGGAGTATGTCGTCTGGCTTGAGTTTAAGGTGGTGTAGCTAAAAGTGTCCTACGCGATCCAGTATTGGATGTAGGTTGTGTACGTTCTAGGTATTTAATATTTTTGGCGAGCAAGCTGGTGCCCAATGTAGACAAATGTACTTGATCCTTATAAAGTCACTTTTAGGTGCTCCAGACTGTGAAGTAAACACCGGTGTGTTGTTGATGAACTGTATGTTGTTGTGAGAACAAAACTTCTGCAATATGTTGTTATTTATGTCAGCTAGACGACTCTGAAATCCATAATTCGGTGATATGATGGAGGAGAAGAAAATCAACGAGTTAGGAAAAGTGTGACGTAATCGGTTCAAGAGCGCCATCAGTTGAGATGCTGTGATTTGCTGGTTGTTCATGGTGTCATTAATACCAATATGAACGCTTGCCTTTTTAACGTTACGATTTACAGCCAACCTCCTAATCTTGTCTGTTAGCCGGTCAACACCAGCCCCATGCAATGGAATTATGGAAACAATGTCTTTGTCTGAAGTGGCCATCCGGTCGCTGTATAGACCTTTCATTAGAGAGTCTCCTATTATAATGTGTGTACAGTCGGGTCGTGCTGTCTGCAAATGTTGGTTGTCAGTACGCCTTGCCCGTTGTTTCTCCCATTTAGCAGCAGTCTGTACGTCTCCATGTGACTCTCCTTGTGTTTCCTGGAGGCGTGTGTTGTCTGTTGGCAGTGCACTATAACACTGTACGTTTTCTGACGAATTTTCTTGAAGAACTTCGAATCTTTTGCTTATTTTTACACCAATGGGATAGACTGCTTGTAGCGTTTTATCTTCCTCTGCACATTGAGGTTTTTTCGCGTCTTGTTTAGTTATTTGTTTTTGGTGAAATTGGGCTTCAAGATTCTCCGTAGTTGATACAGCTGCTTGGGAGTTACACGCTTGTTCAGGTGGGTTGGTGGTGGACTCGTGCTGTAAAGTTTCTATTGTTTTTCTTAGCAACAGAGTTTCTTCTCTCAGGAGCGTGATTTCTGCTTTGAGAGCAGTGTTGTCACTGCTGGTCTTGCTATTAGCTTCAATGTTCGCTGTAACAGTAGCAGTCAGCGCCTTTAAGGATTGTTCTATTACCTCAATGCGCCTATGACAATCGCACGATTGTCCATTGATAGTTGGCGTGTTATCTAAGGCTGGTATTTCTTCTGCTACTCTTACGTTGGTCTCTACGTTGTTTTGGAGGTGCTCCATTGGATATTCAATGGCCAATAGCACTGATGGTGTAGCTAGCCTCGTGTTGATGGTATTGTCATGTTCATTCATTGTATGTGTTAGTTCAGAAACATTGTCTGTGTGATGTCTACAGATGTAGTTGTGGGATGTGTAGATTCTGATTCCTCACTCGAGACGAGCATATTGTGTCTTGTGTCTTTGATATGTCTCTATTCGTGAATGTATGTATAGAGTTCTCCGGCTCGACAAAGTCTAATTTTAGCCTAGCCAAGAGTTAATGTTTCCAACGCTGCCCTGAGCTAATAATGTGTTCTTCGAATGATACAAGTGTATTGTAAGGACTGGTGTCGTAATCAGGTCTTCAACGTAGGCTCCGCTCCTATCTTGTCTGTGTTGAATTCTATCAGGCTTGTAATAATTGGTGAGGTACGTTCCAAATGCCTCATAATGGAGTGTATTGTTAAAGGATACTGTAACACATTGGCCAGAGTTGGTGTGTTGGACGACTCGGCCGACTGGGTTCACACACCTGGTTAGCTTGGTCTTCACCGCCTTCTCTTTGTTTAGTGCGTATGGTTTATTCACGGCCGATCGTAAACCGGATCTTGTTTTAACACCAGTCACATCCAGAGAGACCTCTCCTATCGATGACATTACTGCATCATGTTATCAAACCCTTTCGTAGAATGCAGCGAACTCATTGTATTCTAGACGCGCCGCTGGCAATTTGAGGTCATGTGTTGTGGTTCGTTTGTTTTCATAATTGAGATAAGAACACATAACTGATCATGGACTTGCGATATTGTGTGCTTGGCGATTTACCACGCGCTAGTCACGCATGGTTTAATCACACGTTGTCGTTAATCGATAATTGGTAGATTTCAAAATTGAATGAATTTACCGTCCATTTTTATCAGAGAAATCCTCATTTCACTAAACAACAGTCACATAAACTTAAGATATTAATTCGTATTAGATCCAGTTTTAGAACTAACACAATGATATTTACAGCATCTCGACTAAAATAGGCAAAACGTCGATAAATTCTATAAAACTTGGGAGAGCTTGTGAAAACACGTTCGCTCGTAACCGGAAACCGGAGACAGACACCAAAGGGATCAACTGTCGCAGCTAATACATATGATATAGTTCTGTATGTACAGAAGTAAAAGTGATCAGTTGTCGCAGCTAATACAGGCGATATAATTCTGTATTTACAGAAGTCAAAGGGATCAATTGACGCAGCTAATACATGCGATGTAGTTCTGCATTTACAGAAGTCGAAGCAATCTATTGTCAACTATTCCTTCCCACGACGCTTGACGGTAAAAGTGGAAGGAGATGATGATGATGAAGGCTAAGTGAAGGGCCCGATAGTTAGGCATTGGATTAGTTAGTAGTATACGGACACCAACTTCATTCTTATTAATTGTCACTACAATGGCTACCCGGAGACGCAATTCTCAAGAAATGAGGCCGCTGGCTTTCATGTGTGTCAGAATGGCATTGTTCAGGGTGAATGTTAATGTTCAGTGTAGGTAATGTGAGCAATTTTATGCGTGCATAAGTTCAAATGTGTAGGCGTATGAAACAGGGCTGAGGGTTAAAGGGCAAACCCACAATCAGCCTGGGAATAACCTTTCGCTGAACGACTGCTCCGACACTCTGACATTAGTGAAATTAAACGGGACGTTCTTATTGTTAAAACAGTCTTATAAAGGATACAATTTTGTGTCCACAGAAATGTTTTGTGTTTTCTCAAAAACAAACTATATTATAAACTGTGCTTTAAAATAAACAAGAGGGCACAACTGTCCGCCTGCAGAATTGGACTAACCTTTAGCTAGCCTGGTAAATGTGGCGTTTACAGGAAGCGAAATTACACAAGGGCACGAAGGACATTAACGAACCCATGTCTTCATCGACGTTAAAAAAAAAAAACAAAGCATCATCATTTGACGGGCACTGAGTGGCACTCGTGGAAGGGCAGGGACGAAGTGATTATAAAGTGGGAATTATAGGTAGTAAGTGCGTAAGCAATGGACCCTTTTTCATGCTTTAAAGCCAGACCCTAATTTTGATAGACTAATTCGTAGTTGGTAGGTGATATGGTCAATATCACATAGGCCGACTTTGCTTCCAGAGACATTTTCTGGTACATATTTTAGGAAAGGTCAATCTGGCAGTCCAGGTCAATTGTAAAATGTCCAGTCCGGCCTCGTGCTCATGGAAGCCATGAACAAGGGGCCGAGAGGCGATCATGCCGCCAGCCCGCCATCATGTGATTTAGAAGATGGGTGATTATATAATGTCTGTTGTTTCGTATGTTGTCTACATTGTCTTTTGTCCCTGTAGATTATGTGAGTGCTAATCAATACATATACTATTTTTTAAAATCTATTTACGCATGTGGATTCCCGAGAGTTCACAACACGTAGCTAAAACATGGGTTCTGAATGCGTCGCAACCAGTCTTAGCGGAGTTAGCCTCTAAACCAACCCGCGTCAAGCTCTTTGCAGAGGAGTTCATGAGTGGTTGGATTGGATTGTTCAGCTAACGTTTTCTACGGCATTTAGATGGCCAGACTCACACCAACATCACTTATCGTCTCTGATGATATGCACGTTAGATGGCAGTGTTACTATTCTATAGTTGGCTTCTGGGCGCCAGTAACACACGTTAGATGGCAGTGTTACTATTCTATAGTTGGCTTCTGGGCGTCAGTAACACACGTTAGATGGCATTGTTACTATTCTATAGTTGGCTTCTGGGCGTCAGTAACACACGTTAGATGGCAGTGTTACTATTCTATAGTTGGCTTCTGGGCGTCAGTAACACACGTTAGATGGCAGTGTTACTATTCTATAGTTGGCTTCTGGGCGTCAGTAACACACGTTAGATGGCAGTGTTACTATTCTATAGTTGGCTTCTGGGCGTCAGTAACACACGTTAGATGGCAGTGTTACTATTCTATAGTTGGCTTCTGGGCGCCAGTAACACACGTTAGATGGCAGTGTTACTATTCTATAGTTGGCTTCTGGGCGCCAGTAACACACGTTAGATGGCAGTGTTACTATTCTATAGTTGGCTTCTGGGCGCCAGTAACACACGTTAGATGGCAGTGTTACTATTCTATAGTTGGCTTCTGGGCGCCAGTAACACACGTTAGATGGCAGTGTTACTATTCTATAGTTGGCTTCTGGGCGCCAGTAACACACGTTAGATGGCAGTGTTACTATTCTATAGTTGGCTTCTGGGCGTCAGTAACACACGTTAGATGGCAGTGTTACTATTCTATAGTTGGCTTCTGGGCGTCAGTAACACACGTTAGATGGCAGTGTTACTATTCCATGGTTGGCTTCTGGGCGCCAGCAACACACGTTAGATGGCAGTGTTACTATTCTATAGTTGGCTTCTGGGCGCCAGTAACACACGTTAGATGGCAGTGTTACTATTCTATAGTTGGCTTCTGGGCGTCAGTAACACACGTTAGATGGCAGTGTTACTATTCTATAGTTCGCTTCTGGGCGTCAGTAACACACGTTAGATGGCAGTTTCACACGTGTTACTATTCTTCTTCTTCTTCTTCTTCGTTCATCCGGAGTTTTTTTTTCGGATGTGATTGCGTTGTGCCTGTTTACAGCAAAGCTGCGTTCTTGCGCCGTTAGGCCGACACATCCGACTTCTGCGGGCATTTGTTGACCGGGTTGTGTTACTATTCTATAGTTGGCTTCTGGGCGCCAGTAACACACGTTAGATGGCAGTGTTACTATTCTATAGTTCGCTTCTGGGCGTCAGTAACACACGTTAGATGGCAGTTTCACTATTCCATGGTTGGCTTCTGGGTGTCAGTAACACACGTTAGATGGCAGTGTTACTATTCCATGGTTGGCTTCTGGGCGTCAGTAACACACGTTAGATGGCAGTTTTACTATTCTGTGGTTGGCTTCTGGGCGCCAGTAACACACGTTAGATGGCAGTGTTACTGTTCTGTCATTCGCTTCTGGGCGCCAGTAACACACGTTAGATGGCAGTGTTACTGTTCTGTCATTCGCTTCTGGGCGCCAGTAACACACGTTAGATGGCAGTGTAACTGTTCTGTCATTCGCTTCTGGGCGCCAGTAACACACGTTGGATGGCAGTGTTACTGTTCTGTCATTCGCTTCTGGGCGCCAGTAACACACGTTAGATGGCAGTGTAACTGTTCTGTCATTCGCTTCTGGGCGCCAGTAACACACGTTGGATGGCAGTGTTACTGTTCTGTCATTCGCTTCTGGGCGCCAGTAACACACGTTAGATGGCAGTGTAACTGTTCTGTCATTCGCTTCTGGGCGCCAGTAACACACGGGCTGTATGGCGTCTAGAGAGCCTGTATTGGACATTTGACCATCTTTAACAGTGCGATCTCCTACAGGTCACCCCAGATCCTCCCCATATGATTCATCTACGTCTCTAGATCTTTGCTATGTGTGTGTGCTTAGATCTACATCTATTATGTTTTGCCAAGACATCGATTCCCTTGACCAATCATCAGATGGCTTACATAGGTTGTCTAACAACTGTCTCGCAACTCCTATACTAGAGTAACAATTTAAGAGTTCGCATATCATTACCTATTCAGGTACTTTAGACAATACAACTGGTCAAAGTAATCCCATTGCTAATACTGCTGTAATGTATGCAAGTATTTGGCATTTACATATACTAGTTAGCAGTATAACAAAGTCGGGCGACCAGTTTCCCCGTCACAGAACATTGTCAGAAAATTCTGATAATTATCAATAAAATATGTTACAAATATAGATCGAACATAAGCCGGCCGTAGTTTTAAAAAAAAACAAAAAAAACATCCAATCACGTCATTTATGTGGTTGCAGTACATTGCGTTGGTACGTAAGCTTAATAACCCGTTCACATTAAGAGCAAAGTAACCTGTACACTTTAAGAACAATATAGACTGCCGCTGGATATGGGAATAGAGTATTCAGATGAAATGAGACGTTGAGATATAGCTGAGAAACAAGAAACCCATCTATATCTCCATGAACCTGCTACGCTCATGTCACGGTTCTTTCTGCATCCTCCAGCTGGTGGGGCTCTACGTCTCTCCCTGGAACTGCAACGTCCAGGCCTCGTTGCTTCCTCCATCCTCCACTTTGAGTGACTCTAAACTCTACGGCTCTCCCTGGTACTGCAACGTCCAGGCCTCGTTGCTTCCTCCATCCTCCACTTTGAGTGACTCTAATCTCTACGTCTCTCCCTGGAACTGCAACGTCCAGGCCTCGTTGCTTCCTCCATCCTCCACTTTGAGAGACTCTAAACTCTACGTCTCTCCCTGGTACTGCAACGTCCAGGCCTCGTTGCTTCCTCCATCCTCCACTGTGAGTGACTCTAAACTCTACGTCTCTCCCTGGAACTGCAACGTCCAGGCCTCGTTGCTTCCTCCATCCTCCACTTTGAGTGACTCTAAACTCTACGTCTCTCCCTGGTACTGCAACGTCCAGGCCTCGTTGCTTCCTCCATCCTCCACTGTGAGTGACTCTAAACTCTACGTCTCTCCCTGGTACTGCAACGTCCAGGCCTCGTTGCTTCCTCCATCCTCCACTGTGAGTGACTCTAAACTCTACGTCTCTCCCTGGAACTGCAACGTCCAGGCCTCGTTGCTTCCTCCATCCTCCACTTTGAGTGACTCTAAACTCTACGTCTCTCCCTGGTACTGCAACGTCCAGGCCTCGTTGCTTCCTCCATCCTCCACTGTGAGTGACTCTAAACTCTACGTCTCTCCCTGGTACTGCAACGTCCAGGCCTCGTTGCTTCCTCCATCCTCCACTGTGAGTGACTCTAAAACTCTACGTCTCTCCCTGGAACTGCAACGTCCAGGCCTCGTTGCTTCCTCCATCCTCCACTTTGAGTGACTCTAAACTCTACGTCTCTCCCTGGTACTGCAACGTCCAGGCCTCGTTGCTTCCTCTATCCTCCACTGTGAGTGACTCTAAACTCTACGTCTCTCCCTGGAACTGCAACGTCCAGGCCTCGTTGCTTCCTCCATCCTCCACTTTGAGTGACTCTAAACTCTACGGCTCTCCATGGAACGCTGAACATAGATCCACGGCTAGACTTACATTTTCTCTCCCCTTCCTCACATCATATTTACCCGCTTGACTTTATTCTTCTTCTTCTTCGTTCATCCGGAGTTTTTTTTTCGGATGTGATTGCGTTGTGCCTGTTTACAGCAGAGCTGCGTTCTTGCGCCGTTAGGCCGACACATCCGACTTCTGCGGGCATTTGTTTACCGGGTTAACCTTCCCGGGTGACTTTATTCAGCTTGTATTTGCTAAATTCAAGACCAAGTTTACTTACATATTACTCACTCTACTTTATTCAACTTGTATTTACTCACTCTACTTTACTCAACTTGTATTTACTCACTCGACTTATTCAGCTTGTATGTATTCACTCGACTTTGTTCAGCTTGTACTCACTCACTCGACTTATTCAGCTTATGTTTACTCACTCGACTTTGTTCAGCTTGTACTTACTCACTCGACTTATTCAGCTTATGTTTACTCACTCGACTTTATTCAGCTTGTACTTACTCACTCGACTTATTCAGCTTGCATTTACTCACTTGACTTTATTCAGCTTGTACTTACTAACTCGACTTTATTTAGCTTGTACTTGTCGTGTGTTCCTTTAAAGTGTCGTCCCTGGAGTGAGGGGAATCAACACCCACATTATTTTTAACCCCATATCATTATTCTGGAGAATCCACCAGATTCCGTCCACCACACCCCCTCAGTCAGTGGATACCTCTCTCTCTCTCTCTCTCTCTCTCTCTCTCTCTCTCTCTCTCTCTCTCTCTCTCTCTCTCTCTCTCTCTCTCACCACTTGCTCATGCCCCCTCTCACACTTCCCCAAAACAACATACTTAACAACTCTAGCTTCAAAAAATTAATAACAAATTAATTTAATAAAGAAACGTGTATGTATGGAGAAGTGTATGTGTAGAATGTATGTCGTATACTCTAGTGTGTCTGCAGAATCAGACCGAACATCTCAGGAGCAACATCCGATCATCATGGTAAGGACTACACAACATCATCTGAGTCAGCACAAAAAACCTCACCAAACGATGTGTCCCTCCTGCCAGATGTAGACTATCTCCGGTAGCTTGTGATAATCACGATACTAAGACATCAATCACAGATATAGTCCGATACTGATCCTAACTTGATCATAAACACTGTCCCTAAATGTTCTTAGAGTTTGAGACTTCACAATTCCTGAATAATGAAAACGCAGAACACTGTCCCCTGAAATTACCATTATTCCTTTCTACGAGATGTCCTAAAGTTCTCACCCTCTATAAAGCATTGTACATAGTCTCACAGGAATCTACTAATTTCCTTGACACTTCTTATTGTTATTTTTCCATATGATGTGGAAAAAAAACACTCATTAATGTTCAGGTCTCGTGTGGCGTGTAACACAAACATTATTGTTCTGAGAAGTCATCCTGTTGGATGCTTATAGGTATCGGCTCACCAGAGCCATGTCCTTCAGACTTTTTCTATCATAGGCCCAGTGCAAAGGCTGATGTATAAACCTTCCTGCACTACTTTCTCCAGGATTTTAATTTGCCATGTTTCAGTGGTTTTCATCCTAACCTGAGGGAACCTGTAAAAGAGAGAACAACACACCCGGTGAGAGCAACCTGTCACTGACTCCTATTAGATGAGTGTAGGCCGATGGCCTCACTCAGATACATGACAGTGAACAAACTCTGTCATGGGCAGAGGAGCTCATCACCTCGGTCTGAGGTAGGGCAAGACAAGGACAGAGCAAAATGTAAAGTGTAGAACCCCAGTAGACCCCACTGGAAGATCCCACCATTGGACATTCTCCCTATCCCCCAACCATCCTCAGTCTCTCTAAACATCATCCCATTTCACTATTCCCAACCAGCTGAGCTACTTGACTTCTCACACTAGTTAATTTTAACAATGCGATTGCCTACTGTCGCCGATACTCCTTGACTACCTAACCACAACGCAACAACACTATGATAGAGTTCTAAGCTCTATCTATCACTAAGCTATTCCACATTATTTACAGCTAGATTCTATCCCGCAAATACCTTATGCAATCCTGGCTCAATCCGGAATCGAATTCACAATTTGCCATAAAAGACACATGTTAATTGATACATAACACATGCGATTCTATTCAACACTAAAATCGAGCCAGCTAACACTTCTGTCTAGTCCAATTCCATTCTTCACACTCGCGGCAAAAGAATTTATGTTTTCTGCAGTCGGAGATTGTCCGAGTGACGTCATTCTCCTGTCAACAACAGGTGTTCTCAGGGGCAGACAATCCGTCCCTAACTTCACAGGAATTTTCGTCTCCCCTTTCTACAACTAAAGCAACCGTCTGTCCCTTCATCTCGCGATTCACCAAAACAACAAGCCGACATTTCCCGTTTCCTAGGGACTTTCAAAGACTTGTAGTTTACTTTGATCCGACTTGAGTTTTTCTCCACTAGTAACAAACAATTGCCACTGTGAATACAGACTGGTTCTCTGTTAGTGTATCATCTTATCGTTAACGACAGTGATCTCGTGACAGTACTTACTCGACTTATTCAGCTTTTTGTTTACTCACTCGACTTTACTCAGCTTTTATTTACTCACTCGATTGTTTTCAGCTTGTCTTTACTCGACTCACGACCAAGTTTCCAAATGCTCACTATTTACAGGTAAACCTCGCCCTCTTCCTGTGGTATATTTCTTGCAAACCGTCACAGCGCTGTTTTTGAATTCCCCGCACTACCCCTCCAGTTTACAACAACGCCAACAACAACCACCATCATCCTCACATTCAAATTTGAAGAAGGAAAGGAATTAGCGCCGACAATAAAAACAAAGGATGAAATGTGCATCATCCCAAGTTGGAAACAACGCAGATTCCTAAAGCGGACGATAATATAGTAACCATAAGTCTAAACAGAGCTTCGCCATTAGTCATGACGTCATAGCCCCAAGCTGCTTTAAAAACAACGTGCAGACTGACAGAAGAGGAGTGTGTGTGGGAAAATCATCAACAAGCGTTAAAAGAGATGACGGTCCAACGAGACTGACGGCATGGTAGCATCTACAAACTCACTCCTCTAAAGACCGAAGGAGTTTGTAACAAGAAAGTCTCCCTAACAAAGCGTCTTCATAAAGATAGAATAGATGTGGCATTATTCCAAGAGACACACCTCAACGCCAATCGCAAATTCTCAGTCAGAGGTTATCCATCCATCCATCATGTGCTATGCGGGGTGGGCGGTCATGTTCTGCTATCTCACTCGATCACCAGAGTTGATCAGCTCCGTGTTTCTTTCGCGACCATGCCACAAGGCCAAGCCTTCCAGGTACTTGCTTCTAGGTTATCAGGCCACACGTTTTGACCGCTAAGGACACAAAGAAGGAGTTATAATACTTACACGAAATACAATACCTTGCAGCGAAGTATCTGTGATCTCTGACAGCCAAACGGAAAATGTAGGTGTTGATATAATGATAAAGGTCGTGAAAATAAGAATCTACAATCTGGATAGCTAAGCAGATAAGGACCTTACACTCTCAAACATTAAAATAACTGACACAAACTGCATTATAGTTGGAGATTTTAATAGCCGTTCAGAAAGATAGGGATACCCAGATACTGACAAAAGAGGAGATGAAGTGGAGGACTGGGAAATAGACTAAAATCTCCATCTACTCAACAAAGCGGATGACACACCGAGCTTCTACTCCAGTAGATGGTTTACAACTTCTACTCCTGACTTTGTTTTCTGCACAGGAGACATCCTACACAAAATCGATCGCCATGTGCTTGACCAATTAGCAGGTAGTGACCACAGACCAATCAAGCGTGTAATGAATATGGAGTATGTTCCACAGGAGCAAAAGCCTTTGCCTCGCTGGAATTACACACGAGCAGATTGGGACAGTTTTGCCATACTAACGGCCAATATTGTGAAAACATAAATACACGATATGGCAACATGAAGCAAATGGTGAAAAGTCTAACTAGAACAATAATACAGGCGGCTACTGAGTCTATGCCAAGAGGAGCGAGGAAAATTTACAAACCATACTGGACTGAAGAACTACAAATTTTGGAGGACAAAGTTGAAGATGCCAGGAAGACAGCAGAGAGAGAGAGAGAGAGAGAGAGAGAGAGAGAGAGAGAGAGAGAGAGAGAGAGAGAGAGAGAGAGAGAGAGAGAGAGAGAGAGAGAGAGAGAGAGAACAAACAACTGAAGCGAACATCTCTCTAAAAGCCATCTCAGCAAAATATAAAAGAACAGTAAATCAAACAACAAGAAATTGTTGCAGGGAAAAACAGAAAACCTGAAATTTGACAGGGATGGAAACAAACTATGGAAACTAGTGAAAACCATGAACAATGAAGGGCCTAGAAACAAACAAATAAAAATTACACAAGGAAATGCCTTGCTTACAGGAAAAAAGGCAGCAAATGCACTAATGGGACACTATGCCTGTGCAAACCACATTGATATTACAACCAAACAGAAGAAAGCAATCAAAGACAAACAGATACATCATAGTAATACAGAGACAGCAGCAGAATATATGATGGCAAATCTAACAATGGAAGAAATGGAACAGGCAATGAATACCCTAAAAAAAGAAGAAATCACCAGGAAAGGATGGAATCACAAATGAAATGCTAATAGGATTAGGCACTAAGACAAAAAAGAAACTACTAGCAGTCCTAAATTACAGCTGGAAGAGAGGAATAGTCCCACAGGCATGAAAGGAGGCTATACTAATACCAGTCCCAAAGAAAGGAAAAGACCTGGAAGAACCAAGTGGCTATCGACTTATCAGTCTACTTAGCTGTGTAGGAAAATTAATGGAACTCATTATCAATGGCAGGCTAACATGGCATCTGGAAGAAAACAAACTCTTAACACCACACCAAGCAGGATTCAGAAAGTACAGGTCCACTGAAGATCAAATACCTCAGGAAATAGAGGATGCCTTCCAAAAGAACAAGCACACACTAGCGGTCTGGATAGATTTAGACAAAGCATTTGATAAAGTATGGAAGGAAGGACTAAAAGTAAAACTGCAAAAACATGCATGTTTGTTGGAAAATGTATAAATGGATCAGCCACTACCTTGAGAACAGAACTGCCAGGACAAAAGTACAAGGACAAACAAGCAAAATGATGCTGTTGGAGCAAGGTGTCCCCCAAGGAGGAGTTCTTTCACCAACATTATTCCTAGCATATATAAATGACATCACGGAAAATTTTCCAGCCAGAGTACACACATCGTCCTTTGCAGATGACATAGCCATATGGACAACTGAAGAATATATTAGTACAGCTAACAGCAGAATACAGGAAGCCTTATTAGTTCTAGAGGACTGGTCAAAATCATGGCTAGTGAAGATAAGTGAGGAGAAAACAACATGCACAGTGTTCTCCCTCTCAAATAAAACTCAGCAACCCAAGCTGGTATTGAATGGAAAAATATTGCGCCTTGAAGAAAATCCAAACTATCTAGGAGTCACCTTTGATCGTCGCCTGACATGGAAGACACAGGTTGAGAAAAATCGAACAAGATCAAGGCAAAGTATGGCAATCATGAAAAAGTTTGCTGGTACAACGTGGGGAGCAGATGAGAAAGTTCTCAAGAAGTTATATACTGGACGGGTGAGGCCAGTAGTGGAATATGGCATTGCAGCTTGGGCAACAACAGCTAAGTCAAACTTTAACAAAATAAGTAAAGTCTAAAATCAAGGAATGCGAATCATAACTGGAAGCCTGAAGACAACGCCTATTAATGAATTAGAAAAGATCACTTGTTGACAATCAATGTAGGATAGAAGAGATAGCAGAACCCAGCAACAAGCAGCAAAATTTAGAAGATTGACAGACTACCCTATGTATAACACGTTTAATGGTTTTGGAAAGGGAAGACTGAAGCAAAGCAACCTTGTAGAAACTGCAAAACGAATAATTAGGGCAGATCCCATACTTAACATATCAACAGTCAAACCCATTTACAATGCACACAAGTTCCCAGCTTGGAGACAGGAGCAACTGCCTGAGATGAAACTGAAAGAAGAAAAATAACCCTAAACTACATAAAAGAACATTACCCAAACAGCAATTGGACCCATGCATATACAGATGGATCAGCCAAAAATTCAATAGAAAATGGAGGGGGAGGAATTCTTCTAAATTTAAGAAATGGGATGGGGAAAAAAAAACACAGTCGGTGGCAACTGGAAAATTTTCAAGTAACTTCAAAGCGGAGGTAGAGGTGTCAGAGGCTTTGAAAACTGCAGCAGAAATGCTCTTGATGGAGGAAAATAAAGAGAAGCAAATAGCTATCTTCACAGATGCAAAGTCAGCTGTCTCAATACTGAAGAGCAGAAATAGCACAGAACTAGCTGTCCTAAGAGCAGCACTCCATGGTCTATGCCAGAAATCCCAAAAAGTTGTAATACAGTGGATCCCATCACATTGCAGTATACCTGGAAATGAAGACGCCGACAGACTAGCAAAAGAGGGCGGACGACTACTACAGCCTGACATAGACATAACTTATAATGAGGCAAAGAGGTTGATAAAAAGCACCTATAGAACCAAATGGGAATCAGAGCATCCAGGCCATCAGAAGGATCATGCATATTACAAACTCGACCGAAGAGAATAAGTAGCAATCTTCAGACTCCGCACAGGACATAACAGGCTGAAATACCACTTGTTCAATAAACTAAAGATAGGAGATACCGATGAATGTAATTGTGGAACTGGTTAAATGACAGCTAAACATTTGCTGCAGGAGTGCCCAATATATACAAAACAGAGAAATATATTTTAGCACACACCAGCTTCATTTGAGGACAAGCTCTATGGAGATATCAACAAGCTCAAGTTGACTGCAGCTTACTTTAACTACATTCAGGTTGACATCTAAAGGTGCATGAAGTATTTAGACTGCCACACTTTATAACACAGGTATGTTGGTTACAAAAGCGTCCCAGAGGCATGAAATGGATTATTGCTTGGATAGCAAATCCATTACGTGGAAAGTCCGAATCGAAAGCTCACTGTGTGGGCTTCATAAAAGGTGGGAAAAGTTTCCTAGTGGCACAAAATGAAATAGTGCTCGGATAGCAAATCCATTACATGGAAAGTCCGAATCGAAAGCTCACTGTGTTGATGTCATCTGCAGACTGCATTCTTCTGGTTTCCGGAGGAACAGCCTGTGGTGACTGGAAGGCCCAATATACGGAAGTGAGGCTAAGCAGCCATGTGCAGGACGTGACGATTCCTTGGGTGAGCCCAGCACCAGAGCGCTGTGTGTTGGCTCTGCAAGTATGGAAGCCTCCTTGGATGGCGGGGAATGCCCATGGACTGCCCCTGCCTTCCCTTGAGGGCTGACCAGGATGTCTTTGGCTGTTCTATATGGGCCAGCTGGAATGGGGGATAACACCACAACAGTGAGAGTCAAACATCCTAAGAACCTCCCCCCCCCCCCCGGGAAGGTTAACCCGATCAACAAATGCCCGCAGAAGTCGGATGTGTCGGCCTAACGGCGCAAGAACGCAGCTCTGCTGTCAACAGGCACAACGCAATCACGTCCTAAAAAAAACTCCGGATGAACGCAGCAGAAGAAGAAGGCTCCATCCAGGTAGACAAGGCACATGCCCGTCCACCTCGTCCTCATACCTTCCCATCACCGGTGTGTGCAATGCCTAGTGTAACGGGGAGTTACTGTGAATAGTCACATGGATAGGAAAAGTCAGGAGGCCAATTGCTCGGTCTACCTTAAAATCCTTCTGCCTATTTTATGCACAAGTTTATCATAATATGTCTCTCCACAGTATGTGCTATGGGATTATCTTTATCTCTGCAAAGATACCAAAGTGAAGAGTGCTGTGAATATTACTTTTAAGAGTTGTAAACTGGAATGATTCCATGATGTCATACGTGTAGATGACTGGTACGCAGCTGAGTCACGGGTTCCTGTCTGCCTTGAGTGTCAGTCCTCATGACGTCAGTGCGGCAGATAAGAGACACAATACGCAGGAACATCGAGACAGCGCCACCCCTTATCAGGCACATGACATAGTCAAGGACAAGCACGGCGCCTGTCTATTTCTGACTGGACAGTACAAGAACAAATATTAGACGTCATTGAAGTAGAGATCGCTGGCACTTACAAGAAACAGTAACAGACTTCTATGAAACGGATATAAACTGGAATTTACAAGAAACAGTAACAGACTTCCATGAAACGGATATAAACTGGAATTTACAAGAAACAGTAACAGACTTCCATGAAACGGATATAAACTGGAATTTACAAGAAACAGTAACAGACTTCCGTGAAACGGATATAAACTGGAATTTACAAGAAAAAGTAACAGACATCTATGAGCAGATATAAACCTGGAAATTACAAGAAACAGTAGCAGACTTCCGTGAAGCATATATAAACTGGAAATTACAAGAAAAAGATAACAGACTTCTATGAAGCAGATATAAACTGGAAATTACAAGAAAAAGATAACAGACTTCCATGAAGCAGATATAAATTGGAAATTACACGAACAAAGAAGCAACTTCTGTGAAGCAGACATGAACTGGCAATTACCATAAACAATTAGAGACATCTATAAAGCAGACATGAACTGGCAATTACCATAAACAATTAGAGACATCTATAAAGTTGACGTGAACTAGCAATAACAAACAAAAAAACAACAACATAAGACTTTATTTCCTCAGAACACCTGTGGTGCGGTAACAATGACAAATGACTACAATGGTCTTGTGGAGTGAAGAGTTATTCGACAAGATGTACCACATTACAGTTTAACCAGTAATCTAGTTCCTTTCTTTGCTATATTTCATTCTTAGAACATCTTCACCATTACACAGCAACCGATTTACCACGCAGGGCGATCCTCAATGCCACTGCGGTAGCGATAATGGATAGTGTTTTGTACTAAGGTTTGGGGCGGAAGGAAGGGGGGGGTGTATGTTTGGGGGTGGGGGGGGGGGTTGTTGACACCGGGTCCTGGTGTTGGTAGGCAAACCTACAAAACTCTTTGCTACCATGGATAATTATATACATACCATACAGTTCAGTAATCGACGATACAAACTTGAAACAGTTTTGTAATATATATATATATATATATATATATATATATATATATATATATATATATATATATATATATATATATATATATATATATATATATATGACATTCGTCTCCGTATTCAACACTACAAACTTGAAACAGTGTTGTTAATATAGATTATACGGCTCCGTATTCAAATGTTAAATAAGTTCTGACACTGCAATAAGCCCCAACATTTATAGAACTTTTGTGATTTACTGGGTAATCTTACGTTCAATAGTTTTCCATTGCTTTCTGGACGGCTGGCGTGCCTACCATGGAAACCAAAGCACAGCTATCTGCTTTCAAATCACCTGCGGTTGATTTCGAACCCCTGACCCAGTATGTCGGGGGATTGTGAATCTGCGTTCACTTAACCGTAAGCCACAGACGGTGCAAACGGAAAACAGTTGTAGTATCTATAGAACATATAATTGTGCTATCTAAGAACATACAGTTGTATTATCTATAGAACATACAGTTGTGCTATCTATAGAACATACAGCTCCGCATTCAACAGTGCAAACTTGCAACAGTTTAGTTTAGTACAGGTCATACGGCTCCATATTCAAGGGCACAAACTTGAAACAGTTTTCCTACATACAGGCCACACGGTTCCATAATCAGCTGTACACAACTTGTAACAGTTTTCCTACATACAGGCCACACGGTTCCATAATCAGCTGTACACAACTTGAAACAGTTTTCCTACATACAGGCCACACGGTTCTATAATCAGCTGTACACAACTTGTAACAGTTTTCCTACATACAGGCCACACGGTTCCATAATCAGCTGTACACAACTTGTAACAGTTTTCCTACATACAGGCCACACGGTTCCATAATCAGCTGTACACAACTTGTAACAGTTTCCTACATACAGGCCACACGGTTCCATAATCAGCTGTACACAACTTGAAACAGTTTTCCTACATACAGGCCACACGGTTCTATAATCAGCTGTACACAACTTGTAACAGTTTTCCTACATACAGGCCACACGGTTCCATAATCAGCTGTACACAACTTGTAACAGTTTTCCTACATACAGGCCACACGGTTCCATAATCAGCTGTACACAACTTGTAACAGTTTTCCTACATACAGGCCACACGGTTCCATAATCAGCTGTACACAACTTGTAACAGTTTTCCTACATACAGGCCACACGGTTCCATAATCAGCTGTACACAACTTGTAACAGTTTTCCTACATACAGGCCACACGGTTCCATAATCAGCTGTACACAACTTGTAACAGTTTTCCTACATACAGGCACACGGTTCCATAATCAGCTGTACACACTTGTAACAGTTTTCCTACATACAGGCCACACGGTTCCATAATCAGCTGTACACAACTTGTAACAGTTTTCCTACATACAGGCCACACGGTTCCATAATCAGCTGTACACAACTTGTAACAGTTTTCCTACATACAGGCCACACGGTTCCATAATCAGCTATACACAACTTGTAACAGTTTTCCTACATACAGGCCACACGGTTCCATAATCAGCTGTACACAACTTGTAACAGTTTTTGTTACATACAGGCCACACGGTTCCATAATCAGCTGTACAAAACTTGTAACAGTTTTCCTACATACAGGCCACACGGTTCCATAATCAGCTGTACACAACTTGTAACAGTTTTGTTACATACAGGCCACACGGTTCCATAATCAGCTGTACAAAACTTGTAACAGTTTTCCTACATACAGGCCACACGGTTCCATAATCAGCTGTACACAACTTGTAACAGTTTTGTTACATACAGAACACATGCCTCGTTAATCGACGTTGTATGCAGGACATCAGGCTCCATATTCTGTGTTAAATTCAATATACACGGCTCCATATTCTGTGTTAAATACAGGACACACGGCGCCATATATAATGTTATACACAGGACACTCGGCTCGTTATTCAACGTTCTATATATATATATCAGAACAGATTCAGAAAATTTAGGACTCTTTACTCCAGATTAAACAACTGATCCACAGGAAATAAATGAACTTCTATTTGCAGACGATCAGTGCCTGTTTTACAGCGATGAGGGCAGACTGCAAAATCATATTAATAATCTGAGTTCAACATGCAGCAGATACAAGTTGAGTATAAATACAGCCAAAACCGAAGTAATGCAAGTTAGCAGATCGCCGGGCCCATTAAGTATACAGATAAATAGCACAACTCTGAAACAAGTTAAATAATTCAAATATCTTGGAAGTATGATCACAGAAGATGGCAGATTGGACAGAGAAATCGAAATCAGATGTCAAATAGCTAGTGCACTTACATATCAACTATCACCCTTACTGAAACATCCAAATATACCCATGTCCGCAAAACGACAGATAATAAACAGCATATTCACACCAACCCTATGCTACCAATCTCAAACCTGGACTTTATCCAAATCACACCTTCGCAAAATCAACACCTGCGAGATGAGATGCCCTGAGGAGAGCTGCCAACTTAACAATCCGAGACCGAGTAAGAAATGCTGTTATCAGACAGACTGTGGGATCAACACCTTGTGCCACATTTATTGAAAGGCAGAAGATAAAGTGGTTTGGCCATGTCGTTAGAATGCAACACCAGCAACTACCATCACTGGCCTTACATCAAAGATCATCTGCGACGAGACCACGAGGACGTCCAAGAAGAAAATGGATTGACGACATCAAAGACATTGTACAACCACACGGAATGACACTATCCAGTGCCGCCCACCGGGCGCTGGAACGCAAATTATTCCTCCCCACGACGCTTGACGGCAGAAGTGGAAGATGATGATGATGATGATATATATATAATATATATATATATATATATATATATATATATATATATATATATATATATATATATATATATATCACGGCTATGTATTCTTTAGTAAAAACTTGAAACAGTTTTGTTATTCCTTACAAATACGGTGAACAAAAGAACAAAATACGCTGATGTCAGCAAACATAAACTAAGATTAATTGCAATACGAGTTTATACCGCTTACATTAGTAACTTCCACACTGGTACGAAAAACCTCATGACCTCTCGTAGTTCTTCCGTGAACCATACCTCGCGTTCTTCTTGCTTGACTTGCTTCAAATGAATCTTGACTTGCATGTCATGTTCAGGGTGGGGTGGGCATGACACTGTGTTGTCTGACTGTTCAAAGTTCTGGAAATCAATGAACGTCTTCTGTGTCGTCTGCAGCCTTTCTCACTAGTTCAGTGATACCCCCACAAGGGCAATTAACGGATCTATTTGTAAATGATTTCATGGCATTTACGTTGCTCGAGGCGACGCCGAGACTTTCAGTGAGTCTAGAATGCAACACTGTCGTGCAAGTATCGACCAGAAACACGATGCCTGTATATCTCACGCCAACTTGCGGCTGATCAAACTATTACGCCAGAAATGAAGAAAGCCTTGAGGACATCAAAGTTACATAATTAATAAGCCAGAGGTTCTGACTCATCGTCGTCCGTGTCTTGGGGTGCAAACCATCTTGTTTTTTCACAACCATCTAAGTTTTTGATAGTGAGGACTGCTGTTCGTCTTCGGTAACACGCATTCACCCTATCGGGAACGTTCTGCCTCTGTGGATCTTCGTGGCTTGCGCCATCAATCTTGAGGGTTGACATGGCGTCCCCCGACATTCCGGTCTCTTTGTTTTCAAAAAGCTTATCAATCGTCTGGTCCTGGTGTGGATAATCATCTGTGATTATCTTATCTCGATGTGAGTGATCATCTTTGACTGTATTGTGCCGATGTGAGTATTTGATCATTGATCGTCTTGTCCTGATGTGGATTATGAAACTATTGACTTTTCCCGATATGGATAATGATCTTTAATCGTCTTGTCCCTTTGTGGATAATGATCTTTGATCGTCTTGTCCCGATATGGATAATGATCTTTGATTGTCTTGTCCCGATGTGAATAATGATCTTTGATCGTCTTGTCCTGTGGATAATGATCTTTGATCGTCTTGTCCTGATGTGGATAATGATCTTTGATTATCTTGTCCCGATGTGGGTAATGATCTTTGATCGTCTTGCCCTTTTTTGGATATTGATCTTTGATCGTCTTGTCCCGATGTAGGTAATGAAACTATTGACTTGTCCCGATGTGGATAATGATCTTTGATCATCTTGTCCTGATGTGGATAATGATCTTTGATCGTCTTGTCCTGATGTGGATAATGATCTTTGATCGTCTTGTCCTGGTGTGGATAATGATCTTTGATCGTCTTGTCCTGATGTGGATAATGATCTTTGATTGTCTTGTCCTGATGTGGATAATGGTATTTGATCGTCTTGTCCCAATGTGGATAATGATGTTTGATTTTCTTGTCCTGATGTGGATAATGATCTCTGAGTGTCTTGTCCTGATGTTGATAATGATCTCTGAGTGTCTTGTCCTGATGTGGATAATGATCTTTGATTGTCTTGTCCCGATGTGGATAATGATCTTTGATTTTCTTGTCCTGATGTGGATAATGATCTCCGAGTGTCTTGTCCCGATGTGAGTAATGATCTTTGACCGTCTTGTCCCGATGTGAGTAATGATCTTTGACTGTCTTGTTCAGACGTGGGTTTGAAGATTGGCTTGTGGCGTATTTGTGTTCACTCGTTGTGGGCATATGGTTCTAGACCAACATTTGTACAGAACAATGGACACTCCAGATGTGATGTGGTCAATATCTATCCGATCTCCTTCCCTTCCCCAGACATTTTCTGGTACTAATTTTAGACTGGGTCGACCAGGTAGACCAGGCCATAGTTTTAATATCCACCTCGACACAAATTCGAACCAATGTCCAGCGAGTTAACAAGCAGACGCCTAGCTATTACTCTGGCGCGGCTTCCCTACATCCACGCTTGTACCCGTTATGTCATTGGTATTTTTTTTTTCGTTGACTATCTTTTCTTTAACTCTATGGTCTTAGTGGTTCCTCTTGTATTCCTGATCTAGTTGCATTTCTCAGTGTTTTCCTACTTAATTGTCAACTGACGAAATTGCTACTACTGGTAAATTGGTGCTTCTGTGTCTTGCTGGTAAAAAAACCTGGGATTGATCACAACGTCCTGCAAAGTACACACAACATTATAAAATGTATCATTATTGAGTTGATCTGTAAGATGGTGACCGACACCCACGACCAGCTATCCGTCAGAAGTGAGGGGACTGTGAATCATAAAATGTATCATTATTGAGTTGGTCTGTAAGATGGTGACCGACACCCACGACCAGCTATCCGTCAGAAGTGAGGGGACTGTGAATCATAAAATGTATCATTATTGAGTTGATCTGTAAGATGGTGACCGACACCCACGACCAGCTATCCGTCAGAAGTGAGGGGACTGTGAATCATAAAATGTATCATTATTGAGTTGATCTGTAAGATGGTGACCGACACCCACGACCAGCTATCCGTCAGAAGTGAGGGGACTGTGAATCATAAAATGTATCATTATTGAGTTGATCTGTAAGATGGTGACCGACACCCACGACCAGCTATCCGTCAGAAGTGAGGGGACTGTGAATCATAAAATGTATCATTATTGAGTTGGTCTGTAAGATGGTGACCGACACCCACGACCAGCTATCCGTCAGAAGTGAGGGGACTGTGAATCATAAAATGTATCATTATTGAGTTGATCTGTAAGATGGTGACCGACACCCACGACCAGCTATCCGTCAGAAGTGAGGGGACTGTGAATCATAAAATGTATCATTATTGAGTTGGTCTGTAAGATGGTGACCGACACAAGTGAGGGGACTATGAATTAGGCCAGAGAGAAAGTAATGGCTATATATAATTTATCATATCTCACAAAACTGTGAGATCCTCTCTTTCACAAGCCTACGGAAACTTCTGGGTAGGAGACAATTAATACGTAATGCCATGCGCCAAATTCAGGTGCCAATACAGTTTCGGTGTCTATTCGTGCTACTATGTTTATCAATACAGTTTTCGTGTCTATTTGTGCTTCTCTATTTATCAATGCAGTTTCCGTGTCTATTTGTTCTACTCTGTTTACCAATAGTTTCAGTGTTTATTAGTGCTACTCTGTTTACCCATTAGTTTCCGTGTCTTTTTGTGCTACTCTGTTTATCAATACAGTTTCCGTGTCTTTTCGTGCTTCTCTGTTTATCAATACAGTTTCCGTGTCTATTTGTTCTTCTCTGTTTATCAATACAGTTTCCGTGTCTATCCGTGCTTCTCTGTTTATCAATACAGTTTCAGTATCTATCCGTGCTACTCTGTTTATCAATACAGTTTCCGTGTCTATTCGTGCTTCTCTGTTTATCAATACACTTTCCGTGTCTGTTCGTGCTGCTCTGTTTATCAATAGAATATTGTTAATAATGTATGAGGTGAGGTTATCTGTTCCGTTCTCGACCTTGAGTTTGGTCAAGTCTCGTGAATGCTTCTCGTCGGCAGTAATCAGACGATGATTCAACACTCAGTTCATGGCGCCCTCCTTTTCTTGGTCTTCTTTCGTTGGCTTGAAATGTGTATATAACTGCCATGTTGTTGTCTCTTGTATGAATTGAACTGAAATGTGTATATAATTGCCATGTTGTTGTCTCTTGTATGAATTGAACTGGCCGTTTTGTTTCATTATGGCAGCATATTTACTGAACCATTCTCTGATTAGAAGACTTATCACTTAGTTCTTGACTTCTAGTATCGTCAATTACAGCCAGGTTAAAGGACAAGTAGAGACCGATCGCTTTTTTCTACTTTACTTTTAGTAAAGCCACTTTGTCTTACATCAATGAAATCTAGTAAAGTGTCACCACCTCGTACTACATCAGTGATATCTTAGTAAAGTGTCACCACCTCGAACTACATCAGTGATATCTTAGTAAAGTGTCACCACCTCGTACTACATCACTGAGATAGTAGTAAAGTGTGACCACCTCGTACTACATCACTGAGATAGTAGTAAAGTGTGACCACCTCGTACTACATCAGTGATATCTTAGTAAAGTGTCACCACCTCGTACTACATCAGTGATATCTTAGTAAAGTGTCACCACCTCGTACTACATCACTGAGATAGTAGTAAAGTGTGACCACCTCGTACTATAGCACTGAGATAGTAGTAAAGTGTGACCACCTCGTACTACATCACTGAGATAGTAGTAAAGTGTGACCATCTCGTACTACATCAGTGATATCTTAGTAAAGTGCCACCACCTCGTACTACATCACTGAGATAGTAGTAAAGTGTCACCACCTCGTACTACATCACTGAGATAGTAGTAAAGTGTGGCCACCTCGTACTACATCAGTGATATCTTAGTAAAGTGTCACCACCTCGTACTATATCACTGAGATAGTAGTAAAGTGTCACCACCTCGTACTACATCACTGAGATCGTAGTAAAGTGTCACCACCTCGTACTACATCAGTGATATCTTAGTAAAGTGTCACCACCTCGTACTACATCAGTGATATCTTAGTAAAGTGTCACCACCTCGTACTATATCACTGAGATAGTAGTAAAGTGTGACCACCTCGTACTATATCACTGAGATAGTAGTAAAGTGTCACCACCTCGTACTACATCACTGAGATAGTAGTAAAGTGTGACCACCTCGTACTACATCAGTGATATCTTAGTAAAGTGTCACCACCTCGTACTATATCACTGAGATAGTAGTAAAATGTCACCACCTCGTACTACATCACTGAGATCGTAGTAAAGTGTCACCACCTCGTACTACATCAGTGATATCTTAGTAAAGTGTCACCACCTCGTACTACATCAGTGATATCTTAGTAAAGTGTCACCACCTCGTACTACATCAGTGATATCTTAGTAAAGTGTCACCACCTCGTACTACATCAGTGATATCTTAGTAAAGTGTCACCACCTCGAACTACATCAGTGATATCTTAGTAAAGTGTCACCATCTTGTCTTACATCAGTGAGATCGTAGTAAAGTGTCACCACCTCGTACAACATCAGTGATATCTTAGTAAAGTGTCACCACCTCGTACTACATCAGTGATATCTTAGTAAAGTGTCACCACCTCGAACTACATCAGTGAGATCGTAGTAAAGTGTCACCACCTCGAACTACATCAGTGAGATCGTAGTAAAGTGTCACCACCTCGTGAGATATCATGCCTCATCATCCAGATTACCAGAATACTCGTTAAGGCGAAAGCTTTCCTGTCTAACGATTTGTTTTGTTTTGTTTGGGCATATCCCTTAAAGGACGTTGCATTCAACATCAGAATTGTTCAGCTGCTGTGGATGTACTAGGTAAGATTACGCTCAGTAGTTTGCCATTGCGACCGGCTCACATAAGTTACCAATGCGACGAGAACCGCTGCCAATTCTCGCGCAGGTTACGTTACTCACGAGAATATGGGGATTACAGAGAAAGACGTTAACACCTAGGCTAGGGAGACCGGCTAACGATTATACCCTGGACCAAAAAACAAAACTAATAGTGTATCAGAACGGAACGTTGTTTTAGATACTGTATAGTAATGATCTATTGGCGACACGGGGATCTTTCAGTATTCACAATCTCATCTGTGATGGTGTTGGCAGTCAAAACTGGCTATTAGGAAAGAAGAAAATTAATGGACCCTTCCTATAGAGATTCGCACTGTACTTGGGGAGCATAAGCGGAAAACACCTAAACATTGAGGGAAAAGATCTAGGGCATCTGAGCAAAGCCTGGGGATACTGACACAAATCTGACACATAAATCTGAAAATGGTTAAATGTACACTGTATTTCGACAAGCAGCGAAATGGATGACAATTACTTGCTGAAGTGGCAACACCCAAATCGCTTATCATCATCATTGTCCTAAACAAAACAACCGGCTTATAGCTGTCACATGTGACCAGAAATGTGACCAAGTTCCAGAATATCAGCGCTGATTTTTACTATGGCTTCAGTGTTTAGAACACTATCTGTGCTTGACCTTGATTTATAGCCAAGGTTGACGTGCACATTTCGGCACGTCCAAACAATGAATGCATTAGGGACACCAGACAGGACGAGGAGTATGTATTCGCTGTCGATACGCAAGTATGAATGGGCGGTTATGTTACAGATGACGCTGGCTGCCAATGACGCGCCCAGAATGACAGTTTACTGCTGTCTTATCTTGTGTGCTGCGCCCCGTTCATTTATCGAGAAGCACAATAAGATAAGGTATATATATATTTATACACACATCATCATCATCATCATCAAGTGCCGTGCCGACTGGCGTAGGCGTTCATGACTCTCCACAGATCTCTGTCTTTAGCATTATAGATCAACTCTGCCGTTGCTATTCCTCCATGCCACCGTCGTAATCCATCCAGCATCATTTCTCGTGGTCTGCGTCTGTCTCCCTTCCCCTCGATCTTTCCAGTTAATATTCTAAGAGTACGGCCTAATAATCTAAGACGTGTTTATATTGATTTTTTTTCTTTCCAGGCACATAACCACAACACTAAGAACTTATAACAAGGTTAGCAACATACCAAGATCATCATCATCATCAGCGCATTGCCAGCTGGTGTAGGTGTTCATGCATCTCCACAGATCTTGGTTCCTGGTGTTTTTGATCCATTCTATTGTTGATATTCCTACATGCCAGTTCTTCTTCTTCTTCTTCTTCTTCTTCTTCTTCTTCTTCTTCTTCTTCTTCTTCTTCTTCTTCTTCTTCTTCGTTCATCCGGAGTGTTCTTTCAGATGTAATTGCGTTGTGCCAAGTTTATTTGCGTCCTTAGACCGACACATCAGACGTCTGCTGGTGTTTGTCGACCGGGTTAACCTTCCCGGGGGTTTCGAGGGACATTCGACTCTCACTGTTGTGGTGTCGTACAGTCCTCATCCCAGGTAGTCAAGTTAGAGTGGCCAAAGACATCATGGTCAACCCTCAAGGGAAGGCAGGGGCAGATCATGGGAATTTCCCGCCATCCAAGGAGGCTTCCATAATTGCAGAGCCGACACATAGCGCTCTAGTACTGGGCTCACCCAAGAAATCGTCACGTTCTGCGCATGGCTGCTTCACTTCCTCGCTTAGATATATTGGGCGTTTCGTTCGCTACTGGCCGCTCCCCACGCAAACCAGGAACGGTCAGCCTGCAGACGACAACCACTCAGCGAGCTTTCGATTCGTGCTTTCCACGAAATGCAGATGATGCGGGCTCAGCATCTCGCCTCCATGCAGTAGAGGGTGAGTAACGACCAGGCCCTCACTTCCGGGGAATAATGACTTAGAAGCGTTCAGTTATATCCCTCAGCCGAAGGCCGTAGAACAAGTGTCTGGACAAAGCAATTTAATGAGCAATTCACGGTTTCACCGTGAGACAGTGTGAACTTCGACATGCATGGCTTAAGTTTTGAGACAAGCATATGGCTACTGGTAGGATCAGCCAGATATCTATCGCGCAGACGGACGATTCACGCACACGCAGGCCAAGAGTAGCAACCGCTCAGCGCATTCCCTCTGTACCCGGTGATACTTGCAAAACCATTGGACGCCTACCGACGAGATTTCAAGCTACGCCCAGCAGGACTGACCGAAAAGCTATGCCAGCTTACTGATTGCAGGACCACTACTCATCGAGAGAGAGAGAGAGAGAGAAAGAGAAGAGAGGAGAGAGGAGAGAGCAGAGAGAAGGAGAGAGAGAGGGGAAAGAGAGAGAGATAGAGAGAGAGAGAGAGAAAAGAGAGAGAGAGAGCAGAGAGAGAGGGAAATAGAGAGAGAGAGAGAGAGGGAGAGAGAGAGAGAGAAGAGAGGAAAGAGTGAGAGAGAGAGAGAGAGAGAGAGAAAGAGAGAGAGAAGAGAGAGAGAGAGAGGGAAGAGAGAGAGAGAGAGAGAGAGAGAGAGAGAGAAAAGAGTGAGAGAGAGAGAGAGAAAGAGAGAGAGAGAGAGAGAGAGAGGGAAGAGAGAGAGAGAGAGAGAGAGAGAGAGAGAGAGAGAGAGAGAGGGAAAGAGACAGAGAGAGAGAAAGAGTGAGAGAGAGAGAGAGAGAGAGAAAGAGAGAGAGAGAGAGAGAGAGAGAGAGAGAGAGAGAAAGAGAGAGCTTATCGAGACTTTTATTTCGACAGAGTGTTCTACTTGTGTTGCCCTTTCCCGGGTAGTGGTTGTTGTTACTCTGGAAATGGAAGGAATGCGCAACATACGTCCCAGAAACCACATCCCCGTTGCCCTCAAGCGCTTCCTAGTGTGTCTGTTCACTGTCCATGATTCACTGTCATACAGAATACAAGAACTTGTTAAATAGAAGTTAATTAAGGGAAAACAAACACTGTAAATTCAAACAGCTCTATACAACATGAAACAACAGACATTTTGATAAATTACACAATCGACGTGAATACATGTGAATAAAACTCTCGGATATATTATATGTAAGAGATGGAAGATCAAGAACCTATATTACAGTAAGTCTGCGGCTGGCCTTATCTGTCATGAGAACAGCTGTGAAATGAATGCCTTGGGGACATTATTATCTGTGACATCTTTGCAAGACACCATTGACAGACACAGACGTACATTCATGTACAGACACAGACGTACATTCATGTACAGACACAGAGTACATTCATGTACATACACAGACGTACATTCATGTACATACACATGCGCACTGGCTCTTTGTCAGAAAAGACTCACATATTTGATGCAGCGCGCTTCTGTTCATGAATTCTCACATGCAAACATCCCGGTTCTATTGCTGATATTCTCACATGCGAACATCATAGTTCTATTGTTGATATTCCCACATGCCAACATTCCGGTTCTATTATCGATACTCCCACATGGAAACATACCGGTTCTATTGTTGATACTCCCACATGCGAACATCCCAGTTCTATTGTTGATATTCCCACATGCCAACATTCCGGCTCTATTATCAATACTCCCACATGCCAACATCCCGGTTCTATTGTTGATACTCCCATATGCGAACATCCCAGTTCGTCCAGGACCATTTCTCTCCGCCTTCCTCCATCTCTCCTACCACTAATCAGTCCAGTGGTCATGATGTCTTACAATGCCACTCTTCTCATGACATGACCAAAGAACACCGTTTGTCTCCCTCTTATTTCGACAGCGTGTTCTATTTGTGGTGCCCGTTCCCGGGTAGTGGTTGTTGTTACTCTGGAAATCGAAGGAATGCGCAGCATACGTCCCAAAAACCACATCCCCGTTGCCCTCAAGTGCTTCCTAGTGTGTCTGTTCACTGTCCATGATTCACTGTCATACAGAATACAAGAACTTGTTAAATAGAAGTTAATTAAGGGAAAACAAACACTGTAAATTCAAACAGCTCTATACAACATGAAACAACAGACATTTGGATAAATTACACAATCGACGTGAATGCATGTGAATAAAACTCTCGGATATATTATATGTAAGAGATGGAAGATCAAGAACCTATATTACAGTAAGTCTGCGGCTGGCCTTATCTGTCATGAGAACAGCTGTGAAATGAATGCCTTGGGGACATTATTATCTGTGACATCTTCGCAAGACACCAATTGGACAGACACAGACGTACATTCATGTACATACACAGACGTACATTCATGTACATACACAGACGTACATTCATGTACATACACATGCGCACTGGCATAAACTTCCTGTCAGAAGAAGACTACACATATTTGATGCAGCGCGTCTTCTTGCAAAAATCTCAATGAACTCTGAGCAGCACGTAATGCAGGTTGGAACCCACGGATCTAGGCGTCTTACCATAAGTGCTAGAGACAACGTCTACACATTTTACATGAAGCCTATAAAGCAAATGTCTTCTCTAAGGAAATCATCGCTACATGTGTGGGTCACTCTTGTCAGCAGTAAAACTGGGCAGATTGTCCAAGTTAGTCGTAACCATTATCTGTCGGTGGTGAAGCTTGACGTGCTAGTCCAGCCTAAAGGCTACTGTTCCCTGCCAGGCGTGAAGCTTGAAATCTTTGTCCATGTTAGTCTCCAAGGTTACCAATCCACAGTGAAGCTTGACTGTTTGCCCATGCTAACACATCACGGTTCCCTGCCAGTAGTAAAGCTTGACAGGTTTCTCCAGTCTAATCGCCACGATTCCCTCTGGGCGATGCAAGCTGACAAGTTGTCCACGCTAATCGCCACAGTTCACTCACTATCGGCAAACGGCGAAGACAACAGTGCATAAATCATGAGAAAGAATGGTCGGACTTCGGTTTTGATAACAGAAATACGTACTGGTAGACTCCGAGCAAGGCCTTGACCACAATGGCATTGCGACAACTCACATATGTCGTGCTATAATATAGCCGAGGTCTGGTATAAATAACCCCCAGTATTGATTGCTGGACATAGGACAGCCTAAAACACCCCATAGGGACGACCAGGCTTCGGACATGAATGCCAAGGATTGGTTGTTTTAGCGCTGAGATGTCTAGGCTTTGAGAAAAATATATGTTAGTGATGATTTACACGTACTAGTGCATCCAACTTGAGTACATTGAGTGCACAGCTAGGTTCACGATTGGTTCATCGGATATCTGTGTGTGTGTGGTGACAGGACATAAAGGGTCATACTCCAACTAGTCCATATCAACTCGCAGTACTAATCGTATGGCATAACGCAGCTTTCTTCCATACACACATGTAGGAGGCTGTCATATATGACATTACCTAGCATTCTTCCATGCACACATGTAGGAGGCTGTCATGAAACTAACTTATCCCACACATGTAGGAGGCTGTCATATATGACATTACCTAGCATTCTTCCATGCACACGTGTAGGAAGCTGTCATGAAACTAACTTATCCCACACATGTAGGAGGCTGTCATAAAACTAACTTCTCCCACACACATGTAGGAGGGTGTCATGAAACTAACTTCTCCAACACACATGTATGAGGCTGTCATAAAACTAAATTCTCCCACACACATGTAGGAGGCTGTCATGAAACTAACTTATCCCACACATGTAGGAGGCTGTCATAAAACTAACTTCTCCCACACACATGTAGGAGGGTGTCATGAAACTAACTTCTCCAACACACATGTATGAGGCTGTCATAAAACTAAATTCTCCCACACACATGTAGGAGGCTGTCATGAAACTAACTTCTCCCACACACGTGAAGGAGGCTGTCATAAAACTAACTTCTCTAACACACATGTAGGAGGCTGTCATGAAACTAACTTCTCCCACACACATGTAGGAGGCTGTCATGAAACTAACTTCTCCCACACACATGTAGGAGGCTGTCATGAAACTAACTTCTCCCACACACATGTAGGAGGCAGTCATAAAACCAATATCTCCCACACACATGTAGGAGGCTGTCATAGAACTAACTTCTCCACACACTGTAGGAGGCTGTCATAAAACTAGACTTGCCTCCCAAACACATGTAGGAGGCGAGTCATGAAAACCTAACTTCTCCCACACACATGTAGGAGGCTGTCATAGAACTAACTTCCCCTACACACATGTAAGGAAGGGCGTCATTGAAAACTACTGTCTCCCAAACACATGTAGGAAGGCTGTCAGAAAACCTAACTTCTCCCACACACATGTTAGGAGGGCTGGTCATGAAACTAACTTCTCCTACACACATGTAAGGAGGCCAGGCCGTGACAACCTAACTATCTCCACACAACATGTAGGAGGCTGTCCATGAAACTAACTTCTCCCACACACATGTAGGAGCCAGGTCATAAACCTAACTATCTCCCACACAAATGTAGGAGGCTGTCATAAAGCTAACTTCTCCCACACACATGTAGGAGGCTGTCATGAAACTTAATTCTCCCACACACATGTAGGAGGCTGTCATAAAACCAACTTCTCCCACACACATTTATGAGGCTGTAATAAAACCAACTTCTCCCATACAAATGTAGGAGGCTGTCATAAAGCTAACTTCTCCCACACGCATGTAGGAGGCTGTCATGAAACTAACTTCTCCCACATACATGTAGGAGGCTGTCATGAAACTTAATTCTCCCACTCACATGTAGGAAGCTGTCATAAAAGTAACATCTCCCACACACATGTAGGAAGCTGTCATAAAACCAACTTCTCCCACACACATGTAGGAGGCTTTCATAAAACCAACTTCTCCCACACAAATGTAGGAGGCTGTCATGAAACTAACTTCTCCCACACACATGTAGGAGACTATGATGAAACTAACTTCTCCCACACACATGTAGGAGGCTGTCATGAAACTAACTTCTCCCACACACATGTAAGAAGCTGTCATGAAACTAACTTCTCCCACACACACACACACACACACACATGTAGGAGGTTGTCGTGAAACTAACTTCTCCCACACATGTAGGAGGCTGTCATGAAACTAACGTCTCCCACACACATGTAGGAGGCTGTTATAAAAGTTACTTCTCCCACACACATGTAGGAGGCTGTCATAAAACTAACTTCTCCCACACACATGTAGTAGGCTGTCATAAAACCAACTTCTCCTACACACATGTAGGAGGCTGTCATAAAACTAACTTCTCCCACACACATGTAGTAGTCTGTCATAAAACCAACTTCTCCCACACACATGTAGGAGGCTGTCATAAAACCAACTCTGTTGGAGTCAGTAATGTGGAGGTCGCCGGCTCCGTGGCGAAGGCGTACGGACGCAGTTCGTGATCCCACCCACCGGTTTCGAAACACAGTTGAGGGCGATTTGACAGCCGACTGCCTTGCGTTGTTGTTTTTAAAATAAATGATATGAGTTCCGTGGGAGCATGTGAGAATATCGAGGCTAATGAAACTAGAACATTATATACAACAATAAGAAAGAGACAAACAGCTGTCTTTGGCCATGTGATGAGAAGAGAGGCATTGACAAGTGGAAAGATCGAGGGGAAGAGAGGCAGAGACAGACCAAGAAAAATGATGTTAGGTGGATTGAGACTGTGGCATGGAGGAATATTATCAGCAGAGTTAATCCAGAAAACCAAAGACCAAGATCTGTGGAGAGCCATAAACGCCTACGCCAGCTGGCAGGGCACTTGATGATAATGATGATGATGATGAGCTCCGGTCGTTCAGAAAGCAATGGCAAACTACCGAACGTACAATCACAAAAAATGCTGGGGTTTGCTGCGACATCCTGTAAAGGATATACAACTAACTTCTTTTATAATGTGGAAGTCAGTACGAGTGAGGAAGAAGAATCGTTTTTGTGCGTAAATGTGCGTATCACCGCTCTGGTCGTGTAAAGATGTCACAGAAAGTGCTCTGACGAAACAATGTCGTTGTACCGGTGGTTTTCCAACGTTTTGCCTGATGCACCATCTAACAGTTCCACCCTGTCATTATTTTCATTGGTAACATTGAAACATATGACAGTGTCTTTTGTTTATTTCGGTTGAAGAGGATCTATTACGCTACGTCATTATATGTTGAACTTTGTTTTCCTGCAGTATTCACTTGACGAGATGCAGCCAGAAATGTGCCAGACAATACATTGTTTGTCTTCTGTATTCAAATTAAAAAAGGCAATACATTGTTTTGAATATTCTCACTGTTAATTAATTTCTATTTTTCGGCCTCATGGTTCTCCCCACCATCTTTAATTACCAGTAACTGGAGTGCGTTGAAGAAGCACATTACAGACACCAATCTTGTACTCCAAATACTGGACAAATCCATGCATACTGTCCTGCCATTGACAGTCATCAATTGTTTTTTGTTCGTCTTAACCGTGTCGATGCCCGAGGCACTTTTAACCAGATATGAATCACCTGCCTCAGCTTCGCCCCCCCCCCCTCCCCCGCGGATGCAAGTGTTTCTGTAATACCTGCTGAACTGTAAAGACAGTGATGAAATAGGGAGGCCACTTTGTAGACATTTCTGCATATATAAGATATTAATTTGTCATGTACAATTACAGACGATCCCCTGTGCCAATCCTAGCCAGACCGCCGTATATGCTGTTTTGAAATGTGACCTAGTTATATACTTTTCCTCTCCGTAGATGCGAAGTTTCAGTGCCCGCTTTACACACCCCGCTTGGAGAGGGGTTGGAGAGCTCTGAAACGATAGGACACAACAACTTTCTGACTGTCTGTCTGTCTGTCTGTCTGTCTGTCTGTCTGTCTGTCTGTCCATTCGTCTGTCTGTCTGGCTGCTCGTTCGTCCGTGTATCTGTCTGTTAATCTTTAAGAGAAGTCAGAAGTCACACTAATTCAGAAGTTAAACAACATTACGAACCTATGGCACAACACCAGTAAACAAGCTCAACTGAAATGCTTGGGAACATGCATCCTTCCTGTGGAAACATATCGATGCGAGTCACGCACCAAAAAAGTTGCCAGAATATCATGGAACAGAAAGTAGACACTACCAGATCTGAACATCGAAGAAAACTCGCACGTAAACAGTACCATGTCTGGAGAACTGCAACACTTGGGCCATATCACATATCACAGAGGCTTGGAAAGAACAGACATGGAAGGCACGCTGGCTGCAAGAAGTTGCACGGGTCCACAAGCTCTAAGACGATACAGGACACTGCAGACACCTCGGGCATGAGTGCGCACAGGGTCAGGGCAACTGGCCTGGGATGGCCAAACTTTATGGCCGCCGGGCGAATGGAGAGGGACGTTCTGATAAGGAACGAACGAACGAACTTTATTTTCAACAGGTCGCAAATTGGGCACGCAGGCCCGTCTTACATTCGGCCCTTCCAATCACTCATCTTTCGTTCATCAACTGTACAAGTTACATTCACATAGGAAAAAAAAAACATTGTCAAATTAATGTTGTACACATAAACAAAGCATATTAACATGTTATGAGACAAACAGGCAGGCAGGCATACGCACATTAATAAACACATACATACAATCCTGCATACACACTTATATCATTTACACAAACTCTTAGATGACTATCAGTTTGTGTGTCTGACTGTATTCCTTCCTTCCTTCCTGTCGTGGATTACCTTTAGTGTCGTCCCTGGAGTGAGGGGAAACAACACCCACATTATATTTTAACCCCCTATCATTATCCTGGAGAATCCACTAGATTCCGTCCACCACACTCCCTCAGTTTATGGACACCTCTTTCTCTCTCTCTATCATCACTGAATCATGCCCCCTCTCATTCTTCCCCAACACAACATACTCAACAACTCTAGCTTCTAAAAATTAACAACAATTAATTTATTAAAAGAAAAATGTAATGTATGTGAGAAGTGTATGCGAAGAATGTGTTTCGTATACTATAATGTGTGTAGAATCGGACCAGCAGATTAGGAGCCAAGTCAGATAATCCTAGCAAGGTTACACCACAGCACGTTAGCTCAGCACATAAAGACCTCACCGAGCGACTGTGTCTCTCCTGCCAGTCGCTGACTTTCTCTGGTAGCTACTTGGTAATCCATATACATGATCATCCGAAATAGAGACAGTCTATAGTTTAACACTGATCATGGATAGGTTACACACTGCATACTATAAGTCCCTATAGTTCTTAAATGTACCAATCCCTGTACTGTGAAAATAGGTATCACTGTTATTGGTAACACACTTGATTCTATCTATTGTCTAGATTATCACAAACACAATGTCCCTTGTAATATTCCACTGGAATATGCAACTCTTTGTGAATGCTACGTTTAGTGTTCCTTTTTAATCCCTAGTGTTCATTTGATATGTGGTGTAAAAACGAACATCACCCATCCTAGGTGAACCCTACCACACAGGAATCGTTTATATGGTTTTGCTCAACTGAGCCATGTTCTGGTGGACCCTCCTGATTATGGGCCCAGCATAAACATTATTGTATAAACTTTCTTCTCTGAAGTTAGTCATTTTATTAAAACATTGACTGTTAATCTTGTGTTCTTCCTACCCGGAGTAGAACTTCATCAAAACCAGTGTAGAACTTCCTCGTAATTGGCGGGGAACCTGTTAGAGAAATAACACACCTGGTGAGAGCACTAATCACTGACCTTACTAGCTGAGTATAGGCCTACGGCCTCGCTAAGATATTTATCAGTGAACTAAACTGTGTCATGGAGCAGAGGAGCTCATCACCTTGGTCCGAATTAGGATAAGACAAGGAAAAACCAATAGACAGAGTGCAGAACCCCAGTAGGCACCCCACTGGAAGATCCTACCATTGGACATTTTCCCTATCTCCCAACCCATCCTGAATCTCTCCAAATATCACCCCACTACAATATTCTCACTAGCAGAGCTAATTATCACCTCATTACCCTATTCTCAACTAGCAGAGCCAATTACCATATCACTCTAGCTAGTTTTTAAGATGCAGCTGCCTACAGTCGCCGACACTCTTTTACTGCCTAACCACAAAGCAACACACTACGTTGAAGTCCTAAACTCTAACTATCACCAGTCTATTCTACATTAATTATACCTAAATACAATCTATGGAGTACCTTATGTAACACTGCTTTACTCCTGAATCACATCTACATTTTGCCATGACAGGCACGTGTATATTAAATTTAATTAATCCCGAACACGGTAGATGTTTTCCAAATTCATACAGAGCTAGCGAAACACCGTCCGTCTAGGCCAACTCTCTTGTTTACAATCGCTGCAACAAGTTAGGTTTTTCAAACAGTCTTGGGTTGTTCTAGTGACGTCCTTTGATGTCAACACCAGATGGTCCCAAGGGCAGACTATCCATTTCCCTAACATCAAAAGAATTATTGACTCCCTTATCTTAACTACAGCACCCGTCTCTCTTTTATCCTGCGAGTCGGCAAAATAAACTCGTCATATTTTCCGTCTCCCAGGGAATACTCAAGGACGGCTGTACCGTTTGATCTCACCGCCGCCAGTAACAAACAACTTGCAGCTATGAATCAGACTGTCTCTGTTATTTGTATCATCTGATCGTTAACTTCAGTGGTTTTCGTGACACTTCCTTCCTTCCTTCCTTCCTTCCTTCCTTCCTTCCTTCCTTCCTTCCTTTGCTTTCTCCTTTCTATATTTACATTGCTTTGTGATCTTCGTTAAGTGTATCATATTGTCATGATTATTCGGCTTTGACAACGCTATTCTATGCTAATCTGACATCTTCGTGAGGTTTACACAAATACACTCTTCCTTGTCGACCTCGGTCTCACTCAGAAGGCAATATTTTAATCCGTCTGGATCTGAAAGGAGAATAGTGTTATTAAGTTCACGTTGTTCAATGATGTGTTCATTATTGCTCGGGGAGGGGGGGGGGGGAGATACTGCACTCCGGATAAATCCAGATGCTTAGTCTTCCTCATATTGTAGGGGACTTGGCACGTTCCTAGATACTGGCTTGCATCTGGACGACTGGAAAGGTCGCGGTAAAAGAGGCAGAAGCAGGCCGAGAGACTGGATGGACTGAAACGGTGCATGGAGGGACATCATCAGTCAATTTGATCCATAACGCAAAGGACCGAAGGACTGCATGGAAACATACACGGTTACGCCACTTGTCAGGATACATGATGATGATGATGATGATGCTGGTGGTGGTGGTGGTGGTGATGATGATGATGATAATAATGATGATGGTGATGATGATGATGATGATGATGATGATGATGATGATGATCGTTCATAAAAGCTAAGGAGACATAAGCAGATCCCATAAAACACACTGCACAAGAGACAACAGACATCATAAAATCTAAGGAGACAAGCAGATCCCAGAAAACACACTGCCCAAGAGACAACAGACATAATCCAACAGATAACATTTATAGATACAGACGCAAGAGATTTGAACCCAGACCTGCGAATGACGCCATTGTCTCACCAGAAGAACACGTGGAAGGAGAGCTGTGTTACACGGTCTTGGTGCAGATGGTAGTTTGATACCTGTTCGAGGGGAACGTCTGTACATCAATCACAATAAAATAGATGCGAACCCTTTTTAATGCTCAAACATTCCCAACGTCAATGCATTGAAACAGGAGTTAAAACAGTTTTCACGAGGATTCACCAACAAACCAACTAACCGACCAACTAAAGGAGGATTCACCAACCAACACACTAACCGACCAACCAAAGGAGGATTCACCAACCAACAACCTAACCGACCAACTAAAGGTAGGGATATCACGCGGAAGAATGAGAGGTCTTCATTACAACTTACAAAGTAGGTGATGTGACCTTGGCATTCTTCACTACCAGCCGTGTTGGACTCCCCGTGTCTGCCCTGTGGTCGCCGGCGTCTGTGGCTAAGTGGTAGCGACAGCGCTTCACAATTCCACATACCGAGCTGGAAATCATTTGGAAGCCGACCGCCTTGTGATAATATTTAACAATGGCATGAGCGTTGGACGTTCAGAAACAATGGCAAACTACTAAAAGTATAATTACTTAGAATTACTTAGCGAAAAAACGGTTGGGGTTGATTGTGACGTCCTGTGAAGGACATGCAACAAAGCGAATTGGGCCCTATCACCGCCAGCTTTACCTGAGATATCATTCTGGACGGGAAACCACGGCCAGGACGCATGAATGATCCAGTGAAGCTTACAGCGCGCCACTACCGACATGAGCGGTCCACGGGAGCCCGTGTATTTAATGAGCCCTACATCAAGGGCCACGTACACGCCTACACAACTGAGTAGTGGGTTTGTACATATTATGTCTAGTGTTGAAGTTGATACGTGAAACAAAGCACACATCCCCATAGAGTTTAAAATAGCACACACCCTGTAACAGCCACCACCGCCTCGATGTGGGTCAGAAGGACGTCGGGACCCCTGATCCCGTATGTCTATCCTGCCGATGTGTGGACACAGGACAAACATATCCCGGCGCTGTAAGAAGCTACATGGTCCTGTTTGTGGAGTCCTCTAGCCTACTGGTTGTAGAGTATGTAAACTTCGAGTTTGCAAACTGTTAATCTTTGCCTTCAACAGTCGAAACTTGCATCCGTCAATGAGGCTGTTTCAGGGACGCCATCACTTTCTCAGTTGTTAATCCGATACTCGGAACCTACAGTTCTATATATAATAATAACAATAACGCTATTTATTTATGTCATCCATTCCAGCTGTAAGTTAAACCAGCTGGTTAGTTTATACAACTTCGCTCATTTACCGATTATTCGTCCGCATAAAAATTGCTTGTATGAAATGTTCAACTGATAAGGTAAACTAGTCAACTACTGGAGGGAGACTAAGCACCGTTGTGTTTTCGTGTAGTGCACTGGCATCTGGTTATTTCTTGTAAAAAATGTACCTTCTTCACAACATGTATCATCTAATGTTTGGTTTTTGCAATGACTGGATAAATCATTTGTCATCTAATGATCGGTATTTGCAATGTCTGTGTCACAACACTTGTCATCTAATTATTGATATTTGAAATATCGAACTCATAACATGTGACTTCTAATGGTCGATGATTGCAATTTCTGCCTCACAATATTTGTCATATTCTTTTTCGCCTATTAAAACAAAAAACAGTTTGAGACATCTGGCCCTTTCAACCGACACATTCCACAATATTACAGTATTCAGAGATCGGCTGTAATTCAATCTCCTATCTCTGTTTTCTCGGCCAGAATGCAGTGATGCAGTTTTGTTTCCGAAACCATAGTTGATGCTAAAGCAGAGTATTGGTCAGGTGTGGTTGGCTGTAACTAACTCCTGGTATTTTTATGTTTCCTTGCTCTCTTCCTGGTCTTGATCATGTAGTCAGCAAATCGTTTATTCCCGTGTACTGGTCAGTGGAACGGAGATTACCACAGCACCCCGAACAAGAAGATGCAATGTCTCTTTCAGAAAATGTTCCCGCTAGTTCTAATGGCACACTGATTGTAAACCTTTTGAATTCGTCTCGCGATGCGGTGACTTCTGTCACAGGCTTGAGGGAAAAGTCCATGTTGTGTGTCATTTATTTCCAGGTTATGCGTCAGGTGCGTCCAAATATGTCCAAGTTAGACATGTCATGTGTCAGTTTTGTCCATGTTAGATGTCACCTACACCCACACCATGTGTCAGTTTTGTCCATGTCATATGTCAGTTGCATTCATGTCATGTGTCAGTTTTGTCCATGTTAGATGTCACCTACACCCATGCCATGTGTCAGTTATGTGCGTGTCACATATTAGTTATTTTCACGTTAGAAGTGAGGTGTGCCCATAACTTAGGTCAACGGTCGATGAACAGTCTAATACTAATGCTGCTAGATGATACTCTGATTCTTGCTATCATTGCTTTTATCAAGGAGATATGTACTACTGGCTACCTATGAAAAGAATTATCTAATACTGGCTGGTATTTTGTGCGGAATGAAAGAACTGGGACAATCATCAAATGGAACATGCCCCACACAACCTGATTGTTCCTCTATGTGTTCATCAATCTTTCAGTGATTTGCTACTAGTGTTTCGACAAGCACCGTCTTAATGCCTCAGTAAAAAATGTGAAAATGTGCAAAAGCACCATAAAACACAAATATAGGTAACCCTGGCGTCAAGCGAGAACAGAGTCTGAGCATTGTCTGTCTGAGCTATGGTATCCACATGCCAAATGTTAAGTCAAGTATCATGTTTTGACACAGCTTCTAATCAAAAACGTTTGTTCTTTTGTAGACAAGCGATGAATAGCTTACTGAAGCTCTGGTAATGCATTAAATGCTTGCAAACGATCTGCCTACATCACGTCACGTACAATGTAGATGTAATGCGGTGAAGGATTCCGAGGTGTCATTACTGCATCACTTCTGTGCGGTTAACTGCCAAATATATCCAGCGCGGATTTCTGGCATACAGGTGCTAGTTGGTACACATACAGAAGACAATACAACCAGAGGAGAGAAGCAGACAAGTTTTTTAAAAAAAAAACAGTGTCTGATGTCACGTCACAACGATTCTCATCGACGTCGTCGATCTACTCCTTAACTGAAGATTTTTTTTTTTTTTTGGGGGGGGGGGGGGGGTGTTCCGTTTTGGTCTTTACATACCGCTAGTCGGCTGCTGTGGCGCAAGGGTGGTGAACGCAGTGTTTTACTATCGCCACATATCTGCCGGGTTCGAAGCCAGCAGCAAGCCATTTGGGAGCATATCGTTTTGCGTTGATTTTCACAATGGTATGTGCATGGGCATTTAAGAAAGCCATGGCAAGGTAAAGATAAACATTTTATCTGTTCTATGCATGACGTTGCAATCAACCTCAGATTCTATTGACTGTTTGTGATTTACTAGGTCATTTTCATTTCCGTAGTTTGCCATTGCTTTCTGAATGAGAAGTCCACATAGAAGTGCAACTGCTCGGCGTGTGGAACAAACAGGCTACACCGTGAACACGTGTTCAATCCCTCGTCCACGCCGAGCTCTCATTTCAAATTACAAAGTGTACAATCGCCAAGAAAATCACACACAGGCAATAAATGCCGGGGTTGTCTGTGACGTCCTGTACAGGACAGGCGACTAACTTGCTAGCATAACGTCAAGACTTGTCAGCAGTTTTCAGTTGTTTCGTGTGCATTGTGTCGCTACGCCCATTGAGATTCACTATCATTACAGAATATCTCGGGCATTATAAATCCATCTGATTTCTAGACACATGATTAGCAGATCCAGGCGTAGTTTGTCGTGCTATTTCGCAATAAAAGACCTAACATGACAACACTTGCAGTCCTTCTCTAACATCATCATCATCATCATCATCATCATCATAATCATCATCATCATCATCATCATGTGCCATGACGATAAGCGTGGGATGTCATGTTACGTCATCTCACACGATCACCAGAGTCGTGGATCAGCTCTGTGTACTTGTCTCGACCATGCCACGTGGCCAAGCCATCCAAGTATTTACTTCTCTGCCTCCTCTTTGTTCTTTTCCCTTCAATCTTGTCAGTTGTCACCAAATTGAGAATGTCTAACGTTTAATTTCTCATATCAGTTTACTATTTGCATTTGTTTCTTGTAGGATTTTCTCATTGGTTTTTCTGTCTGTCCATGGGATTCTTTGCATTTTCCCCAGAAAACCACATTTCCACTGCCATCAGCTTGTCTGCTCATTGTCCACGCTTCACATCCATAAACAAGTACAGGTTATATGTAGCAATTCAACACTCTTTTTTTTCCCTCATTGCATATGAGATATTGTTATTGGTCCCTATGTTTTCCATCTTGCACAAGGCTACCTTCGCCACGGCGTTTATTGTTCTAATATTTTCAAGGTTTCTGTATACATTTTATATATAAGGTGTTTCTATGGTTCTGTTAATATCCCTTACCCTGTCACTTCTGGTGACACCAATAGCTCTTCTCAGCAATCCCATGAAACAAGCCCCAATCTTCATGTCGTGTGTTCACATCGTGCATGCCACGCGCAACACAGCGTTCGGAGAGATGGCAAAGGATATCAGACAACTTGACATCGTTCTACAGAAGTAAACATCCTTATCGAAACATAGCCGGCATTACACAAGACAGGAGGCTGTGGACAATAATGACGTAATAAAGCATGGGCTATAATAAAGAAAACAGCAATGGTATTTTGTTTCAACGTTCGCTCGCTTTCAACACTCAAGCGTATCACTTTTAGTGCACTGGACTGATTTTTACGTATGTATTAGCTTTTCCTGTTACCAGTGTCCCTCGCCATGAGACTAACCCATTCGGACTTCAGAGGCACTTGTAATGTACGTCTCCAAGTCAAGAACGAGAAGTCAAAATTGTAGCCAAATTTACCAGTGTAGGGTTTGGATCCACTACCTTGGCATCAGCACACCGGATGTTTAAGAACGAGCGTTTGGTTTCCATGTTAACGTCGGAGTGCTGTAGTAGTTTGTGGTGATAACCGATATATCTTCACAAGTGTTATCTACACAGAGACGGTTTAGACATACTGGGGATGACCAACTTTATCAGGAAACGCATGCCTTGTGGAAACACAGGGGGAAACCCGCACACAATACGCGAGTGACAGATATTCACGACCGAAGACAAGATCTAGGTGCCAGACAAAGCATAGATGTGCCCATCTGGCAGTATAGCAGACCGCGGCGGGATTATTCTATCCGGCATGTTGTCATTCTGCCGGTCTCTCTGGCCCGAGGGGTAACACGACTTTATCCGTAATCCAATTTATCCACGCAGGGTCTCGCAGCGCGCGAGAATTGGAAGCGGTTCTACCCGCGCTGGTGACTTGGGGGATAAATGAGCCGGCCGCTCAGAAAGCAATAGCAAACTACTGAGCGTAATCTTGCCAAGAAATCAACAATCAGCTGAAAGATGCTGATGTTGACAGCGATGTCCTGTAAAGGATACGCAAAACATTATTATATTGTCATTCAGCGGCTGTGTTGGTGCAACGGTTAGGACGTAAAGCTAACACTGGCCAGAGTGCGGTCGGACAAAGGTTCGTTGTAAGCTTTCGCCGTTCGCTACGGGAGGGGAAGACTCGCCACCGATTACTTAGTGCACTCAGGCCTACCTAACATTTGTTGGTCCCATTACGTTGGTCCCATTACTTCGTGCACTCATGCCTCCCTAAAATTTGTTGGTCCCATTACTTCGTGCACTCATGCCTCCCTAAAATTTGTTGGTCCCATTACTTCGTGCACTCATGCCTACCTAACATTTGTTGGTCCCATTACTTCGTGCACTCAGGCCTACCTAACATTTGTTGGTCCCATTACGTTGGTCCCATTACTTCGTGCACTCATGCCTACAAACAATGTGTTAGTCCCATTACTTCGTGCACTCATGCCTACAAACAACGTATTGGTCCCATTACTTCGTGCACTCAGGCCTACAAACAATGTGTTAGTCCCATTACTTCGTGCACTCAGGCCTACAACATGTGTTGGTCCCATTAGTTCGTGCACTCAGGCTACAAACAATGTGTTGGTCCCAATATTTCGTGCACTCAGACCTATAAAACATGTGTTGGCCCCATTACTTCGTCTACTCAGGCCTACAAATATGTGTTGGCCCCAATACTTGCCATACCTACAGCACGTTTCTTGTTCATACATGCAATCATTCTCTAAAAAAAAAAAAGAACTGATTGCTGGAAGTTGACTGCTATTATCTTTACAATGCGCCATTCTTCTTACATAACGACACAATTCTGCCAACAAAAGAACACTATTTTATAAGTGTTACGCGTGGAAATAAAGTCGTTCGTTACATGCGTCGTTATGTGAGTTAGTGAATACTTCCCTAAGTATCTACGTTGCCATGATAATTCTCAGGAACGTTGTGTGTGTGTGTGTGTGCGCGCGCGTGTGTGTGTGTGTGAATTGTGCGTTGTATAGTAATTACCTGATCTTGATCATACGAGGATGCACCGACCGGGCTTGTGTGTGGTCCTCTGACATTGCTCATCTTGTGAGGATCTTGGCACAGATATTGTCATCTTGTGACGATCTTTGTCTGCACAGATATTGTCTTCTTGTGAGAATCTTTGCACTGATATTGTCATCTAAGACAAGACAATCAAGCAGCCGTGGCTAAGAGATGACCTTGTCCACCTCAGGCTCATCAGTCGTAGGGTTCGGTCCCAGCACGGTGCTGAGTATCTTGCCAGCAACCATTGATATCTCATGATGTCACACGCCCCTGATCTCTTGGGCTATCAGATCGCACATCGAGCTTTATCAGAAGCGATGGTCCCGTGCGCAAACTGTGCACTTCAAAAATATCACACCAGCTAGACAACATGACATACCCACGGGTAGACAAAGCTTGCTACCCTGGATGGGATATGTGTAGACTACTTTGGATGGGATCAGTTTAGACTACCTTGGATAGGATATATCTAGACTACTTTGGATGGGATCTGTCTATACAACATTGGATGTGATCTGTCTAGACTACCTTGGATGGGATCTGAGTAGCTATCTTGGATGTGATATGTCTAGACTACCTCGCATGGGATCTGCTGAGCCTACCTTGGATGGGATCGGCCTAGACTACCTTGGATGGGATATGTCTAGAGTACTCTAGAGGAAGCAAATCTGACACAAATTCATACCCAAGTGGGACACACTGGCCTCTGAGATGCATAACTAGATATGACGCACAGCCCTCTGCTGAGGAACGAAGAAGCCGACAACTGACTAACATGGACTACAGTGCCACACCTGAGGCAAGAAGCAGACAACTGGATGACATATACTCTAGCGGCACCTCTGAGGCAAGAAGCAGACAGCTGGATAACATGGACACGAGCGCCACCTCTGAGAGAGGAAGCAGACAATTGGATATTATGGACTCTAGCGCTACCTTTGAGGCAAGAAGCAGACAACTGGATGACATAGACTCCAGCGCCACTCAGAGGGGGGGGGGGGGGGGGAGAGCAGTCAATTGGACAACATAGACTACAGCGCAACTCTGAGGCAAGAAGCAGACAACTGGATGACAAGGACAGGACAGTAGTATTATATGTTCTGTACCAGGGGGAAATCGAAGGATATACTAAGAACAAAGAAGGAGGAGAGGGGAGATACGGATAAAATGGTAATCGCAAAGAAGGAGGAGCGGGGAGGGGATATAACTCATGAATAAATAACGGACTGTTGTTGTTGTTTTTTGCACTGCTACCTCCCTTTTTGAGAATTGTATTTATATATTTTCTTAAAAGTTTTAATATAAAGGTTACGGTTATTATTGGATGTAGTGGGTATGACTTAGTGTCACTTGTTGTGGTGAGTGGCGATGTAGCTAGATAAGTGCGTCCAAACACTATCAGCATACGGGTTACAGCTCATTAATTGATGACCTTACAAAAATAAAGATGGTAGCTTATACTGGTTATAGTGGGTATGGCTTAGTGCCATTCGTTGGTAAGGGTGTTTGAGTGGCAGATAGCTAGATAAGTGTTTCCGAACACTATCATCATACGGGTTATAGCTCTTTAAATGAAAACCTTTGCAAAATAAAGATGGTTGGTATTACTGGTTGTAGTGGGTATGGCTTAGTGTTATTCGTTGTTAAGGGATGGGTGAGTGGAGGCGTGTCTAGATACGTGCTTCCGAACACTATAATCAAATGGGTTACAGATGTTCAAGCTGTGCGTCTCAACCTTAGGCATCTCATGTAACATGACATGTCACGTGCGCACTGTCCTGAACAGCGAAGATATCACGTCTCAAATCTGGCATTTACACTTTCATTACCTCTCTGTCTGTCCCTATGAGTCTTTCCAGGTTTCCCCATATACCCATTTCCAAGACCAATATATGTTGTTTTTTCCCATCTTGTCTGCTCATTGCCACATTCCACACCAATATAAAACTACAGATGTCCTGTAAAACTTCAACATTCAAGTAAGAAAATATGTTAGCCAAATCATTAAACATGTTGACCAAATACAGAAATATCTCAACAAAACTCATAAACAATATTAAAAATGGTAGCCAAAATCATTAAAAAAAAAACGTTGATCAAAATAGGAAATAGCTGAGTCAAACTTATAAATATAACAACCAACTAGGAAAGAATCTTACCCAAACTTTTAAATATATCAACCAAAATTTAACAAAAAATATGCTGGCCAAAATAATAAAAATGTTGGCCAAAATAAGAAAATACATGGACCAAACATATAAAATGTAGGAAATATATTAGCCAAAGAAATACAATGTTGGCCAAATACAAAAATATATCGACCAAATTTATACAAAGTAGAAACAATTGTAGGCAAACTAATAAAAAAATAATTACCAAAATAGGAAATATCTCGATCAAACTTATAACAAGTAGGAAAATTGTTAGCCAAACTAATAACACTGTTGGCCAAAACAAGAAATAACTCAACCAAACGTCTAAAAAGTAGGGAAAATGGTAGCCCAACTAATAAAAAGGATGACCAAAATAGGAAGTATTTCAACCAGACTTATAAATATATCGACCAGGTAAGAAAAGTAATTTTAAGCCAAACTAATATAAAGGTTGGCCAAATATAGAAATAGGTATACCAAACTTATAAGTATATACACCAAGCAGAAAAAAAATGTAAGCCAAACTATTAAAAAAATACTGGCCGAAATAGGAAATATCTGAACCATACTTATAAATATATTGACAAAATAAAGGAAAACAATATTAGCTAAACTAATGAAATATTGGCCAAAATAAGAAATATCTCAACCACACGTATAAAACAGTAGAGAAAATGCTAGCAAAATGAATTTAAAATGTTGGCCAAAAAAAGAAATATGTCGATCAAACTTATAAAAAGTAGGAAAAGTGTTAGCGAAAGTAATCAAAAGGTTGACCAAATACAGAAATATATCGTCCAAACTTATAAATATATTGACCAAGTATTGAACAAATGTAAACCAAACTAATAAAAATGTTGTCCAAATTAAGAAGTACATCAACCAAATTTACAAATATATCGACAGAAGTAAGGAAATATGCTAGCAAAATCTAATGAAATGGTGACCAATTAAAGACATATTTCAACCACACTTATAAATATATCGTCTAGATTTATAAAACGTTGGAAAATATACTAGAAAAACTAATAAAATGTAACACTAATAGAAAGATAAAAAATAGAAAACAAAAGGCTTAACCAAGTGAATAATTTTATATACTTGGGGTCATTTATAACATCAGATGGTAGGTACACAAAGGAACTTAAGAACTGAATAGGACAAACACAAGCTGTATTTCAGAAATTGTAAAGTATTTTATGCAATAAGTCAACATTATTTAATGGGGGAAATAATAACATTTCAACAATGAAAGTTCACAAAAATTAAAAACAACATTTCGACAATAAAAGTTAAAAATTAAATTCTCTTTATTGTTTCCAAATTGCATGTTTCATGTAGAAGTTTAATTTTTTAACTTCTACTGTCTAAATTCAATTTTTAATCTTTGTGAAATTTTATTGTTGACATTTTTTTCCCATTCAATAATGGTGTTTCCACCTTGTCGTGGTGGGGGAGCTTGAGCTTCTCAATGACCTTGAGAGCTATGCCGGCTGTAGCGTAGCTACCAGCAGGGCCTCTCAAGCCGGACAGGTCAAAGGGTAGAGAACAGACAAAGAGAAACACCCTGGTCCTCCAGGTTGAGGGTTGAAGCGTGGGGTTAACATCCCCACCTTTGTAAACACTATTTTGTTATGAAACAGATACATAAGCCTCGAATTCTGACTGACTTATTTGGACAACGACCTCAGAACGTTAAAGGACTCTTGAGATTTGGAACATGGAATGTACGGACACTATATCGAGCTGGAGCGGCTGAAGAATTAACCCGGAAGCTGGTTGAATATCAAATGGATATAACAGCAATTCAGGAAATAAGGTGGCCAAGAGAGGGTACTTTAGAGCAAAATTGAATGATTGTAATATATGCAGGAAACACCCAAAATAAACATGAATTAGAAATAGGTTTTGTTATTAAAAAAGAGTTATAGGGGAACGCTCTAAACTTTAAAGCTGTTAATGACAGAATTAGTAAATTAAGAATAAAAGGTAAATGGAAAAATATAACGATGATTAATGTACATGCACCTACTGAAGAGAAAGAAGATGACGTTAAAGAAGACTTTTGTAATGATTTGGAAGATGTCCTAGAAGAAACCTCCAAACATGACATCCTGATTGTGCTGGGAGACTTCAATGCAAAAATAGGTAGAGAGCAAACTCGTAAAAATGTAGCCGGTATGGAAAGCCTACATAAAACTTCAAAACGATAATAGATGGAGAGTCATCAACCTGGCAGAAGCCAAAGGACTGCAAATTAGCAGTACCAGACTACAAAGAAAGGATATACACAAACAAACTTGGAAATCATGTGACAAGAGAACCTATAATCAAATAGATCACATTTTAATTAACAACAGAAATGCATAAAACATACAGCAAGTTAGAAGTTATAGAAAAGCTGAGTGCCACAGCGACCACTTCCTCGTTGGAGCAAAATTTAAAATAAAACTTAAGAGAGCTTTCTATACAAAATTGCAAAGATTACACTCAACATGTAACAGAGAAAAACTACAAGAAATTACAGTCAAAGAGAAATTTACAGATGAAATAAAATGTAAACTTGAAACTGCAGAACCCTTTGGAGGAAAGCGCTAACCAAACTTGGTTGAACATCAAAAATACAATTCTACCGCAGAAGAATGTCTCGGCGTATTAACCACACATAGAAAGAACAGATGGTTCAATCAAAAATGTGAAGAAGCAGTCATTAGGAAAAAGAATGCCAGACATTTCTGGTTAAATGACATCAACAACATCCAAAGGGAAGAGCAGTATAGAAATAAATGTAAAGAGGCTACAAAAATAGTTCGACAGCAGAAGCTAGAATATGTGAGTAATATAATCAAAGATATGGAAACTAATCACCAGAAAAACGAATCGAGTAAGTTTTTTTAAAGAACTGAAGTCAATGAAACGAGGGCACCAACTCAACACATATGGTTTAAAAGACAAACATGGGAATATGATAAATACCAATGAGGAAATGTGCAACACATGGAAAGAATATTTTGTTGAATTACTAAATTGTGAAGGCGTTGAACAGTACAGAAGATAATGGTGATCCCTGTGGTAGGCCAGGATATATTGTTGTTGGTTCCGACGTCCAACTGCCACATCTAAAAACTGCTTTCCTTTGGAAGAGGGCTGCAGCGATCAAACTAAGGAGGAATGGACTTATTTTGATTTCAAGAATCTGAAGCATTAGAAAATCCAATGGTACTCTGTTGTACGCGTCCTCAAGATCAATCGCTGCAGCAAAGGTTTCAATGCCTGAGTGGAAACTTTCATAGACATCATGGGTTAAAACTGCTGCATTGGCCCAGGTTTCTCTTTTTGGACGGTACCCACCAAGGGTAGGTGGGAAAACACCTTGCCTCTGTAGCTGGCTTGATATTTTCCTGGCAATTAACGTCTCCAGCAGCTTGCCTATTGTATTCTGCATGGTTATAAATCGATATCCCTGAATTTTTGTGTGGTCTTTGCCAGGCTTCGACAAGGGAATCAGATAACTGTGTAACCACTCCTCCTTTATGCTAGCATTCTCTATACTGTTGTTGTACATGTCTGCTAGTTCCTCTAGCTCGTTGTCGGTACACCTATTGATGTTGTTGTATCTTATGCCATCTGGCCCTGGAGCGCTGCTTTTTGATCGTCGAAGCACAACTTCTCTACACTGTGAGAATCACCTGTGAACAGATCACTGGGCCTGGTAGGACATTGTCAAATGACGACGATGTTTTAGTGTATCGCCAGGGTAAGAATAGAGATCAGGTTGCTGTGGAACTACAAACCGAACTCAATCGCATAAGTACTTGGTGTGTTGAGGCTGGGGCAATGGTCAACCCAACAAAGGCAACTGTGACATGGTTCTCGTTGAATAATCATAATGTCAACACTCCAACACCAACTGTAAATCTGTGTTCAGAGACGGTGGAAAGAACTCAGGCAATGAATTACGTGGGAATACGGTTTGATCGAAGCCTTGCTTATAATGAGCACGTAGACCAGGTGATAACAAAGGCCAAGCGGGGGTTGGCTGCGATGCGGGTGATGGCGGCAGCAAGCTGTGAGCAGCGCCATCTATGTCTTCTATACGAAGGGCTGGTCATGTCTGTTTTTGAGTATGCGATGGCAATCCTGACTCTCAGCCGTAAGCAGATAGGAAGGATGGAAAGGATACAGAATGAAGCTATGCGCATTATTCTTGGATGTACAAGAGATACAGCATGCAGGGCGATGCGCTACCTTCTTGATTTTCCAACCATTGAAGACAGAATACAAGTTTGCAGAACTCGCACCTACCTCAGAGTTAACGCAAACACACAACGTCCACTGCAAAGTGAAATTATGAAGGTGAAGGGCAGCAGGTTAAAAAGAGGACGGTCGTGGATTGGTCAAGCCGAAGACATTCTTTAACAGGTGTGTTCACTTGAGGACTTAGAACCCGGCGAAGAGTGGGTACAAGTGTTAACATATTTCTGCACATCCTTTTCAGTTTGCATCCAACTAGACAGAAAATGCAGACAAGAAAACCCGGCAGCTGTGGAGGCGGAAGTACAAGCGTTGATTTTCAAGAATTCGCTAGACGGTGATGCTGTCATTTACACAGATGGGTCGGTCGTCCGACATGTGAGAAGCTCATGGGCCTTTACGGCTCAGGTTGGAGGGAGAATTGTGAAGGAGGACTTTGGTGCTTTTGATGAGACCACAAGCAGCCTGACTATGGAAGTCATGGCAGTAAGTAAAGCAATAACATGGCTCGAGACACAGACATTCACTAGGGCATGTTTCCTTAGGGACTCAATGAACATGCTCAAGAGGATAGAGATAGGGTGGGGGGATCCGAAGAGAATGGTTGCTGTCTCTGGAGCGGTCTCTGCTGACAAAGATTAGTTTCATCTTAGTGCCAGGGCATGCGGGAGTACAAGCGAATGAGCCGGCTGAGAAGCTCGCAAGTAACGCTACTGTGGAGGGCGGACGCGCCATGGACCAGGCTGACATCCTGAATGCTCTACGAGAAGCAATACTTTTTCGAGAACCAAGTGATGACTGTGAATCTACAACCATGTCCAGACAGCGAGAACAGCAAATTAAAAGAGGGGTGGCCAAACAAGACCACTGCGAAGGAGGCCAAAGAAGACTGATAAATCAACACAGAACTTGTGTCGTTAGCCGCTACACGCTGCGGAATTTGCTGAGGAGGGGATCCGAGGACTTATGGACTGAATGGTTCGATGTGCAATGAGGATGATCGGTCGACTAACTAACTAATTAACCTACTTTTATGTCTGTCTGTCTGTCTGTCTGTCTGTCTGTCTGTCTGCCTGCTTTGATGCCTGCTGCTTGTGTGCCTGTCTGTCTGATTATCTATACCAGGTATTTTAGGACCAAATACCCAAATGCATAGTGTTATTTAGGTTGTATATCAGATCACAGGTAATACACATGACATGAGTAGGTACAGCGAAGCAAGATTAGTATACTGTGTGGTACTGATGCGTAACACCCAGGTTTTCTCTGGCTGTATGTGCGTGCATTTCCCATGGTAGAAAACATGGAACGGCCTATATAACAATCAACCACACTGACCCCATTTCATATGGAACCGGATGAGTGAAGCCTCGAATGTGTAGACCTCGTAATTTCGCATATCCAGTGTGGTACTATACAGAACCCCCTTTCCATCTCTCCCTCCCTCCTCTCTCTCTCTCTCTCTCTCTCTCTCTCTCTCTCTCTCTCTGTGTCTCTCTCTCCATCCCTCCTCTCTTTCTCTCTCTCCCTTGTCTCATATACACCATATACACATGGTTGTATATGGTGAAATGAATGTCTGTTGAGGTGTGCATATATGTATGTATGTAAGCGCGCTCACACATATCAGTCCAACCAGAATTTATGATTCCCTTGGCACACACATAAAGGAGAACAGTTTCATTATTGTCACCATCATACGTAAGTGCACACGTCATTGCTTTTTAACATTCGTTCATCATGGCCAACCCTTTTCTTGCTGAGGAGGGAATCCGAGCACTTATGGACTGAATGGTTCAATGTGCAAATGAGGATGATCTGTCGACTAACTAACTAACTAACTAACTAAATTGTGAAGGTCCAAGTAACACTTTCCCAACGGAAGAGGTTCTAACGTGTGAACCACAATTCGAAGAACCTGCATTTGAAGAAATCTTATATGTAATCACACGACATAAAAACAATAAGGCAACAGGGGCTGATGGAATTGCTGCTGTTTTTATAAAGGCAGGTGGCCGTGTATTACATCTAAAGCTATACGAACTAATAATAACAATCTGGAGGACAGAAGAATTACCCCATGACTGGAAAGAGTCATTATTGATACCTATCTTTAAGAAAGGAGACAAGTTCCAATGTGAAAATTATAGAGGAATATCACTGCTGTCCATAAGCTATAAGATACTATCCGCAGTATTAGTAAATAGACAAAAACCATATTCAGAAGACATATTAGGTGACTACCAGGCGGCTTTAGACAAAACAGATCAACAATAGATCAGATATTTATCTTACAACAATTAACCGAGAAGAATTGGGAATATAAAAGAGATCTCCATAACATTTTTGTGGATTTTAAAAAGGCGTATGATAGTGTCCATAGGAATAGTCTATGGAATGCTATGCAGGAATTTGGAATTACCAAGGAAGTTAATCAACATGACCAGACTATGCATGGAAGATACTTATAATATAGTAACATATAAAATCAGGAAATCAGACCCTTTCTAAATAACATCTGGCTTGAAACAAGATGATGCACTTTCGCCGCTACTCTTCAATCTGGCTCTAGAGAAAGTTGTAAGGAAGCTAAAGGAGGAACATCCAAGCTGCTTCGTTATGCAGATGATATAGATATTATAGGGGGAAAATGAAGAAAAGGCATTGGAAATATTGACTCACTTAAAGGAAAAAGCCCAACAGATGGGGCTGGCTATCAACCAAGATAAGACAGAATATATGGTAATTTCAAGAGAAGGAATGGCTAAACACTCTGGCCACATACAAATAGTTAATATGACCATTAAAAGAACGGAAACATATAAATACCTGGGTACAATCTTCAACTGCTCCAACATCATAAGGGAAGAAATACAAACTAGAATCAATTCTGGAAATAAGATGTACTATGCACTACAACATCTACTAAATCAAATGCGCTATCTCGTAACACCAAAATCACAATATACAAATCACTGATCAGACCAGTTGTGCTGTATGGCTCTAACACCTGGAGTACAACGAAAAGAGACGAAGCGTTGTTACAAACCTTTGAGAACAAATATTTAAGACGCATCTTTGGACCCATTAGGGATACACAACGTGGAGAGTGGAAAAGAAGAAGTAACAAAGACATTTATGATCTGTTTAAGTCCCCGCTAATCACTGGCATCATGAAGGCTAATAGACAGAATGGAAGACAATAGGGAAACAAAACTCGCTTACACTCAGGAAATAAATGACCGTAGAACGAACGAACGAACGAACAAACAAATTTATTTTCAAAGGATTAAGAATTGGGCACGCAGGCCCGTCTAACATTCTGCCCTTCTATCACTCTCTTTCATACATTATTTCATTCACACATCATTCAAGGCTAACAAGGTAGACCCCGAAGTAGACCAAGACGACGGTGGAGAGATAATATATGCACAGACCTACAAACACTTGGAATCAACGACTGGCAAGAGAAGGTCAACCAGAGAGATGAATGAAGACAGATTGTATCTGCAGCAAAGAACCTCAATGGCTCGAAACGCTGAAGAAGAAAAAGAAGAAACACGATGGTCAAACTAAGAAACATGTATGCCAAAAGAAGAAATATGTTAGCCAAAGTAGTAAAAACGTTGGCCAAAGTAAGCAATTTATCAACCAAACTTATAAATATGTTGACTGAAATAAGAAGATATGTTACCCAAACTAGGAATAATGTTGACCAAATTAAGAATTATCTCATCCAAAGTTATAAAAAGTAGTATCTTTAGTTAGCCATAATGTGAAAAATATTGGTCAAATTAAGAAATATTTCAACCAAACCTATAAATATATCGTCCAAACTTATGAAAAGTAGGAAACTTGTTAGCCAAACTAATAAAACTTGCCTAAAACTAGAAATAGCTCAACCACACTTATGAAAAGTAGAAAAAAAATGGTGACCAAGTTCAGAAATATCTCAACCACACTTTATAAAAAGTAGGGAATAGTTCTAGCCAAATCAAATACAATGTTCACCTAACTTATAAATATTCTCGTCCAAACGTATGAAATGTAGGAAAATTTGTTAACCAAATGAGAACAAATATTGGCCAAGTAAAGAAACATTTTAGCCAAATTTATAAATATCTCGTCCAAACTTGTAAATAGTAAGAAAACATAATAGACAAATTTCTTACAACTGTATTTATTTTCCTCACTTTGGTGCACATTTTTTATTACTTTGTCATTCAAATTTCTTAGTTTCTCCATCAATTTACATATTTTATTACTTCGGTCGACATATTTCTTTATTTGACTATCATATTTTCTCACTTTTTATAAATTTAGTCATCATCATTTTTTTTTTTTTTTGGTAGTTAATTCGTGTAACATAGTTTATTGTTTCGGTCGACATATTTATAAGTTTGGTTAAGCTATTTCTAAATTTGGCCAACATTTTTAATACTTAGCAAACATAATTCCTTATTTCGGTCGATATATTTAAAAATTTGATCGATATATTTCTTATTTTGATCAACATTTTTATTAGTTTGGCTAGCATTTTTTCCTACTCGGTTGATTTATTTATAAGTTTGGTTCAGATATTTCCTATTTTGGCCAACATTTTATTAGTTTGTCTAGTATATTTTCCTACGTTTTATAAGTTTAGATCCTATATTTATAAGTTTGGTTGAGATATGCCTTTAATTGGTCAACATTTCATTAGTTTGGCTTGCATGGTTTCTTATTTCGGTAGATTTATGTATAAATTTGGTTGATATATTTCTGAGATTGGTCAACTTTGTTTATTAATTTGGTTTACATTGTTTTCCATACTTGGTCAATATATTTATAAGTTTGGACGATATATTTCTGTATTTGGTCAACCTTTGATTACTTTCGCTAACATTTTCCTACCTTTTATAAATTTTATCGACATATTTCTTATTTTGGCCTACATTTTTATTAATTTGCCTAGCATTTTTCCTACTGTTTTATACGTGTGGTTGAGATAATTCTTATTTTGGCCAGCATTTCATTAGTTTAGCTAACATTTTTTTTTACGTTGGTCAATATATTTATAAGTTTCGTTCAGATATTTCCTATTTCAGCCAGTATTTTTAATAGTTTGCCTTACATTTTTCCTACTTGGTGGATATATTTATAAGTTTGGTCGACCTATTTCAATTTTTGGCCAACCTTTTTATTAGCTTGACATATATTTATTTTTTTCTTTTTGGTCGATGTATTTATAAGTCTGGTTGAGATATTTCCTATTTTGGTCATCCTTTTTATTAGCTTGGCTACCATTTTTTCTACTTTTTATAAGTTTGAATTAGCTATTTTATGTTTTGGCCAACAGTTTTATTAGTTTGGTGAACAATTTTCCTACTTTTTATACGTTTGGTCGAGATATTTCCTATTTGTGTCATTATTTTTTATTAGTTTGGCTGCAATTTTTCGTACTTTGTATAAGTTTGGTGGATATATTTCTGTATCTGGTCAACATTTTAATACTTTGGCTAAAATATTTCCTATATTTTATATGTATTTTGGTGGACATATTTCTTATTTTGGTCCAACATTCTTATTAGTTTGGCTAGCTATATTTTATTATTTTGGTTGCTATATTTATAAGTTTGGGTAACATTCTTTCCTTCTTGGTCGATATATTTTAAATTTGGTTGAGCTACATCTTATTTTGATCAACGTTTTTTTTTAAATATTATTTTGGCTATCATATTTCCTATTGTTTATGAGTTTGGTTGAGATATTTCTTATTTTGGCCAAGCGTTTTATTAGCTTGGCTTACAAATGTTCCTACGCATTATACGTTTGGTTGAGAAATTTCTGAATTTGACCAACATGTTTAATGATTTGACTAACATATTTTCTTACTTTATTGTTGAAGTTTTACATGACATCTGTAGTTTTATATGGGTGTGGAATTTAGCAATGAGCAGACAAGATGTAAAAACAACATATATTGATCTTGGAAATGGGTTTCTGGGGAAACTTTAAAGACCCCTAGGGACAGACAGAGAGGTAATGAAAGTGTAAATGCCTGATTTGAGACGTGATATCTTTTCTGTTAGGACAGTGCGCACGTGACATGTCATGTTACATGAGACGCCTAAGGTTGAGGCGCACTGCTTGTGTTCGTATGTAATATTATACAAATAATATGCTGCGCTAAACACTCTTCTCTGTATGACCCGCTAGTTGTTAATAAAAAGTCATGCCTTCAAAGACTAGCTTCGGTGATCACCCCTCTCCTCTCCGACTATGAGAGCGGCTTAGTCGGGTATTGTGATGAAGCTGTTACACCTGCGTATGCTGATCACCTCATGTTGTATTATTGAAGTGGTAGTAGTTTCATGTTCTTTTGTGTTACTCAGTGACCCTAGGACTACATGGATATATATATATATATATATATTATATATATATATATATATATATATATATATATAATATATATATATATATATATATAGGCCGAAGGGAGACCATCTGTTGACGAGGTAGCGGAATCACTCCCCTACATGATGATTATCACGAATTAGGTCCCCTGGTTCAACAACCGATAGGACAACTTTTATTCTGTAGTACCCCTCTTAATCACGTGTCTCTGATGTACCCGAACACATGTGACCAGATCTTTTGACTGGATGTATCCTTATGCATGCGACCGGTTGTATGTAACGCCCCTCCCCCACGTGGTCCGATTTAAGTTATTAACCCAATGTCCCATATGTATCCTTAAGTAAATGACCGGAAGCAGCGCCCATTTTGACCGGATGTAACCATTACTCACGTGTCCTGAAAGTGTCCTTATGATGTGACCGTCTGAATTTAGCTACCACACGTGGTCTGATTGTAGCTATTAGCCCTGTGTCTTGGATGTATCCCTAAGATATGTAACCCTTTTACTGGATGTACATCATCGCACAGATCGAAGACGAGGATTGTATCTCCAACACACTGCCAATTATATAATGATAGTTTTTTTCGGCCCATCCACTACAGACAGTAATAACCGCTATTATAATAAATAATCGGTCACTTTTAATTAGATTTAGTCTTAAGTTTAAGGTTAGATATATAACGGGAAATCCCAAGACCTTCTGACGAACGGATTCGCAAATATGTGTCGAAATTGTCGATAGTAGACCTCTTATCCAGGGCCGCCATCACTTTTTAAGGTTTTCATTTAACAAGCTTAAACATTACAATGATAGTGCTCGGAAGAACATAGCTAGCTACTACTTCACTCACCTGCCCCTTAACAACGAATTACACTAAGCCATACCCACTGCAACCAACAATACCAGCCATCTTTACTTTTTAAGTGTTTCATTTGAAGAGCTGTAACCCATATGATGATAGTGGTCGGAAGCACTTATCTAGCTGCCCTCCACTCACCCACCCCTTAACAACAAATGACACTATGTCATACCCACTACCTCCATAATAACCGTAATCGTTAAATTAAACCTTTTAAGGAAAATAAATAAATAAATAAATAACATTCTCAAAAAGGGAGGTAACAGTGCAATAACAGGCGATTATTTATTCACGAGTTATATTGCCTTCTCATTCTTCTATGCGCTTACAATTTTATCAGTATCCTCCCGCCCCTCCTTCTTTGTTCTTAGTATATCTTCCGATTTCCCCCGGATACGCAACATATCATACTACGGACTCCAGCACCACTTCTGAGGCAAGAAGCAAACAATTGGATGACAAGGGAAAAAGAATAATGTGCTTAAAGCACACAGTGGGAGGATCATGAAACTGATCTCTCTCTCTCTCTCTCTCTCTCTCTCTCTCTCTCTCTCTCTCTCTCTCTCTCTCTCTCTCTCTCTCTCTCTCTCTTTGTGCCTGTGTGTATGTGTATGTGTGTCTGTGCGTATGTGTCTGTGTTTGTGTATGTATTTCTGTGCGTAGCGTAATTGTAAAGATGTGTGTGTGTGTGTGTGTGTGTGTGTGTATTTGTGTCTGCGTGCGTGTCTGTGTATATGTCAGTGTGTATGTGTGTATTTGTAACTGTATCTGCAGGTCTGAATGGGCAAGAACGCGTGTACTTAAACACCCGTTTTGCTGATGCCGAGGTAAGCGGTTGAACCCCTACAACGGACAGCTGGACTAAAATGTTGACCTGCCGTCCTTGACTTGGGGACGTAAATTACAAGTACACCTGAAGTCGGAGTGGGTTCGCCTGAAGGCAAGGGACACTGTTAATAGGGAAAGCTAATCCACACGCAAAATTCAGTCTATCACTACTATAAATAGTGTGGATGGACTACGCTTGAGTTGAAAGCGAGCGAGCGCAGAAAAACAACACTTACACACAAATTTGTGTCTGTATGTATGTGTCTGTTTATGTGTGCATTTATGTCTGTGTTATGTGTCTGTGTGTATGTGTGTGTGCCTGTGTGGTTTTGTCTGTGAGTGTCTCTGTCTATGTGTATGTGTCTGTAGGTATGCGTATTTTTCAGTGTCCGTGTATTTATGTCTTTCGTGTGTATGTGTCGACGTGTATTTGTCTGTGTGTATGTGTGTATGTCCGTGCGTGCGTCTGTCTGTGTGTGTCTGGTCCGGTCGTGTGTGACCGTGCAGACAGACATACTGGTAACTGATACAACCGCTGATGTATTGCTGGCATGCCACAAAGTGATATCTGGCAAAACACAACAGTATATCACCTAAAATGCCGACTGGAACCATTGGCCAACAGCCAGACTGTGTGCTCCGTGGTGTCGATGTCCTTCGACTGTGACGCAAGTTGTCGAGTCGCTGTCTGACTCCACATCACGGGTTTTTCCGTTGGTGCAGAAGCATGGGGCAGACACTACGTTAGTATCCATTTGAATAAGTCAGCGATAACACTTGTAATCCGTTCCAGAAACGTGGTTCCCATGATGGCTTGACCAGTCTTGACAACTCTATACAACTCTGTGCAACAGTGCCAATCTGATGCCAACTATCATCACCAACTGCTGATCGACATCGACAAAACGGGCCTCGCCCCTCGGGAAGTTCTGCAACCACTGGTATTGTGAGTCTACGCATTTCTGTAACGCCTTCAGAAGACAATCACTCCTCCTTTCCTTCATTCTTCTTGCATTGAAACAGTTATATCCGGTATTGTATGTGTATGAACATATGTGTGCGCGCGCACCTTGTACATTTGTGTGTGCCTCATATACCATGGTGTTTGTTACCCAAGTTGTGTTCTCGTGTGTGCCTCATTTATGTATTTGTTTCCTGACTTGTGCTATAGAGTGTGCCTCATATACCATTGTATTTATTTCCGGACATGTGCTATAGAGTGTGCCTCATATACCATTGTATTTATTTCCTGACATGTGCTATAGAGTGTGCCTCATATACCATTGTGTGTTTCCTGAATTATGCTCTACAGTGTGCCTCATATACCATTGTATTTGTTTCCTGACTTGTGCTATAGAGTGTGCCTCATATACCATTGTATTTGTTTCCTGACTTGTGCTATAGAGTGTGCCTCATATACCATTGTATTTGTTTCCTGACTTGTGCTATAGAGTGTGCCTCATATACCATTGTATTTGTTTCCTGACTTATGCTCTATAGTGTGCCTCATATACCATTGTGTGTTTCCTGAATTATGCTCTACAGTGTGCCTCATATACCATTGTATTTGTTTCCTGACTTGTGCTATAGAGTGTGCCTCATATACCATTGTATTTGTTTCCTGACCTATGCTATATAGTGTGCATCATATACCATTGTATTTGTTTCCTGACTTGTGCTATAGAGTGTGCCTCATATACCACTGTATTTGTTTCCTGACTTGTGCTATAGAGTGTGCCTCATATACCACTGTATTTGTTTCCTGACTTGTGCTATAGAGTGTACCTCATATACCATTGTATTTGTTTCCTGACTTGTGCTATAGAGTGTGCCTCATATACCATTGTATTTGTTTCCTGACTTGTGCTATAGAGTGTACCTCATATACCACTGTATTTGTTTCCTGATTTGTGCTATAGAGTGTGCCTCACATACCACTGTATTTGTTTCCTGACTTGTGCTATAGTATATACCTTAAGCAGCGAACTTGTTCTAAAAATGCTGGTTGCCAGGACGTAAAGGTCATTAACATGTTCATCATACTGTCTAATGTTTAAGGGGACCCACTTCATTAGTGGCCCCAGGGTCCACTTGCCATTAGGCAATGTTAAACCCTGGCCAGTTCGCCCCTGTGTACCATGGCGTTTGTTGCCTGAGTTACACTACACTATGTAAACATTTCTTAAGGGCGGTCTCTTGCTACACGTGGGAGATATGCCGTTTATCGTTAACGACAGGAAAACCAGACTATCTAAACCCTGGTGAGTTAGGGGGTTCAAGGGAATACAAAGAGTGCAACACTTGTCTATAAACATTGTCTCAAAACATTGTTGTCAAGCCTAGACCCGTAACTGTCACCTTGCTTGTCTGTCAGGCTTGTGATCTGTCGTTTTATACATCTGCACTTCGTTGTACGAAAGCTGGGAAAACCGCTAGTCGTTGCTTACTACAAAGGAAAGAAGACAACTGTCCCACTCTAAGAACAATAAGAACCTATTAGCTATCGTGATATGAATTCATGTGCTTAAGCCAAGCATGATTCACAATATGTATGCTGATGCTCCAGATGTTTTTTGCGTGTAAATTAAGGAGGGAAAACCCACAATAAAGTGACATTTCCCTGGGAGGAAAAACATTTCCGTGAAGCTAGACAAAGTATGTAAGGTGCATACTATCCAATAAGTAAGTGGTTGAGTGCAATAAATAATTCGTTTGGCGAGATATCTCAGATTAGATACAAGCGTATTAACTTGCTTTGCATAAGTTTGTAAGCTTTTTGCTTATATTGATGTCTATATTTCATAACGCGCATTATTTAGCAGTACTATACTTGTTCTATCTGGGAGGTGGTGTTGTAATTTTGAGCTGGCGGGTTCGAATAACGGTGTGCCATCAGTTTGTTTATTCTCTCCTGTGTTCACTGATTTCTACATTTATCATGTGCATTATACATTTGAATCTATTTCTCAATTTATGTAGAACCAAACCAATAAAGTATATTTCTTCCTTACTCAGATTTCACGATATCTGCTCTCTATATAGTATACACATCCTGTTGAACACATTTCTTCTTTCTTTGTCGTTCATCTGTGTCTTCTAGGAGATGTTTATGTAGGGGGGAACAGACAAATAATCTTCATGTGTTTACAGCGTGGAAAGAGCTTTCGAAGCATATGTTGCTCTGCAGTCGTTGAAGGTGTCAGTGAGGTCTCAACACTTAGCAACACATAGTGAAATTCAGATTAAGCAAATACTGATAAGAAACTAGATTGATGCAGCAAAGTCGATCATTATCCAAAGTATACGCATAAGAAGCTAACTGGTTTTAACGACTCTATCCCAAGCAGAACCAGAAGGAGTAATTAACTACTGGAGGCATATTCTAGCTCGGGATAGATACACTCAAGAGTTTGTGTATGGGCAGATTATAAAGATAGCATTGATAATTACCGACTGCTGTATTTTAAATCGCTCTTAACACTGTGTAACACATTGTTTCTCTTAACACTGTGTAACACATTGTTTCTGGTTGCTTAAAGGCGTTTTGTGTATAAGTGCTAGCCCCATAATTTTATGGAGCAGTCAGCACTCGGTGGGGGATGTTGGCAAAATCACGCCAGCCAACATTATGTCCTATGGAAGTTACTCATAACCATCTTATGTTCAGCCGACCTGAGAGGCAGAGTCAATCATTTTAAACCCGTCTCAATGGATACGCGAATACATCACCAGAATCAGGGAAGTGTATGACAAGTTTTCTTATTTTATAGCAATTTAAATAGTCTACACCGCGAATCGAACCGGGTCTGCAGAAACCAGAGCTTACATAGCAACCGCTAAGGGCCTAAGGCATTTATCATATTCCTTAAGACGATGTTCCCCGCCTCAGGAATTCTCCGCGAGGCAATTATAATGATTGTATGGAGTCATGACAACAGATGGAGATGGTGCTAGCACTGCATGGATCGTGAAACCGAGTTGGTGCTAACGACGATTTACCTGTTCGTATCCATCTGTCTATATTGCTGATAACGACAATCATCTGCATTCAAGTGTGTGTGTGTGTGTGTGTGTGAGTGTGTGTGTGTGAGTGTGTGTGAGTGTGGATGTGTGTGAGTGTGTGTGGTGGGTGTGTGGATGTGTGTGTGTGTGTGTGTGTGTGTGTGTGTGTGTGTGTGTGTGTGTGAAGGGCGGATACCCTCCCTGTATGTTTACCTGTTATTAAAATTGGTCCTGACTGACAGTAATTGCACAAACAGGCACAATGACACTGCATTAGTGTCAATAGAGAATTGTCTGTACGACGTATACTTGATGTGGCCACACGTGTAATTGTAACCCGCACACACACGTACCGGCGTACACCGCTGTACAGCTGAGACGGTTTCCACGTGTACAACTGTCAATCTAATGAGAGATCAGACGCCTTGGTGGGCGGGGCACTGGGAGACTCACGATGTGCTTCACCATGGTGCCATACTTATCATAGCCCTGTTTGGAAGCTGCATGTTCAAATCCCGGTATGCCTAAGGTTTTCAAGCCGTCTCCCTGGCGAAGATGTTAACGACTTTCTCCGTAATCCATTATATCATGTGAGGAACATAGCTGCGCGAGATTAGGCAGCGGACGCATCGCGTTGGTTACTTACGGGGTGTGTACCGGTCGCTCAGAAAGTAATGGCAAACTACTGAGCGTAATCTTGCCAAGAACATCAACAATAGCTGAAAATGCTGGTGTTGACTGCAATGTCCTGTAAGGGCTATGCAACTTTTTAAACAAGTTTTTAATTTGTATGCTGCCTAGAGTGTCATCTACTCTCTGCTCTTTCCAGTCCTCATTATGAGTGACGATCAATGTGGCTGCTGATTTATTTCTCGTGTTATTTCCATGTCCCCCAAGGGTTCAATCAACACCTAATTTGTCTCTGTATTACCTACCAATTCTATTATTCCCGGCAACCAAAATTTACCATAACACACTTTTACATCTTTTGCTTACACACACACACACATACACACACACACAACACATATACGCACACACACACACACACACACACACACACCTGATTACACACACACATGCACGCACACACACACACACACTTTATATAAACCTGCCTACCTACCAATCTGCATGTCTCCCAGAATTGAGCGTACAAACAGATAGATAACAAATCCATTACGTGGAAAGTCCGAATTGAAAGCTCATTGTGTGGGACGCAGAGGTGTTTCCAAGGCACCAGGGCCGGGTTATATACTGGCCAAGACCTATTGACGCGTCCTCGTCGAGCGTCCTGGGCAACAGGTCCCTTCGGGGTCCTGGCTAAAGTCAGTAGGATCGCCGATTCCTCCGAAGTCGGAGAGTGTCTGCCTGTACGGCGAGGAACCACCAGTCTGCACACCAATAAGCCAGACATGTGACAACGGATACTCACGCAAACCTCAGGTCCTGTATGACATCACACTGATCTTGGACAACAGGATGCCTTCATCCGACATACAGGACTTTGCGTTGGAGCTCAAGCCAACGAACACAAGCAAGCAAGCAAGCAAGCTCATTGTTTGGGCGTCATAAAAGGTGGAAAAAGCGTCACAGTGGCACGAAATGGAATATTGCTTAAATAGCAAATACATTACGTGGAAAGTCCGAATCGAAAGCTCACTGTGTGGACGTCATCTGCAGACTGCACTCTCCTGGTTTCCGGATGAACAGCCTGTGGTGAACGGAAGGCCCAATATACGGAAGTGAGGCTAAGCAGCCATGTGCAGGACGTGGCGATTTTTTGGGTGAACCCAGTACCTGAGTGCTATGTGTGCGCTCTGCCATTATGGATGGAAGCCTCTTTGGATGGCGGAGAATGCCCATGGTCTGCCCCTGCCTTCCCTTGAGGGATGACCGGGATGTCTTCGGCTGTTCTAAATGGACCAGCTGGAATGTGGACGACACCACAATAGTGAGAGTCAAACGTCCTACGAAACACCCGGGAAGGTTAATCCGGTCAACAAAAAATACCCGCAGAAGTCGGATGCGTCGGCCTAACGGCGCAAGAACGCAGCTCTGCTGTAAACAGGCACAATGCAATCATGTCCGAAAAAAACTCTCCTGATGAACGCAGAAGACAGACAGACAGACAGACAGACAGACAGACAGACAGACAGACAGACAGACAGACAGATAGACAGACAGACAGACAGACAGACAGACAGACAGACAGACAGACAGACAGACAGACAGACAGACAGACAGACAGACAGACAGACAGACAGAGGCATAAATATATACCCAGATAAGCTGAGAAACAGACCGACCGACATGCATTTGAACAGGCATACAGTATGGCAGAAAGACAGACAGACTGACTGACTGACAGATACAAGACAGATAGGCAGGCAGAGAAGTCGATTGGTAGACAGATAAGAAGATAAACCGTTCGGCTGAACAGACAAACAGACGAACAAACAGACAGGGTAGATTTACAAACAAACAAACATTGCAATACGGAACAGTACAAATACAATACAGTACTATACACACATTACAGGGCATACACCAAGAGAGAGCAGCAGTGTCTACTGACTAAAGTCATTGAGATGCTATGCCAGCAATGAAGGAATGTCTGCTCAAGCAACTCGTCAAGGCAGCATTCAAGTACAGTATCTGGTGGTAATCTGAACGTTTCTGGCACCGAGAAACCTGTGGATACCCTCACAGTCAGAAAGCAAGTCTGGGGGAGATATATCAACGACTGGAATATAGGCAACACGTTGATGGTGAATGCCAGACCATCAATACTTGCACACGGGACTCTTCACCCTGTCTTCACATTGTGCAGTCTTGGCGAAAGTGCCTCGTGTCTTACACATTCACCTCCACCACGACTCCTAAGTAAACGTTCATTTCTGTGAGAACGTAGCACAGAATGATGATCATTTAACTTGGAATATTTTCTTATAAATGGACAAAACCTCGGATAATGACAGAACAAAAAGTTCCTATCAAAGTGTGAGTCCTTTACATAATTGTAAAATGGCTCTAAAGGTATGGGCGAAGGACTATCAATCTGACAACGAATAAACATAAATGTTGGTTTGTCGAGACTCATGTCCGCGATATTTACTGGCACAGGAACGGAGTATTATGAGGACGACTCTTTGCCGTGAAGTTGCAACCGCGACTAACAAACAAACAAACAAACTAACTAACTAACTAACTAACTAACTAACTAACTAACTAACTAACTAACTAACTAACTATCTAACTAAATAACTAACTAACTAAATAACTAACTAACTAACAGATAAATGTAAATTGTGACTTGGGAGCTCGGTAAACACGAGCCACATATAAACTTGAGCTGTCAACGAACATAACACACAACAACAACAACAACAACAACAACAACAACAACAACAATAAACATAAACAGAAATACGTAGTTGGTAGCCGAAATACCATGTTCCAATCAACAGTTCATCCGAACGTAACATTGAAGTTGCGGTATGCCTGTGTTTTCTCTCGGGCGACATAATTTATATAATGTGTCAAGTTTATAATCTGCATGTTTAGAGCTTGGTCATCAATGTTACTCCTTACACTGATTGCATATCATGTCACCCTGGGATATCGTCATTATCATAGTCGTCGTCATCATCATCATCATCAGCGACATCATCTACATGATTATTATCACGTGGACAGTCCGAAGGCCTGTACTGAAGTGGTCTGAAGAAATATTACACTCCAAACAATAGTCATCCGAACGGTTAGCTAAAGTAGCAACAGTGGTGTGTACTTTCTGTTCAGCTGCATGGTCATAGTCTAAATAGTGTCGGGACATTAAAGTGCCTCTCTCTAGCTCTCCCTACAGCACCATTCTCCCCAGGCCATGATTTATCTGTTCTTACAAACCATACATATGATCCCAAAGGGCGCTGACCACATCTGCCCTATAGAATGGTGTTACCATTCCAGCCCCCCCCCCCCCCCACCCGCGTTTTCCTCTACGCATTAAATGCCGCCCAGACCTTCTGCTTACCGACAGTTCAACAGGCCTCTCTACATGTCGGTCCTTTGTTTGCTTTACTGCATTGTCCACTCGATCCCAGTTGAACAGGCCTCTCTACATGTCGGTCCTTTGTTTTACTGCACTCTCCACTCGATTCCAGTTGAACAAGCTTCTCTATATGTAGATCCATTGTTCTACTACACTGTCCACTCGATCCCAGTTTAACTAGCCTCTCTACACGTGGGTCCTTTGTTTGTTCTACTGCACTGTCCACTCGATCCCAGTTGAACAAGTCTCTTATATGTGGGTCCCTTGTTTGTTTTACTACACTGTCCACTCGATCCCAGAGAACCTTCATCACATCAGCTCTGTCAAAGTATCACTTCGCCGCCCAAAGTGCCGACAGCAGCCTATGAGCCTCTTCATGTCTTTGCACACATGCGTGTCCTAGGTAGAAAATACATGATGAGCTCTGATCTTTCGTCTTTTCGAGCGATGCGAGGCATTCCACGACACACATACCAGCTTCTATTTTACGTAGCCTGCCTTGCGAGTTACATGCTCAATATGTCATTCTGTACTACTCTTTAGTCATCGGGACGCAGCCGTTATAACCTCCACCTCCAATCTCGTGCTGGATGTCCTGATAGTTAGTTAGTTAGTCGACAGATCATCCTCGTTGCACATCGGACCATTCAGTCCATAAGTGCTCGGATCCCCTCCTCAGCAAATCCCGCAGCGTGTAGCGGCTAACGACGCCAGTTCTGTGTTGGTTTATCAATCTTCTTTGGCTTCCTGCGTAGTGTTCTTGTTTGGCCACCCCTCTTTTAATTTGCTGCTCTCGCAGTCTGGCCATTGTTGTAGATTCACAGTCATCACTTGGTTCTTGCAAAAGTCTCACTTCTCGTAGAGCATTCAGAATGTCAGCCTGGTCCATGGCGCGTCCGCCCTCAACAGTAGCCTCACCTGCGAGCTTGTCAGCCCGCTCATTTCCTTGTACTCCCGCATGCCCTGGCACGAAGATGAAACTAATCTTTGCCAGCCGAGACCGCTCCAGAGGCAGCAACCATTCTCTTCGGATCGACCCCTCCTCTATCCTCTTGATCATGTTCATTGAGTCGCTAAGGAAACAAGCCCTAGTGAATGTCTGTGTCTCGAGCCATGTTATTGCTTTACTTACTGCCATGACTTCCATGGTCAGGCTACTTGTGGTTTCAGTGAAAGCACCAGAGTCCTCCTTCACAATTCTCCCTCCGGCCCGAGCTGTAAAAGGCCCATGAGCTTCTCACATGTCGGACGACCGACCCATCTATGTAGATGACCGCGTCACTGTCAAGCGAATTCTCGAAAATCAACGCTTGTACTTCAGCCTCAACAGCAGCCGGATTTTCTTGTCTGCATTTTCTATCTAGTTGGATGCAAACTGAAAAGGATGTGCAGAAGTCTGTTGGCACTTGCACCCACTCCTCGCCAGGTTCTAAGTCCTCAAGTGAACACACCTGTTGAAGAATGTCCTCGGCTTGACCCATCCACGACCGTCCTCTTTTTAACCTGCTGCCCTTCACCTTCCTAATTTCACTATGCAGTGGATGCTGTGTGTTTGCGTTAATTCTGAGGTAGGCACGTGCCCTGCAAACTTGCATTCTCTCTTCAATGGTTGGAAAATCAAGAAGGTAGCGCATCGCCCTGCATGCTGTATCTCTTGTACATCCAAGAATAATGCGCATAGCTTCATTCTGTATCCTTTCCATCCTTTCTATCTGCTTATGGCTGACAGTCAGGATTGCCATTGCATACTCCAAAACAGACATGACCAGCCCCTCGTGCAGAAGACATAGATGGCGCTGCTCACAGTTTGCTGCCGCCATCACCCGCATCGCTGCCAAACCCCGCTTGGCCTTTGTTATCACCTGGTCTATGTGCACATTATAAGCAAGGCTTCGATTAAACCGTATCCCCAGGTAATTCATTGCCTGCGTTCTTTCCACCGTCTCTGAACACAGCATTACAGTTGGTGTTGGATTGTTGACAATATGATTATTCAAAGAGAACCAAGTCACTGTTGCCTTTGTTGGGTTGACCATTGCCCCAGCTTCATCACACCAAGTACTTATGCGATTGAGTTCGGTTTGTAGTTCCACAGCAACCTCCTCTCTATCCTTACCCTGACGATACACTAAAACATCATCGGCATATGACAATGTCCTGCCAGGTCCAGTGATCTGCTCACTGGTGATTCTCACTGTGTAGGCGTTGAACAGTACCGGAGATAATGGTGATCCCTGTGGTAGGCCAGGATATATTGTTGTTGGTTCCGAAGTCCAACTGCCACATCTAAAAACTACTTTCCGTTGGAAGAGAGCTGCAGCGATCCAACTAAGGAGGAATGGACTTACGTTTAGTTCAAGAAGCTGAAACATTAAAAAATCCAGTGGTACTCTGTTGTATGCGTCCTCAAGATGGACCCATCTTGAGGATGTCCTGATGTCAAACTCCAGACTCCTTTCTAATACAGCGTCCCTAAACCTTTGCAATAAAGCCCATTCCGCCCCGTTGATCTCGTACATCAGACCCATGCGAGTATATTACATCACTTGGACAACAGGCCCATCCGTGTATATTATCACATGATCACCTGTTACATGGACCTTCTGTCTCACCCGCTGTCCATTTCTAACACCCTCAGTGCAGTGTAACTATCACTAGGTGTAAGGGTGCCTTATATGGCCACACCATCTTTCATTCCAATACTATCTTACCACCTTCACAGACATGTCTAATCGTGTATTTTCAGCCTATGCCAACCAAGAACTGTCTTTCTTCAACCTCTGTCCCTCAGGGTCACCCACTGCCTCATACAAAGAGTGCTCTATGTCCAGCTGTGACTCTAAGCACCTGGAGCACCTTGTGCCTTTTATATATAGACAGCAGAGCACGAACGATGATGGTATGTAATCATCAACCACTTCTTGCATTCCTCGACTGTTGAGTTCACTAGAATACTCAGAATAGCTGTATTCCTTACCTACCAGGACAGAAACAAGAATCCACCACTCGCTAATTCTTAATCTTACAAGAATAAACAATTGGAATCGTCAGTTTCTAACAATAAAACCTACCCGACATTAAACAACAACCGTGTCTATATTGTCTAGACACGGCGGAGTAAGGAACTTTGAAAACGTGTGATACATCCAATGGGAAAAATTCACATTTTGCTTTTAGCCTCGCTTGAGGATGGGGTCACACGGTGTTGAATAATTTCCCAGATTCATCTACATCTAGAAAGATAAGACGTAATGGCTCAGACAAGACAAAGGCTACGGTAAAGTCGTATTAACTTTTCACTGGCTTTCCCCGTCCCAAGTTGAAGTCATCTATCAGCTTGACTGAGAAACTACTTTCCAGATGGACTAAACTACCCAACACGTGTTAATGTTGTGGTCGACTGCGGTCACATAGAACAAACACATTTATCTTTGGTTAGACTCTGGGACTGTTTGCCCGCTGGAGATAGTGGGATTCTAATTTACATTGTAAAAATAAATAAATTACCCATCACAAAACGTTGTCTGCATTTCCATCCCTGCGGTTGTTTAAGGAACACTCCCGGTGCGTTAGTGTTGTTAACGTTGTTGCTGGCGATATCAGAAATCCAAGGTGCTGTGCTGATGTCACTAGCCAGGATGGGCGAATCTGCAAACGAATAAAGTCCAGTGTAAGCTGGTTCAAATAATGAAGCCAGTGAAGAGATTCACAGGAAAATTAGGAAGCTATACAAAGAGGCAAAAGAAACATGGCTTGCAGAAAATTGCAAGGAAATTGAAAACCAACACAACACCCGGAATACCACATTAATGCACAAAAACAATTAATGACATCACTAACAAAAGAACACACCCATCAACGGATTGCCTAAAAACCAAAGAAGGCAAAATCATACGAGTAATAGAAAAAGATCAGATTTTACATGCGTGGTCAGATTATGTAAAAGACCTTTATGATGATACAAGAGAAGAACAATATGATCATCAGAATAATAATGAAGGACCATCAATTTTGAAGATGGAAGTTCAGAATGCTATTAACCATATGAAACCTGGCAAGAGCCCGGTACAGATAACATCACAATAGAAATGCCTTAGAAGAATATGGAATAGACCAAGTCACCAGACTTACGCAATAAATGATACTGGAGAAATACTTCCTGAATTGTGTAATTCTATATTTATTGCAATCAGGAGCCTTGGAATGTAATTAACATCGAACAATTAGTATAATGAGCCACATCACGAAGATTCTGCCGAGAAGTATCGTGCAAAGCGTTAGGAAGAAAATACAACCCGAAATAGGAGAAGAACAATGTGGGTCCTCTGAAAGCAATGGTGCAGTAAGTGCTGTGTTTATACTGAGAACAGTAACTGAACGTTCCATAGAAGTAAACAAAGATCTATATCTTTGTTTTATTGACTACACAAAGGCTTTCGATAAAGTAAGACATGTCGACATGATAAGAATGCTTGAAGATCTACAACTTGATGGAAAAGACCTCAGACTTGTAAAAATAACGTATATTTGGAAACAACAAGCTGCCATCAGAATTGATATTGATGTAGGTCAATATCAGCCTATTAAAAGAGGTGTGAGACAGGGATGTGCAGTACAGTGAAAAATACGAGGGTAAGTTGATATGTAAGTCACAAATAGTTGTAGAAAAATAACTAAATATGATAACAACTATAGAACAACAATAACCAGTTTATTTGTATACATACATTGTACCTTTATTTCTCAACATAATTTACACCAACATTGATGCACTTATCCCATCGTTTTATCAGTCTCCTTCCCCTCCCCCCTCCCCCCCCTCCAACCGGCTGCATTGAACTGCGTGCTCTGTTTTCTAAACCACGTTTTCACTTCGCATTCAACTTCCGCGTCATTCGCGAAATGTCTCGTCAAGGTGAGTTTTCAGTGTTTATGCTGACACATGTTTAACCCGTAAAGCGGTGCATAGCGGGGTAGAAAAAGTTACGAAGGTGAGTCAATAAGTAAGTCACACAGTTCTGTGGGATGGCAGGTAAATGAAAACAAAGCACGCAGGTCTATGCAGCCGGTTTGGCAAGACTGATAAAACAATGGGATAAGTGCTCAATGTTGGTTGAAATTATGTTGAGAAACAAAGGGACAAATGTATGTATAAAAATAAACTAGTTTCAAGTTGTTATCATGTTTAGTTATTTTTCTACAGCCATTTGTGACTTACTTATTAACTTACCCTCGTATTTTCAGAAATATAGTAGATATGGAAGGAATCAACATTGGGGAGGGGGGCGATACATCAATAACATCAGATGTGCAGATGATACAGTCTTGATTGCAGACAAGCAGACAATGAACAGGACCTGCAACATTTAGTAGATGTGGTTGCTGCACACAGTGAACATCGAGTGTTAGAAGTGAATTGTAAGAAGACACAGATTATGGTCGTCACTGGGAAGAAGGAAATACCACAATGTGATATACGAGTAAATGGGATTATTCTTAAGCAAGTGAATCGATACAATTATCTCGGCACAGTCATAAGATCCGATGGGAGATGCCTTGAAGAGATTAGAACAAGAATTGCCATTGCGAAGGTAGCCTTTTGCAAGATGAAAAATATACTGACCAATAAAAAAGATATCAATTGAAACGAGAAAAAGAGTGTTGAAGTGCTACATAGAACCTATACTTTTGTATGGATGTGAATCGTGAACAATGAGTAGTCAAATATAAAAAAACATCTGATGGCTGTGGAAATGTGGTTTCTGAGGAAAATGCGAAGAATACCATGGACAGACAGAAAAACCAATAAACAAGTCCTTCAAGAAACAAATGAAGATCGTAAACTGTTTAGAGACATTAGACGTAGACCGTCAAAATATTTTGGGCATGTTATGAGAAGAAATGACTTGGAGAACTTGGTGACAACTGGCAAGATCGAAGGGAAGAGACCAATGGGAAGACCGAGAAGTAAATACCTGGATGGCTTGGCCACGTGGCATGGTCGAGACAGGAAGACGGAGCTGATCCACGACTCTGGTGATCGAGTGAGATGGCAAAACATGACCGCCCACGCTTATCGGCACGGCACATGATGGATGGATGGACTTCACACCGGCCGGTTTAAATTTGTTATATTCTTGCGAACAGTTTCGACTAAATTTGTCCTTCCGCGGCGCTGTACGTATTTCAAGGCCAGGTTATGGCACATTTTCAACTGTAATGGTGGTGCCAAAGTAGATTTATGGTAAGGGTACGTTTGACCACATAAAAATGAGGTCATGGAAGTCTAGAGGAGGGGGACTTAGCTGCATGCCATAAGGAAACATGGCCGCGGGTTATGAGAAAACAGGGCCACAGGCCTTCGGGAGACGACGTGACATATTACAAACTTCATCCATCATATACCAAGTCTGGAGACGGTGGCAGACTACAGACTTCATCCATCATGTACCATGTCAGGAGACCACGTGACAAACTACAGACTTCATCCATCATATACCAAATCTGGAGACGGTGGCAGACTACAGACTTCATCCATCATATTCCATGTCAGGAGACCACGTGACAAACTACAGACTTCATCCATCATATACCAAGTCAGGAGACCACGTGACAAACTACAGACTTCATCCATCATATACCAAGTCAGGAGACCACGTGACAAACTACAGACTTCATCCATCATATACCATGTCAGGAAACCACGTGACAAACTACAGACTTCATCCATCATATACCAAGTCAGGAGACCACGTGACAAACTACAGACTTCATCCATCATATACCATGTCAGGAGACCACGTGACAAACTACAGACTTCATCCATCATATACCATGTCAGGAGACCACGTGACAAACTACAGACTTCATCCATCATGTACCATGTCAGGAGACCACGTGACAAACTACAGACTTCATCTATCATGTACCAAGTCAGAAGACCACGTGACAAACTACAGACTTCATCCATCATGTACCAAGTCAGGAGACCACGTGACAAACTACAGACTTCATCCATCATGTACCAAGTCAGAAGACCACGTGACAAACTACAGACTTCATCCATCATATGCCAAGTCAGGAGACCACGTGACAAACTACAGACTTCATCCATCATGTATCAAGTGAGGAGACCACGTGACAAACTACAGACTTCATCCATCATATACCATGTCAGGAGACCACGTGACAAACTACAGACTTCATCCATCATATACCATGTCAGGAGACCACGTGACAAACTACAGAAGTAATCAATCATTTAACAAGTCGAGAGATGACGTGGCAAGCTACATACTTCATAATATACCATATATATTATTATACCATACGCGAATGTTGTTAGCATCCTATCAACATTTATTGACAACACATTACCACACAAATCACGATACGCCTATCTCACCGGGAAGCTGAAAGTGTTCTTTCTTGTGCAAGGCAGTAGGGTCTGAACCCCTTTCTGAGCTTTTGCCCGAATAGCCGGACATTTCAACCGTCTTCTGAGCTCTGTGCACATAGAACAGGTCTTCTTAACCTCCTTCTACTGAGCCCACTCTCCATTCTGAAGGACGTCCCGATCTTCGTCTTCTTAGATCATTGCCCATACAGAAAGACGCCCTCAGCTTTCAACTATTTAGCTCAGTGTCCTTACAACAGGACATTTCAATCTTCTTCTTAGCCCAATGTCCTTACAACCGGACGTTTAAGTCTTCTTCTCAGCTCAGTGTCCTACCAGCAGGACATTTAAGTCTTCTTCTTAGTTCAGTGTCCTACCAGCAGAACATTTAAGTCTCCTTCTTAGCTCAGTGTCCTTATAGCAGGGCATTTCAATCTTCTTCTTAGCTCAGTGTCCTTACAGCAGGGCATTTAAATCTTCTTCTTAGCTCAGTGTCCTTACAGCAGGACATTTCAATCTTCTTCTTAGGTCAGTGTCCTTACATCAGGACATTTCAATCTTCTTCTTAGGTCAGTGTCCTACCAGCAAGACACTTAAATCTTCTTCTAAACTCAGTGTCCGAAAAGCATTAACTCTCAACATTCTTAGCTCATTGCCCGTACAGCATGATGTCTCAACTTCATTTAGCTCACTGTCCTTTAAATGCGTTGACCTTGTGTTTGACTATGTGGCCTGGACGATGTTAAGTTTGTGTAATGTAGCTTTATAGAATATATTCATCCGATGTTCTGTCTCCTCCTAGCTCTATAACCAGCTGTATATAATGCTCTTGTTAACAGGCGAGAAGTGGGACAACATTGATGTAAACGGAATACTATTTATAGACATCAAACATAACCATCAGACGGTCCAATGAGCGTGGAAACAATCAGACTCACAGAGTCTCAAAGACAAGAAAGGGTAGCCCCAGGGAGAGAGTAGAGAGAGAGAGTTAGAGAGAGAGAGAGAGAGAGAGAGAGAGAGAGAGAGAGAGAGAGAGAGAGAGAGAGAGAGAGAGAGAGAGAGAGCTCAGTAAGACAACATAAGGCAACCCAGTGGGAAGACAGGCTTCTCTGTCTTTCTCTGATCATTGTTTTCAGAACATGTTCATCCCGCAAAGAGTGCAACAGCTTACAGGTTGTATCCGTTTCCCGCCGTGCTTGTTTGATGTCAACTTTCCACAGATGCAACAACGTTGTGAAAGCACAAAATGTGGATCTTCATTCAATGATCTCCGTTCTTGGTTCAGGTGTACACCAGCGCCGTGGTTAGCGGCGACCTCTGTTTGACGGGGTCTAGCTGGTCGATCGTTAAGTTACACTTGATATTTCAACGATAACATCAGTATTCTTTTTTTTTTTTTGAGTTAGGTGGGGGTGGAGGCGCGTTTTAATAAGTCCGTAAATAGCTTTTAATTGTTGTAAAGTGTCCATATCTACTTCTGTTATATAATGCTTATTATATATCTACTGGTGTTATATTATCCTGTCTATATATTACATATTTACTCAGAAATGGGTAAGAACGCGTGTTCTTAAACATCTATTGTGCTGATGGCGACGGAAAGCGGTTCAACCCCTATACCGGACAGCTGGACTAAAATTTTGACCTGTCGTTCTTGACTTGGGGACGTTAATTACAAGTACCTCTGAAGTCGGAGAGGGTTTGCCTGATGGCGAGGGAAACTGTTAATAGGGAAGACCAATCCACACGTAAATTTCAGTCCATCACGACTATAAATAGTGTGTGTGGACTATGAATGAGTTCAAAAGTCGAGCGAGCGAGCGCAATATATATACTATATATATATATATATAGGGCTATCTGTATATTATATATCTGTGATGTTCATGGCGTCTCCTTCCTCCTGGTGTATCTGTATATTACATATCTGCGGTGTTCATGCTGTCGCATTCCTCCTGGTGTATCTGTATATTATATATCTGCGATGTTCATGGTGTCTCCTTCCTCCTGATGTATCTGTATATTATATATCTGCGGTGTTCATGGTGTCTCCTTCCTCCTGGTGTATCTGTATATTATATATCTGCGGTGTTCATGGTGTCTCCTTCCTCCTGGTGTATCTGTATATTATATATCTGCGATGTTCATGGTGTCTCCTTCCTCCTGGTCTACCGGATCTGGAGGAGACATGGGCGATCACTACTCTACAAACCTGCTGTCATATTAATGTCTGAGTGCTGGCGTTCTTGGCCGTAGTACTGACAATAGGTTGCAACGACTTTCTGTAAGAGTTGCCGCTATGAAAGCCTATCGTGAAATCCGTGGCCTAGCATTGCTAAAGCCATGACCAATTCTTATAAACTGTTCTGCTGCTCACCACTTCAGTCCGTCTTCTGCCATTTCTAATGTCATCATAACACCGTCTTTTATAGTGTTCTAGTCAATCTGACAATTCTTCTACAGCATTTCATTTCAGGTTTAATGACTTTCCTCTCTTGTTATTTGTCCGTGTTTTGCACATGTAGGACAATGTTGATAGACATTTGATTTATTGCTAGTCGCCGCCTTCTGTACTGATACAGAGAACCCTAAGAGCGGCAATGCATATTTTAGAATGTGTCTTTGTTTGCTGACATTCTTCCAACCATCCATCATGTGCCATGCCGATAAGCGTGGGCGGTCATGTTCTGCCATCTTACTCGATCACCAGAGTCGTGGATCAGCTCGGTGTTCCTGTCTCGACCACGCCACGTGGCCAAGCCATCCAGGTATTTACTTCTCGGTCTTCCCCTTGGTCTCTTCCCTTCGATCTTGCCAGTCGTCACCAAGTTCTCCAAGTCATTTCTTCTCATAACATGCCCAACAAATTTTGACTGTCTCCGTCTAATGACTCTAATCCGTTTACGATCTTCATTTGTTTCTTGAAGGACTTGTTCATTGGTTTTTCTGTCTGTCCATGGTATTCTTTGCATTTTCCTCAGAAACCACATTTCCACAGCCATCAGATGTTTTTCAGCTTGACTGCTCATTGTCCACGCTTCACATCCATACAAAAGTAGAGGTTCTATGTAGCACTTCAACACTCTTTTTCTCGTTTCAATTGATATCTTCAGTGATGTTGACTATCAAACAGCTGACAGATATGTGCCAGCATGTGGCTAGTACACTCTCCTACCAACTATCCAGGCCATACAAGCAGTTAACGAAGGACGTGTGTAGGCAGAGTGTGGCTCTGAGGTCGATTCAACCATGTAACATCAGTAACGGAGATTTGTTTGGAAAGAACTAAATGTAGCGAGGAATGGGACTTGGCACGCTGCATCCATAATAATGTTACCAAGACTACGAAAAGTATGTGTATATTGACATCTGACCGATTGAGTCACAAAACACACAGCAGAATGGTTTCTCTTTACATGCCGGTTCTGTGGCCAAGGGGCCAATGCAGTTCGTAATCTTGCATACCGTGTTCGAAACACAGCTAAGGGCAATATTGAAGCAGGCGGCTTTGCGTTGGTTTCCTTACAATGGTATGAGTGCCGGTCGTTCAGGGGGCAATGGCAAACTACTGAATGTAGAACTTGCCAAGAAATCACAAATAGCCAACAAATGCTGGAGTTGACTGCAACGTCCTGTAGAGGATACGCAACTAACTTTTTTTTTTTTTTTTTTTACATATATGACGTCGACAAATACACAATCCTAGTGTAAAAATGAGAAGTGCCACAAATTTATCATCGTGTAAATGTGAGAATCGCAACATATATATCATCGTGTAAATGTGAGAATCGCAACATATATATCAACGTGTGAATGTGAGAATCGCAACATATATATCATCGTGTGAATGTGAGAATCGCAACATATATATCATCGTGTAAATGTGAGAATCGCAACATATATATCAACGTGTAAATGTGAGAATCGCAACATATATATCATCGTGTAAATGTGAGAATCGCAACATATATATCATCGTGTAAATGTGAGAATAGCAACATATATATCAACGTGTAAATGTGAGAATCGCAACATATATATCATCGTGTAAATGTGAGAATCGCAACATATATATCAACGTGTAAATGTGAGAATCGCAACATATATATCATCGTGTAAATGTGAGAATCGCAACATATATATCATCGTGTAAATGTGAGAATCGCAACATATATATCATCGTGTAAATGTGAGAATCGCAACATATATATCATCGTGTAAATGTGAGAATCGCAACATATATATCATCGTGTAAATGTGAGAATCGCAACATATATATCAACGTGTAAATGTGAGAAGGGCCCGCATTAACAAACCATAAAAATACGAACAGCGCCATAAAAAGAATGAAAAAATAGTGTAAAGGTGAAAAGGGTGACAAAATTAACATTGTAAATGTCAGAACCATTACACAGTTAGCAATGAGCTCAACGTGAAAAGTGCGTTAAAATTAATAATAAATGTAAACGTTAATAGCAACATACATTTATAATCATATAAAACGTTCGAAGTGCTACAAAATTAACAAAAACGCGCCATGCAACTAATAATCGCCAAAACCCCAGAAGAGTCACACATTTAATAACAATGTAAATCGTTTGATGGTAAAATATAACTTAAATGTTACAGAAAAGTGTTCAGATTATCGTGTACCAAGAAGAAGAAGAAAACTACTGAACGAAGGAAAGGGTAGGATATAGTCACACTAACCCGTCTAACATTCCGCCATTTTTTTCTATCTCCTTTTACACATTCTACCAGATCTTAACATCGGAGACAACTTGCTAACAAACAACATGATGTCACAGTCGCTGGGTGAGAGCCCTGATGGGAGAACATGATGTCTCAGTCGGTGGGTGAGAGCCCTGATGGGAGAACATGATGTCACAGTCGCTGGGTGAGAGCCCTGATGGGAGAACATGATGTCACAGTCGCTGGGTGAGAGCCCTGATGGGAGAACATGATGTCACAGGTCGCTGGGTGAGAGCCCTGATGGGAGAACATGATGTCACAGTCGCTGGGTGAGAGCCCTGATGGGAGAACATGATGTCACAGTCGCTGGGTGAGAGCCCTGATGGGAGAACATGATGTCACAGTCGCTGGGTGAGAGCCCTGATGGGAGAACATGATGTCACAGTCGCTGGATGAGAGCCCTGATGGGAGAACATGATGTCACAGTCGCTGGGTGAGAGCCCTGATGGGAGAACATGATGTCACAGTCGCTGGATGAGAGCCCTGATGGGAGGCATGCTTCCTGGAAGAAAGGGCAGCACGAAGATGGACACAAGACATTGCAGGCACCGTGGATGTGAGGGTACAGGAGGTGCGAACGAGTCGGGGTCGTGATGAGAGCAACGGTGTGCAAAGCGCTATATACCATATTATGATGAAATGACGATAAGCACAATACAATGAAGATGCATCCAAAAGTCCATTGAAAACAACACGTCATGGTGACCTCTTGGAATACTAAACGATATCACTGTGATTACCATAACACTGTGGTTACCATAACACTGTGATTACCTTAACAATGTGGTTACTATAACACTGTGGTTACCATACCACTGTTATTACCATAACACTGTGGTTACCATAACACTGTGATTATCTTAACACTGTGGTTACCATAACACTGTGATTACCTTAACACTGTGGTTATCACAACACTGTGATTACCATAACACTGTGATTATCATAATATTGTGGTTACCATAACAATTTAATTTTTAAATATGTTGCAGGTCTTTCGCAGGACGTTGCGATCAATCCCACGTTGATGTCATCGGCAATTTTACATGCAATAGTTTGCTAGTGCTTTCTGAACGAGACGTCAACGTTTACAGTTCAACTAATTGGTGCAGGGAATGAATCCACTATGTCGCCTTTAGCGCACAGGAAGTTCAAGCGCAAACGCTTTAAATCTGGCGGCCATGCTGACCTCTAAAGCTGTGATTACATGTTATGATTACATAGAAGAGGCTACACATAACATGATCACGTGTAATAATACAAAACGATAACATAGAAGAGATTACACATAACATGTAATCATGTTATAATACTTAACGATAACATATAAGAGGTTATACATAACATGAAGCTAGGTCATGCTTGTGATGTATCATTCAACCACCCACCTACCATATAAGGCAATGGTGAAGATCATGACACCACTGTAACTTAACTAAGACTTTAGCATATATTTTCAACTATGTCACGTAATAGGTAGACGGGTAAACATTTGGACCCGTGGCACAGAATCTCAGGAGGTATTGCTCGTCTTCAGGTGATACAACAGACCTGACACTCACGTGCTACTACGTGACGGTTGAGGGATTTCTTGGGATTTAACCTACAGGTAGAAGCTTGGCCTACAGTCGCCACATCGGTTTTGGGGAAACAGGAACAACAATATACAACAGGGGAAGAGTGGCTAAATAGTCAATAAATAACTGTTAACGTGAATGAGAGAATAATCACAGGTAGACACGAATCACGGTCTGTCTACTCCGACAGAATGAAGACCCCAATGCCGTGATGACTCCAAGGCCGTGATATTTGTAACAGCACCGTCATACTGACGTGTGATGCAACCCTGAGGTTTCTGCGCATCGTTGCCTCTCCACTGGGGCCTGTTAACACTGTGGGTCCATCTATGTACATGAGACTGACTACGTCAGACAGCATTACACTAGTTCTTTCCACTGCTACACTTACTGTTTATGGTGGAAACACCTAGCGAACCGGTTTTCCTGCAGAGTTGGGTCAAGAACCGACATCAAAGCACTCGGGACATTCCCATACGTATTCTGTCCGCATCTTCAACAATCAGCCTAGAGTCCCAATACTGATGGTACCAGTTTCAGTCTGATTATATGTCAGTCTGCATTTCCTCGGAGAACTGAGTGTCGGCCAGATCATGTTGTCTCGGAGAACTGAGTGTCGGCCAGATCATGTTGTCTCGGAGAACTGAGTGTCGGCCAGATCATGTTGTCTCGGAGAACTGAGTGTCGGCCAGATCATGTTGTCTCGGAGAACTGAGTGTCGGCCAGATCATGTTGTCACTCCCTGCCGCACCAATCTCGGAGAACAGAGTGTCGGCCAGATCATGTTGACTCAGAGAACTGAGTGTCGGCAAGATCATGTTGTCACTCCCTGCCGCACCAATCTCGGAGAACTGAGTGTCGGCCAGATCCTCTTATCATTCCCTGTCGCACCAATCTCGGAGAACTGATTGAAGGCTAGATCATGTTGTCACTCCCTGCCGCACCAATCTCGGAGAACTGAGTGTCGGCCAGATCATTGTTGTCTCGGAGAACTGAGTGTCGGCCAGATCATGTTGTCACTCCTTGCTGCACCAATCTCGGAGAACTGAGTGTCGGCCAGATCATGTTGTCTCGGAGAACTGAGTGTCGGCCAGATCATGTTGTGTCGGAGAACTGAGTGTCGGCCAGATCCTGTTGTCTCGGAGAACTGAGTGTCGGCCAGATCATGTTGTCTCGGAGAACTGAGTGTCGGCCAGATCATGTTGTCACTCCCTGCCGCACCAATCTCGGAGAACTGAGTGTCGGCCAGATTCAATGTTGTCTCGGAGACTGAGTGTCGGCCAGATCCTGTTGTCTCGGAGAACTGAGTGTCGGCCAGATCATTGTTGTCTCGGAGAACTGAGTGTTGGCCAGATCATGTTGTCACTCCTTGCTGCACCAATCTCGGAGAACTGAGTGTCGGCCAGATCATGTTGTCTCGGAGAACTGAGTGTCGGCCAGATCATGTTGTGTCGGAGAACTGAGTGTCGGCCAGATCCTGTTGTCTCGGAGAACTGAGTGTCGGCCAGATCATGTTGTCTCGGAGAACTGAGTGTCGGCCAGATCATGTTGTCACTCCCTGCCGCACCAATCTCGGAGAACTGAGTGTCGGCCAGATCATGTTGTCTCGGAGAACTGAGTGTCGGCCAGATCTTGTTGTCTCGGAGAACTGAGTGTCGGCCAGATCATGTTGTCTCGGAGAACTGAGTGTCGGCCAGATGTTATCACTCCCTGCCGCACCAATCTCGGAGAACTGAGTGTCGGCCAGATCATGTTGTCACTCCCTGCCACACCAATCTCGGAGAACTGAGTGTCGGCCAGATCCTCTTATCACTCCCTGTCGCACCAATCTCGGAGAACTGATTGAAGGCCAGATCATGTTATCACTCCCTGCCACACCAATCTCGGAGAACTGAGTGTCGGCCAGATCATGTTGTCACTCCCTGCCGCACCAATCTCGGAGAACTGAGTGTCGGCCAGATCATGTTGTCTCGGAGAACTGAGTGTCGGCCAGATCCTGTTGTCTCGGAGAACTGAGTATCGGCCAGATCATGTTGTCTCGGAGAACTGAGTGTCGGCCAGATCATGTTATCACTCCCTGCCGCACCAATCTCGGAGAACTGATTATCTACCAGATCATGTTGTCACTCCCTGCCGCACCAATCTTGGAGAACTGAGTGTCGGCCAGATCCTCTTATCACTCCCTGTCGCACCAATCTCGGAGAACTGATTGAAGGCCAGATCATGTTATCACTCCCTGCCACACCAATCTCGGATAACTGAGTGTAGGCCAGATCCTGTTGTCACTCCCTGCCGCACCAATCTCGGCGAATCGAGTGTCGGCCAGATCCTGTTGTCACACCAATCTCTCCAAGCAATAATGGTGTATCCGCTCTTCCACACTATATATGATCTCAGAGGGCCTTGAGGCGAGCCATATACCAAAACATGTAATCCACACCGATCACGGAAATGCGACAACTGAGCTGATAATCTAAAACACATACAATGCAGATTCCCAGGCAGGCAATGCAAATATAATGCACATTATATATATAGTAGGATCGTTGTGAACACTGCCCTCCTTCAATATCCCCAAATTGTTGCACGTCTGTTGCAGGTACACTGCAGTCAACCTCAATTTTACGTTAAGTAGTTTGCCACTGCTTTCTAAACTAGAAGTCAACGTTCAAGTGCAACTGACCGGTGTAGAAAATGAACCCACTACCTCGCCATAAGCACATATACAGTATAAAAGCGACCACGCTTAACCTTTCGGCCACGCCGACCTCATAAAATCCCCAGCTAGTTAAACATCGAAATAAATAGGGTGGCAAGCCGAGGCTAAATTAGACAAAAATACTGTCGAAATTAATATTTAATCATTGCGTGCTTCTCGTATACAAACGCCCCTCTGACGTGTCTCCATCTTGTCGTGGTAGAGGGGCTTGCGTGTTCCAATGTCGGACAGTTCAAGGGAGAGGGACCTGACCAAGAGAGACACATACTGCCTTGCAGGTAGACTGGGGACAGTCAAAGGCTAGGGAGAACATACCCGAAAAATGCTTGTCGAAATAGGATGGACAGAGCCACAAGCTTGACAAAACAGTGTAGCGTAACACAATCCATGATGTTACAAATTAAAATTACTCAGTATGGTGCTAATCCTGTGAAGTCCCATCAGGCAGTGATAGTACCGGGCCTTCTGCCTCGAGCGTGGTCACCTTCCGCTGTGCTGTGGAGTCAAGGAGTCCGCGACAACATACTGGTGTCTGAGATCGATATGTCCGCCTGGAACAGTGATGCCCTGCAAGTGCAAGCATTAAGAATAATGACGCCAGTGCAACTTGTAAACGTAATTTTTTAATGCGCGAAAGGGGAAAGGTGGGACGTGTGACAATGGCAGAGTTTGTTCGATATGGATAAAGGCACATCATCTACTGTGGGGACTTCAAGGGCCAAGCCAGTAATGGGGAATTGCACCCCCCAATAGACAGGGATAAATCTGGGGGAAACGCCCGGGCATCTGCTGCCCTAGCTGTCTGAATGAGGGGGAGGTCACTAGAATAGCCACTCGATCAGGTGATTCTGACAGCCGTCATTGACTTGGTTATGGTGTCGCCCCCATCGCAAAAGGGTTTGCCGGTGGGGCACACAGGGATATCACGACAGTGACCACTACCCTTGTATCATCCTGATCGAGAAAGACAGTGCCAGGAGTAAAGGAAACAAACGCCTTCCCGTACGACAACACTGGGCAAGACGCCATAAGCAAGATCAGAAGAAAAAACTAACTTCCTCCCGCAGGAGACAAGAAAGATGGTGGATGGCGAGGTCGAGAAAGCATGGCTGGGAAAGAGGCAGGCTGTCAAAGACTGGCAAAAAGCCAGAAAAGCAAACATGCCACAGGGTGAGTTGGGAACCTGAAGACTGAGGTCCATAGGACGATGACTTTATTCAAATCCTGCGCCCCAAAAAGGCCAAAGCCCAGAAATGGGGTGAGTTCCACATGAAGGTGTGCTCCGAGCGATCTCTTACGACATTTTGGGCCTCCGTAAGAGCATGAACCCATGCTGGGACAACGTAGGGGTATTCCCCGACTTTTAAGACACAGACCTCACATGGAAAAAGTCGGATGCGGATAAAGGTAAGGCCCTTATTGCACGCTACATAGAGCAGACTGACCAGAAACGCGAGCCCGACAGACAGAGGACAACAAGGACACACTCTCATTTGTGCGAGGGGTCGGGGCAGACGAAGAATGCATAATCACAGCCGAGACAATACGTGCGATGCTCAAGAAATCACTTAAACCCGCCCCCCGGCCCAGACAGTATCCGATATGGTGACCTTCTGGTGATGTCCGATGATGACATGGAAGAACTGGCCAGATAATTCAACACCAGTATCCAGAGGGGGCAGATCAAAGAGGAATGGCTACACAGCTACTTGCTGCCGCTACCAAAAACCCAACAAAGACCATTCCAAGATAAGCGGTTACAGAAACATTACGATGCAGAAAAATTTCTGGCAAGCTACTGGAGAAAATTGTAGCACACAGACTTGCTTGTGACTTGGAACAAATCGGCTGCTTCCCGCCCACACTTGGAGGATACAGACGTAACAAAGAGTCATGGCTGAATGCGGCGGTCTTTGCTCAAGATATTAACGAAGGATTTCAGGTCTGAGAAGAGACATGTGCGGCCGCCATAGACTTAGTCTCTCCATCTATATGTGACTCCAGAGTCTCAAAGTTGTTACTCAACATTGTCGCTCCAACTACATGTGACTCCACCGTCTCAACGTTGTTACGCCATCATAGTCTCTCCATCTACATGTGACTCAACAGTTCAAAGTTGTTGCGTCACCATAGTCTCTCCATCTATATGTGACCCGTAACAACTTTGAACTGTGGAGTCACATGTAGATGGAGAACTATGATGACGCAACAACTTTGAGACTGTGGAGTCACATATAGATGGAGAAACGATGATGACGTAACAACTTTGAGACTGTGGAGTCATATATAGATGGAGAGACTATGATGACGCAACAACTTTGAACTGTGGAGTCACATATAGATGGAGAGACTATGATGACGCAACAACGTTGAGACGGTGGAGTCACATATAGATGGAGAGACTATGATGACGCAACAACGTTGAGACGGTGGAGTCACATGTAGATGGAGAGACTATGATGACGCAACAACTTTGAACTGTGGAGTCACATGTAGATGGAGAGACTATGATGACGTAACAACACTGAGACTGTGGAGTCACATATAGATGGAGAGACGATGATGACGTAACAACACTGAGACTGTGGAGTCACATATAGATGGAGAGACTATGATGACGCAAAAACTTTGAGACGGTGGAGTCACATATAGATGGAGAGACTATGATGACGCAACAACTTTGAGACGGTGGAGTCACATATAGATGGAGAGACTATGATGACGCAACAACTTTGAACTGTGGAGTCACATGTAGATGGAGAGACTATGATGACGCAACAACTTTGAACTGTGGAGTCACATGTAGATGGAGAGACGATGATGACGTAACAACACTGAGACTATGGAGTCACATGTAGATGGAGAGACTATGATGACGCAACAACTTTGAACTGTGGAGTCACATATAGACGGAGAGACTATGATGACGCAACAACTTTGAACTGTGGAGTCACATGTAGATTGAGAGACTATGATGACGCAACAACGTTGAGACGGTGGAGTCACATATAGATGGAGAGACTATGATGACGCAACAACGTTGAGACGGTGGAGTCACATGTAGATGGAGAGACTATGATGACGCAACAACTTTGAGACTGTGGAGTCACATGTAGATGGAGAGACTATGATGGCATAGCAACGTTGAAACTGTGGAGTCACATATAGATGGAGAGACTATGATGACGTAACAACGTTGAGACGGTGGAGTCACATATAGTTGGAGCGACAATGTTGATGTAACAACTTTGAGACCGTGGAGTCACCTGTGGATGAATGGACAATGATGACGCAACAACTTTGAGACCGGGGGTCACCTGTAGATGGATGGACAATGATGACGTAACAACTTTGAGACGGTGTAGTCACATGTGCATGGAGGGACAATGATGACGTAACAACTTTGAGACGGTGTAGTCACGTGTGCATGGAGGGACAATGATGACGTAACAACTGTGAGACTATGGACAGCTAACCTAGACAATAGTGTGCACGACGACATCGGATATGTCTGTCTGCAAGTGTAAATTTGGCAGCACGGTTGTAAAATGACTTAGGCAGTCACGCCAAGACCAAAATGAATCTGACGATCGAAAAATAACACATGGCCCACGACGTGTGAGGCGCCATCTGGTGGCTACTCTTATCCAGGTTAATGAAGTTGTAACTGGAGTATTTGGTTTAGTTTTCTTTTAATGCCCTATTGTCTTTCTTGTATTGTTTGTTAAATGTGGTCTCCCTTATGCGTGTATTCGCTTGTATTGGTTAGAAACATCACCCCATTGTTACTGTAGTGAGTTCTGGCATTGCTCCTAACCTTGCAGTCCAACCAACTTTGAAGCAGGAATGTAAAACAAAATCCATTATCATGAAGGAAAAAAAAAAGGATAGCAGGTGTACACGGGTTAATATAAGGTTAATATAATGTTTCCATGGTAACTGCTGGAATGAACTGTGATTGGTCGTCCTTACAAATCAGGCGAGGCAATAAAATGTCTGCCTTGCCTTACCTTAATTAATTCTAATACAGGCTCGAGACTTGAACAGGCATGAATTTTCACAAACAAATGCTCTAACAAACTTGCCAATAAACATCCACATTATGTCTACAAACACTGACATAGAACTATATCTTTGTTTTAAATACACGAACAACTATGTAATAGCTTGTCTTTCCTCTCGTGCCTAAGTCGGCGCATAGGGCAGAAGTCGTGGGTCTCTACGTTTGTGCGTTAAACATTTGGAGCCAGAAATCTGATTCTGTAACAGTTGTGAGTTTTATGATGGTGGATTGTCAAGCCGCCGATCAACCGTCTTTAGTCAAGTTAGAAGAAGACATGTCCTACCAACTTGACCCAAGTCGGAAACTCTGTAATATAGTGACTCTTTATAGTATGTTGAGATCACAGTGAAATAAACAATACAAACTCATAAACAACCCCTGACAAAGACGTCTCGTAAATAGATATCTCGGTAATAATATTTATAATGATGGACACATACACACTTACCTAAGATTGAACCCGTTAGATAACGACATTTTAATTATTAAAACCAGTCAGGGATAGTATACGAACTATTAATGCAACATCTATAATAGAAAACGACAATGAAAAATAATAAATGCGGAAGTAGTTATAGTAGACGCGTGATATCATACCACAATCTCCACATTTAGTAGACGCGTGATATTATGCCACAATCTCCACATTTAGTAAACGCGTGAGGTAATGCCACAATCTCCACATTTAGTAGACGAGTGAGGTAATGCCACAATCTCTCCATTTAGTAAACGAGTGAGGTAATGCCACAATCTCCACATTTAGTAGACGGGCGAGGTCATGCCACAATCTCCACATTTAGTAGACGCGTGAGGTCATGCCACAATCTCCACATTTAGTAGACGAGTGAGGTAATGCTACAATCTCTCCACTTAGTACACGAGTGAGGTAATGCCACAATCTCTCCATTTAGTAGACGAGTGAGGTAATGCCACGATCTCCACATTTAGTAGACGCGTGAGGTCATGCCACAATCTCTCCATTTAGTAGACGAGTGAGGTAATGCCACAATCTCCACATTTAGTAAACGAGTGAGGTAATGCCACAATCTCCACATTTAGTAGACGAGTGAGGTAATGCTACAATCTCTCCATTTAGTAGCCGCGTGAGGTAATGCCACAATATCCACATTTTGTAGACGGGTGAGGTAATGCCACAATCTCCACATTTAGTAGAGACGGGCGAGGTCATGCCACAATTTCTCCATTTAGTAAACGAGTGAGGTCATGCCACAATCTCCACATTTAGTAGACCCGTGAGGTCATGCCAAAATCTCCACATTTAGTAGACGCGTGAGGTCATGCCACCCCCCAAAATTTGTAGAAGGGCGAGGTCATGCCACAATCTCCACATTAGTTGACGTGAGGTAATCCCAACAATCTCTCCATTTAGTAAACATAAGGTAAGGGCCAAATCTCCACATTTAGTAGACAGGGGGTAATGTTACAATCTCCACATTTAGCCCGGGAGAAACTTATGGACTGAATGGTTCGATGTGCAACGAGGATGATCTGTCGACTAAAGGCTAGGGAGAACAAACCCGAAAAATGCTTGTCGAAATAGGATGGACAGAGCCACAAGCTTGACAAAACAGTGTAGCATAACACAATCCATGATGTTACAAATTAAATTACTCAGTATGGTGCTAATCCTGTGAAGCCCCAAACAGGCAGTGATAGTCCCCGGGCCTTCTCCTCGAGCGTGGTCACCTTCCGCTGTGCTGTGAGTCAAAGGGGTCCGCGACAACATACTGGTGTCTGAGATCGATATGTTCCCGCCTGGAACAGTGATGCCCTGCAAGTGCAGGCATTAAGAATAATGACGCCAGTGCAACTTGTAAACGTGAACGTTTATGCGCGAAATGGGAAGGTCGACGTGTGACAATGGCAGAGTTTGTTCGATATGGATGAAAGGCACATCATCTACTGTGGGGACTTTGGGAGACGCGTGAGGTAATGCCACAATCTCCACATTTAGTAGACGCGTTAGGTAATGCCACAATCTCTCCATTTAGTAGTCGCGTAAGGTAATGCTACAATCTCTCCATTTAGTAGACGCGTGAGGTAATGCCACAATCTCTCCATTTAGTAGACGCGTGAGGTAATACCACAATCTCTCCATTTAGTAGACGCGTTAGGTAATGCTACAATCTCTCCATTTAGTAGACGCGTGAGGTAATGCCACAATCTCTCCATTTAGTAGTCGCGTTAGGTAATGCCACAATCTCTCCATTAGTAGACGAGTGAGGTAATGCCACAATCTCTCCATTTAGTAGACGCGTGAGGTCATGCCACAATCTCTCACATTTAGTAGACGCGTGAGGTAATGCCACAATCTCTCCATTTAGTAGACGCGTGAGGTCATGCCACAATCTCCACATTTAGTAGACGCGTGAGGTAATGCCACAATCTGCAAATTTAGTAGACGGGCGAGGTCATGAAACAATATCATCATTTAGTAGACGAGTGAGGTAATGCCACAATCTCTCCATTTAGTAGACGAGTGAGGTAATGCCACAATCTCTCACATTTAGTAGACGAGTGAGGTAATGCCACAATCTCCACATTTAGTAGACGCGTGAGGTCATGCCACAATCTCCACATTTAGTAGACGCGTGAGGTCACGCCACAATCTCCACATTTAGTAGACGCGTGAGGTCATGCCACAATCTCCACATTTAGTAGACGAGTGAGGTAATGCCATACTCTCCACATTTAGTAGACGAGTGAGGTAATGCCACAATCTCCACATTTAGTAGACGGGTGAGGTCATGCCACAATCTCCACATTTAGTAGACGAGTGAGGTAATGCCACAATCTCTCCATTTAGTAGACGAGTGAGGTAATGCCACAATCTCCACATTTAGTAGACGAGTGAGGTAATGCCACAATCTCTCCATTTAGTAGACGAGTGAGGTAATGCCACAATCTCTCCATTTAGTAGACGAGTGAGGTAATGCCACAATCTCTACATTTAGTAGACGAGTGAGGTAATGCCACAATCTCCACATTTAGTAGACGAGTGAGGTAATGCCACAATCTCTCCATTTAGTAGACGAGTGAGGTAATGCCACAATCTCCACATTTAGTAGACGAGTGAGGTAATGCCACAATCTCTACATTTAGTAGACGAGTGAGGTAATGCCACAATCTCCACATTTAGTAGACGAGTGAGGTAATGCCACAATCTCCACATTTAGTAGACGAGTGAGGTAATGCCACAATCTCTCCATTTAGTAGACGAGTGAGGTAATGCCACAATCTCTCACATTTAGTAGACGGGTGAGGTAATGCCACAATCTCCCATTTAGTAGACGAGTGAGGTAATGCCACAATCTCCACATTTAGTAGACGAGTGAGGTAATGCCACAATTTCTCCATTTAGTAAACGAGTGAGGTCATGCCACAATCTCTCCATATAGTAGACGCGTGAGGTAATGCCACAATCTCCACATTTAGTAGACGCGTGAGGTCATGCCACAATCTCCACATTTAGTAGACGAGTGAGGTAATGCCACAATCTCTCCATTTAGTAGACGAGTGAGGTCATGCCACAATCTCCACATTTAGTAGACGAGTGAGGTAATGCCACAATCTCTCCATTTAGTAGACGCGTGAGGTCATGCCACAATCTCCACATTTAGTAGACGCGTGAGGTAATGCCACAATCTCCACATTTAGTAGACGCGTGAGGTAATGCCACAATCTCCACATTTAGTAGACGCGTGAGGTAATGCCACAATCTCCACATTTAGTAGACGCGTGAGGTCATGCCACAATCTCCACATTTAGTAGACGAGTGAGGTAATGCTACAATCTCTCCATTTAGTAGACGAGTGAGGTAATGCCACAATCTCTCCATTTAGTAGACGAGTGAGGTAATGCCACAATCTCTCCATTTAGTAGACGAGTGAGGTAATGCCACAATCTCCACATTTAGTAGACGGGTGAGGTCATGCGACAGTTTGCCTGAAACTAGCTGCTGCAGTTGTCACAATCTACGGTATGTTACACACAACGGAGTGCACGACAGCGTAAGGACGATAAATGCAGTCTAAGATGGACAGCTTGACACTGGTGCTAGATCCGAGGACAGATCTGACCAATACCCTGTTCCGCCATGACAGCTTCATCCTGGAAACAACCTGCATCACAGCAGTCTGGTAAACAGCAGGGATCGAACGGCAATCAGAAGGTGCCAAAGAAAACTTTGTGTTGCTGGGGTCTGATGTAACGGCTGAAATTCGCAACTATCTCAGCTCGGCTTTAAATGTCTATTCCAGACAAGATTAAATATAATTGTTTGAGGCGGATTTGCCAGAAGCCGTTAATTATCTGAAGGATAACCTCAACTAGTTCCTGGTTTGTATTTTTAACGCTGACAACAAATATAACCAACTCTCAGCTCTGGTTCATATTTGCAGCCTCTGGGACAAGTACTAAACATTTTCTTTGATCCTGCTTTTATTTTATTTCCTTCAGTAGTGTCCTCTCCATGGTTTGTATTTTGTTGTTTTCTTTTTCTAGTTTGCTTTTGAAGACTTGTCGCCGCAACGCTTTCTGTTTCCACTAACTGCATTTTGTCAAGCTAACGCTGCCCTACACTTCTCAGATTTCTGTTGTTCATATACCCAACTCGCGTCGCTTTAGGTGGCTTCCGTGGATTTTGGCAGGGCATTCAAATGTTTACAGTAGAGCTTCAAACTGCCCAACTGATGCACTCCAGGAAACAGACATAAACATACTCATGTGACCTGTTCATCGAAACACCATACATCAACAAGATCTGGAATTTATAGATACCACGCAAATCATCAATGATTAGCCTTGACATTAAACTACTATACCCGGGAAGGTTAACCCGGTCAACAAATGCCCGCAGAAGTCTGATGTGTCGGCCTAACGTCGCAAGAACGCAGCTCTGCTGTAAACAGGCACAACGCAATAACGTCCGAAAAAAGAAACTCCGGATGAATGCAGAAGAAGAAGAAGAAGAAGAAGAAGAAGAAGAAGAAGAAGAAGAAGAAGAAGAAGAAGAAGAAGAAGAAGAAGAAGAAGAAGAAGAAGAAGAGAAGAAGAAACTACTATACGAGATAAAGCAGTGTGATCAGAAACGAAATGAAGCAGCCTGTAATGAATACTTGTAACAGAATAGAACTCCTCAGATTGCAAGCATCAGATGGACACTTGTTCAAGGAAATCAGAATAGTAGCTGGTGATTTCAGATAATCATTAAATGTTGTTGGGCTGGGGGAGAGGGGTGGGGAGGCAGTGGTAGCGCAGTGGTTAGTACCTCTTCCTGCCAGCCCGTTGGTCGTAGAATTTAATCCCCTCACCCCCTCCCCCTCCCACCCCGGTATTCAGAAGGAGGCTGACCAACAATGTCGAGGTTAGACAGTAGTCAGGAGGAAGTTGACCATCATTGCCGAGGTTAGATAGTAGTTAGAAGGAGGCTGTCCATCAATGACGAGGTTAGACAGTAGTCAGAAGGAGGCTTACCATCAATGACGAGGTTAGACAGTAGTCAGAAGGAGGGTTACCATCAATGACGAGGTTAGACAGTAGTCAGAAGGAGACTGACCATTAATGACGAGGTTAGACAATAATCAGAAGGAGACTGACCATCAATGACGAGGTTAAACAGTAGTCAGGAGGAGACTGACCATCAATGACGAGGTGAGACAGTAGTCAGGAGGAGACTGACCATCAATTACGAGGTGAGACTAGTCAGGAGGAGACTGACCATCAATGACGAGGTGAGACTAGTCAGGAGGAGACTGACCATCAATTACGAGGTGAGACTAGTCAGGAGGAGACTGACCATCAATGACGAAGTTAGACAATAATCAGGAGGAGACTGACCATCAATGACGAGGTTAGACAATAGTCAGGAGGATACTGACCATCAATGACGAGGTGAGACTAGTCAGGAGGAGACTGACCATCAATGACGAGGTGAGACAGTAGTCAGGAGGAGACTGACCATCAATTACGAGGTGAGACTAGTCAGGAGGAGACTGACCATCAATGACGAGGTTAGACAATAGTCAGAAGGAGACTGACCATCAATGCCGAGGTTAGACAGTAGTCAGGAGGAGACTGACCATCAATGACGAGGTTAGACAGTAGTCAGGAGGAGACTGACCATCAATGCCGAGGTTAGACAATAGTCAGAAGGAGACTGACCATCAATGCCGAGGTGAGACAATAGTCAGGAGGAGACTGACCATCAATGACGAGGTTAGACAGTAGTCAGAAGGAGACTGACCACCAATGACGAGGTTAGACAGTAGTCAGGAGGAGACTGACCATCAATTACGAGGAGAGAAGAGTCAGGAGGAGACTGACCATCAATGACGAGGTGAGACTAGTCAGGAGGAGACTGACCATCAATGACGAGGTGAGACAGTAGCCAAGAGAAGACTGACCATCAATGACGAGGTGAGACTAGTCAGGAGGAGACTGACCATCAATGACGAGGTGGGACAGTAGTCAGGAGGAGATTGACCATCAATGACGAGGTGAGACTGTAGTCAGGAGGAGACTGACCATCAATGACGAGGTGAGACTGTAGTCAGAAGGAGGCTGACCATCAATGCCGATGATAGACAGTAGTCAGAAGGAGACTGACCATCAATGACGAGGTGAGACAGTAGTCAGAAAGAGGCTTACCATCAATGACGAGGTTAGACAGTAGTCAGAAGGAGGCTTACCATCAATGACGAGGTTATACAGTAGTCAGGAGGAGACTGACCATCAATGACGAGGTTAGACAGTAGTCAGGAGGAGACTGACCATCAATGACGAGGTTAGACAGTAGTCAAGAGGAGACTGACCATCAATGACGAGGTGAGACAGTAGTTAGAAGGAGGCTGACCATCAATGACGAGGTGAGACAGTTGTCAGGAGGAGGTTGACCATCAATGACGAGGTGAGACAGTAGTCAGAAGGAGGCTGACCAACAATGACGAGGTTAGACAGTAGTCAGAAGGAGGCTTACCATCAATGACGAGGTTAGACAGTAGTCAGAAGGAGACTTACCATCAATGAAAAGGTTAGACAGTAGTCAGAAGGAGACTGACCATAAATGACGAGGGTAGACAGTAGTCAGAAGGAGGCTTACCATCAATGACGAGGTTAGACAGTAGTCAGAAGGAGACTGACCATCAATGACGAGGTTAGACAGTAGTCAGAAGGAGGCTTACCATCAATGACAAGGTGAGACAGTAGTCAGAAGGAGACTGACCATCAATGACGAGGTGAGACAGTAGTCAGAAGGAGACTGACCATCAATGACGAGGTTAGACAGTAGTCAGAAGGAGACTGACCATCAATGACGAGGTTAGACAGTAGTCAGAAGGAGACTGACCATCAATGACGAGGTTAGACAGTAGTCAGAAGGAGGCTTACCATCAATGACGAGGTGAGACAATAGTCAGGAGGATACTGACCATCAATGACGAGGTGAGACTAGTCAGGAGGAGACTGACCACCAATGACGAGGTGAGACAGTAGTCAGAAGGAGACTGACCATCAATTACGAGGTGAGACTAGTCAGGAGGAGACTGACCATCAATGACGAGGTTAGACAGTAGTCAGAAGGAGACTGGCCATCAATGACGAGGTTAGACAGTAGTCAGAAGGAGACTGACTATCAATGACGAGGTTAGACAATAGTCAATCGGAGACTGACCATCAGTGACGAGGTTAGACAGTAGTCAGAAAGAGGCTTACCATCAATGACGAGGTTTGACAGTAGCCAGAAGGAGACTGACCATCAATGACGAGGTTAGACAGTAGTCAGAAGGAGACTGACCATCAATGACGAGGTTAGACAGTAGTCAGAAGGAGACTGACCATCAATGACGAGGTTAGACAGTAGTCAGAAGGAGACTGACCATCAATGACGATGTTAGACAGTAGTCAGAAGGAGACTGACCATCAATGACGAGGTTAGACAGTAGTCAGAAGGAGGCTTACCATCAATGCCGATGATAGACAGTAGTCAGAAGGAGGCTGACCATCAATGACGAGGTGAGACAGTAGTCAGGAGGAGGTTGACCATCAATGACGAGGTGAGACAGTAGTCAGAAGGAGGCTGACCAACAATGACGAGGTTAGACAGTAGTCAGAAGGAGGCTTATCATCAATGACGAGGTTAGACTGTAGTCAGAAGGAGACTTACCATCAATGAAAAGGTTAGACAGTAGTCAGAAGGAGACTGACCATAAATGACGAGGTTAGACAGTAGTCAGAAGGAGGCTTACCATCAATGACGATGTTAGACAGTAGTCAGAAGGAGACTGACCATCAATGACGAGGTTAGACATTAGTCAGAAGGAGACTGACCATCAATGACGAGGTTAGACAGTAGTCAGAAGGAGACTGACCATCAATGACGAGGTTAGACAGTAGTCAGAAGGAGGCTTACCATCAATGACGAGGTGAGACAGTAGTCAGAACCAATGACACAATACCAGAAAACGTGTTGAAGTCAACACCCGGAGAACACGCCTCTTTTCCGTGGCAGCGTGCCGACGTGACTCGTGGACCATTTCACGGTTGCTAAAACAGAACATCGGAACTTGTGAATTGAAATTGTATAGAAAAACTCTCAGAATACCGTGCATGAGGAAGTAGAAAATACCGACACCCTACATGATCTAGACATAGAAAACAAAGAGGCATACAAACAGCGTCATGACTGGGAACCTGAAATACTGTGGCCATATTGCACATGCCTGTGCAGAGACAACGCAAAGATAAGGCTTTGAACATTAAAAGTACACTGGGCATGACAATGCAGAGGCAGAAGAACTGGTCAAAGACCGAGAGATCCATCTGGCCGGACGTGATGGGCGCGGCCTTCTTCACAGAACCTACCACATGATGATGGTGAAGATAATGACGATGATGATGATGACGGACAGATTAAGACATTAACATTTTTTTCATATCTGGCTAGAAAGTTGTGAGTGAGCGGTCCTGTTCTCACCCACAAAGGCAAGCCATATACCTGTGTTCACGCCAAGCCGAGGTTATGACTGGAAACTCGCCCTCCTTGTTTGGTGTGTAATCCCCAGAATACATATATTCCCTGGGACGATGTAAATGTAGCACCTTCAACTGGCTAGACTATTATTCAAGCGCAAGTTGTGCTTTACGACGGACTGAAACATTAGCATATCCTTATACTGAATGGCCCAGAACAATCGGGGTTCAAATTCTAAAGGCTGTAATGTATTAAGCCGGGGGGACCTTCGACCACCCTAGAGGTTTGATTCGCTCCCACAATTCTCAAGCCCTGCCTTTCCTCCCTTCCTCTTTCAGCCCAAAGATCAGTTTACCTGTGGAGTTCAGTGGAAGGTAATAATGTTGTAAAACTTCCAAACGTGCAAAGGACTGGAGTCAGATTTAAAGGCTGGGGCTTGTTCAAATGAAAGGGGAGAAGCAAGTTGTTGGGCAGGCCTAGACTGATTCAATGGGAGAGGAGAGAGTAGCCCTCCAGTTCCCTGGTTGACTGTAAAAGTTCTCACGAATTGCAAACAGAACAACGGAGGTTAATTATACAAGAGTCCAGAATGTTAACAACGGAGGTTAATTATACAAGAGTCCAGAATATTAACAACGGATGTTTGCTTATACAAGAATCTAGAATGAGATTAACATCACGTGGCTGAAGTAACCCGAACATGTCTGACAGTTTCTCAGCTCACCCGACAGTGGTAGTATTCCTGTACTCTCAGCTGTTTGGGAAAAACGTGATAGGTTACTGGGCTGCAGCAGACACAGGTGATCATGGCCACTTCTCTTTGTCATCCTCTTCTTCATCGTTCTTCCGACAATTTTTATTTTTTTAAATTTTGGATGTTCTTGATTTGTGTCAGTTTACAGCGGGGCTTCGATATTTGCGACTTTCTGCAGACACCCGACTTCTTGGGGCATTTATTAATTGGTTTACCCCTTCCCCCCCCCCCCCCCCCCCCCCCCCCCCCCCACCACCCGCCTGTTTCGTCATGAATGAATTAAGAAAAACGAGAAGTAGAATCGGCAAGCTTCACTAGAACACGATCAGAAGTGACAAAATCGACGTTGCGGCTAACGCCTTCAACAGGACATAAACAACAAACATACACTGTTAAGACTACATGAAAAACTCTACATCAAAATGTATTTAAGTTGCTCATCTGTTATGCACTTGACAGTGTAGCTCAAGACCTCGTGTCTCGGTGATGAAATATTTCAGGTTCTCAAAGTTTCAACATCAATTTCGTCCCTTCATCCACATCTAACACACCAACTGACCCGCTGTAAACAGTTGCATGTTCTTCCATAAATGCAGAGCCGACGCATGATCTCTGATTCTGGGCTCACCTAAAGAATCGTCACGACCTGCACATTGCTGCTTAACCTCACTTCCCTATATTGAACCTCCTGTTCACCACAGACTGCTCCTTCAGGGAGCGCAGTATTCTCATTTTAGACTTTGATAACATAATATCACATAAGATCATAAGCCTTTCTTTCAGACTTTCCGCCTAATAAATTTGCTTCTTTTGCATTTCCTATTTACATCGTTGTCAACACCAGCAAGGCTGTTGTTGATGTCTAGGCAAGTTTACGTTCAGTAGTTTGCCATTGCTTTCTGAACGACCGGCTCCCATACCATCACGTTAAAACCCAGCGCGACACGGTCTGCTGCCAAATAGTTCGCAGCTGTGTTTTGAACACAGGTAAGCGGAATTACGAACCGCGTCCGTAACACTTTTGCCACGGAGACGGCAATGAATTTGCTAGCAAGCAATAATTCCATTCGGTAGCCACCAAGACACTTTTGCCACGTACACGCCTTGAGCATGCAGTGAGGCAGGCATTCAGGGCCTTTCTTTTAATTTTGAAAAATCGCGTACATGAAGCATGGTTTTCTCTCATGGAACCCATATTTCGTTTAGTAAACGTCTGAACCGAGTTGTCATTTAGTAGGATGTTTATTAGATGGGCATTTGAACCTGTCATTTAGTAGGCATCACATACGACGGACATACTGAGATTATAAGCTTTTTGTCACTGCAGATGAGTATACTTTCAGCTTGCACGCCTTTGACATGTGCGCTGAAGGTATAGGAGCATCCATGTGTATTCTATGAGACTGGTGTCGTGTGGGATGGCAAAGCATGATCGCCCACAGTTACTGACATGGCACATGATGGTGCTGTGTTTGCTTCGAGTGTAATGATATGGGCTCAGTTAAGAACTAGCAAACACGGAAATAAAACTACAACAAATGAGAAATGTTTGGGATATGTTCAACTTCTTTGAATCACCTCTGTAGAATAGCTTATCTTTGACGAGCAGCAAGTTGCATGTCACTCTTGTCTTCCAGCTAATACGACAGGACACGAAATAATCGCACAATGTATGAGGAGACTCATGTATTTCGCCATGTTCTCACAAAGATATCTTCTTAGTGAAAAACAGTGTTTACTGACGTGTCAGTTTCGCAACAACAAAAAATGTCCAGTTTTTTTCGCGGACAATAGCATGAGCGAGATCGGACGAGGATCGATATCAGCTCTCTACGTTCACTAAGGGAGGTACGGACAGGCAACCTATTGCTCCGTGCATTCGTGTCTACAAAATGTGACGATCCTAACACTTCACACACCCACAGCAGCTTCATGCTACGATAATATACAGTTTTATTATTATTATTATTATTATTATTATTATTATTATTATTATTATTATTATTATTATTCATGTGCCAAACCGATGACAGTGGGTGGTAATGGTTCGCCATCTTACATAATCAGCAGTCTTGGACCAGGTCTGCGTTCTGTTCTCATTGATGCCATGTGACCAAGCCATCCGGGTCTTCTCCTTGCTCTGTTTCTGTCAAGTTTGCTAGTTAATCATTGAGTTTTTAAGTTTATTTCTCCGCATAACATGTCCACAGATGTTGAATGTCTACAACTAATTTCTCAAAACAATTGACAGCTTCCATCGGTCTCCTGAAGGTTTGCTTCATTATTATTATAAGTAACTACTGTATTTATTAACTCTTTCAGTCCTAGAAAGTTTCCAAGCAAGATCCACGGGATACAATCATCATTATTATAATTATCATATATATATATATATATATATATATATATATATATATATATATATATATATATATATATATATATATATATATATATATATATATATATATTTCAATTAATTCATTCAGTAGCATGCCCTTTGCAGAACCTCGCTCCAATAGCAACCTTCCGGAAGACCTCTCGATCAAAAGCAAGATGTCCCGCGTCCGATACACCCATCTGGAGATCATCCGCCACACTCTGCACCCATCTTCTCTTTGGCCTTCCTCTTCCTCTCTTCCCAGGCATATACCCCTCCATTATTGTTCTCTCCAAACTTTCGTGACGTTTCGAGTGACCAAAACAGGTCAATTTTCTTTGTTTTATCGTCTTTAATAGCCAACCTTCTTCAATATTCAGCTCTTGAAGTATGGATGCATTTGTTCTTTTCTTTACCCAAGATATTCTTGGACCTCGTCTATAACATTTATACTCAAAGGCATTTATGCGCTGTTCAGCTTGTTTAGTAAGTGTCCAGGTCTCACAGGCGTATGCTACAATGGGAAAGATGCATGCTCTTAAAAATCTAATTTTTGTAGTTCTGTCTGTCCCACTCCATAATTTATTCAGTTGTTTTAGTCTTTGAAGAGCAACTGATAGTCGTCGTTTAATGTCTTTCATTGTGTCACCGTTGTTGGTAATCAATGAACCAAGATATTCAAAATTGTCCACCACCTCCAGTTTTTCCTCATTAACATATATTTCTTTCTCCATAGTAGTTTTACTGTATGCGTTATCTTTGTTTTTGCTATGTTTATATATATATATATATATATATATATATATATATATATATATATATATATATATATATTATATATATATATGTGTGTGTGTACGTGCGTGCGTGCGTGCGTGCGTGGGTGTGTGTGTGTGTGTGTTCGCTCCCTTAGAACTCAAGCGTAGTTCGTACATATGCTACTACTTCCAGCGCACTGGAGATGATCTCACAAGGTGCGTTTGCTCTCATTGTCCCCAGTCTACCTAGAAGGCATAAAATTTGGTGGAACTGCGGTAAAGCTGTGAAAGTTTAAACAATATATAATGACACAAAGTAGTGCAGCTTTACATAACAGAGTTACGACACATACAGAACGTTGCGGCGGTTAGCCTTCATCAGCAAACACATTCACAAACACAACATACAGTCAAGGAGAACTCCTGTGACTACATTAGAAGGTGATGACAGGACGAGAGGAACAAATGCATGGAAAAATGGAAGCAATGAAGAGGAAATGAGAATTGACAAAATGTTAATTGAAAAGAATGTTAGTCGAAGAAAATGTTTAATAGAAAAACTGTTTATAGAGAAAAAAAAACCAAAAGCTGTATACTCACCTCACGTACGGACCTCACGTACGTCCGTAACGCTGTTCGTAATCCCGCATATTCGCATTCGAAACACAGCTGTGGGCGATTTGCAGCGGACGCCTTACGTTGGTTTTTTATGACATGGTATGGGTGCCGGTCGTTCAGAAATCAATGGCAAGCTACTGAACGTAAACTTGCCAAGAAATCACGAACAGTCAAGAAAATGCTGGGGTTGACTTCTGTGCCCTGTAAGGGATGTGCAACTAACTAACTAAGGCTAAACATATCATGTAATTTCACGTCTGAGAATTGTGTACATCGCGTCACGTCATCAAATGACCTGTTTGCAAACAAGTCGCGACCGTTAGGGCTGATCGAGTTGTACAAATGGAGGCCGTGAAATAAAATCGTCAGGAAAACCTTGAATCCGTCACAGTAAACAATAAATACAGAGTCAGGGACTAGTAGTCACTGTCAAGGAGGTTGGGAACAAGCAATGACAGATATCGGACATTGCTCTAGATACGTGACTGCGCTCAGATAGGGAACACAAAGGCAGTCAGGGAATAGTTTGCCTAGCATGAAAGATATTAGCCAGAGAAGCAGTTCGGCCACGATAACTGTCTAACCACACAAGCTAGGTGGTCGACCAGTAAATCAATCTCTCTCTCTCTCTCTCTCTCTCTCTCTCTCTCTCTCTCTCTCTCTCTCTCTCTCTCTCTCTCTCTCTCTCACACACACACACACACACACACACACATACACACACACCCCACACAAATACCTGACAAGATCAAGACAGCAACTAATATTCGATGGAGGTGTTTTGGTAATATAACAACTTCATAGGACAAGAAAAGACTAAACACTTTCAGTGCAAGTTGAATGGGATTTATTGTCTTGATGGTGTATATTCGTCTGTCTAACGTGTGCCAATCGTTTCCGATACAGTTGTAGCTTCAATATTACCATATACATCTATCCTGCATGTTTTCTCTAGATCGTCCCCTGCCTCTCTTCCCCTTCATCTTATTTCAGTGTTCCCCATCTCACAACGAGCCCAAAGAATTTGACTGCGTACTTCTGAAACGAAAATCAATTATCTTCGAGAGTTTGTTGTCTTCAAGATGTCTTCGTCTCTCTCGTTATCTTCAATGCTGTTCTAACTGTTTAAAAATACTTACATAGAACTACATCTCCCCAAAACTAATCACGGGATTGTCCGTGAAGACCTGATACACATTACCAAAACTAATCACAGGATTGTCCGTGAAGTCCTGATACACATTATCAAAACTAATCACAGGATTGTCCGTGAAGACCTGATACACATTAACAAAACTAATCACAGGATTGTCCGTGAACACCTGATACACATTAACAAAACTAATCACAGGATTGTCCGTGAACACCTGATACACATTATCAAAAGCAACAAGACACTCGTATAACCTTTGGACGCAGAGATCTTTCAATGTCCCTTATAAATACAACAACATAAAGTAAGCGGAAAATCATAAGGCACAGTAAATGGGTTGTTATTTAGAAAACAAGTGATCTATGAGCGGGGGAGATTCACATGAAAACCTTAAATGGGCCTGCCTGCCTGCTTGCCTGCCTGCCTGTCTGTCTGTCTGTCTGTCTGTCTGTCTGTCTGTCTGTCTGTCTGTTAATATATTCTGAAAAAGTACAAAATAAATGTATCATTTTTCGATGTAGTCACGACTGAGCTTAATGCAAGTCTTCCAGTGCCTATAAAGTGCTTGGATTCCTGAAAAAAAAAAAAAAATTGCCTGGGGGTCACTACTCGTGCCTGACCCGGTTGTGAACAATCTGTCATAGAAGTTTTTTAAACTTGCTACTCCACTCAGACACTTACTGGACTGACAGCATTGCATCACCACACTGGTACTTCACTCTCCGATGAATTTCTATCGGTTTCACGCTTCACTGATAACCCCCCCCCCCCCCCCCCCAAAAAAAAAAAAACGATAGCTGAACGCTTCCTCTCTTTGGAGCATGACAAAAGTGGGGCGGCCATCTTTAAACTGTCCTTATGACGTCAGCGTGTTCGTCTGGGCCGTGATGTCACGCGCAGAACCCTCTTGACACCCGGAACAACAATATTGACAGGTGACAAGACAATGGCGTGGTTATTGTCATTTCTATCTGTGGGATAATAAGTGAGAGCACCATATACAATGGGCTGAAATAAAGTCTAGGGTATATGATTCATTTGGTCCCTCAGGTTCGCCGAATAGGCAGTTGATTCGAGACAGTTTCTTTCCTAAAAAGACTCCAGGAATAGAGTAGTTATTGGCTCTTTTGAAAGAAGAATGGGATGATGGTCGAATAGACTCCACCCACATTACAAGGTAAACTACTTTCCTGAAGACTAAAACAGAGAATAGGCCACTTAACCACAGATCTCTATCAAGTTGTTATCCTTGAATAAAATATCTGAGACTGTGTGTTGGTCGACCTCCCACTGGATTCTCTGCAGATATATATATATATAAACACAGTAGCACATTTCTCTACGACAACAAACAGTGTAACACTGGTCACGTAGACAATGAAAACTCTCCTGACGAACATATAGTTTATTGACAGACTCATAAGCTGGTATCTGAGACTCTGTCTCCCGTACACTCTATATAAACGTCAACCAAAAATATACATTCTCAAATAATGTATGTACTGATAATCTAAAAACATCAGGAGAATGTAGAGTCCCTCCACACCGGGCTTCTCTACACTGTCTTTCTTCTCCCACACCAACAGTTCGATGATGACACTTATACTGTTCTACCCTACTCCTCTTCCTCTTCTACCGCTAAAACAGCTGGGCTCTCCCATCCTAATTTTGACCAAACTCCACACTGTGCCACTGAGGTAAACAAAGGTTCTCTGGATACTGATCAAGGTAATGGTGATGCGGATCGTTGTTATTGATAAAAGTCAGTCATGATTGACCAACAAAAAAGAGGAACTGTTCTCAAATGGTCCCTTCTATAAAATTGATGATGGTGCATGACTTGAAGTCTGGATCACTCAATCTGGACTTGGTTTCGAGAGGATAAAACTATATCTGCATAAAATAAGGGATTGCAACCCTTGATAAAAACGTCCATCAGTTAGGACAAGTTGTAGCACGAATGCTCCAACGACGTACTGGAGTTGTTGATAAAGGAAGGACTATCCCTGAGTATGGGTCAGAAGCCAGTTGAATCTCTCCAGGTGATTTCCAGTAATTGGTAAGACGTGCATGCGTAATCTGGGAAAACGATGAAGTCTCAAATGTCTCAGCACGACATTTAACAACCCTAGAGCAGTGTAGCTGGGTTCATATAAACTGAAGACTATGACGACCTCTCAGAAGAAAAGAACCATTCCATCTGTGACTAAAGCACAGACTCTCAACAAAGTTGCTGGAGTTTCCAGCAAACGAAGAACTCTCTATGCGTTAGTGTCATCTCTAGCTGAACATCGATATGCGGCTTCCCGGAATATAAATGGGTACCTGCTTCGTCGCAAGAAAAAGAGGAATCCACAATGTCGCAGTGGGGACATTGTACCACAGGAAGATCCGTGCTGGTTTCGAAGTTCACTCAATAAGTATGACTCTCCACATCGAGAGACACCTCCAGTCCATAAGTTGCAGAATATACTTCCTGATATTACAGGGATAAAATGGGCGCCATCTCTCTTCACCTGCCATGAGGAGTTGAACCAAAAATGGAGATAACTCCGTCTGGAGTTTCGTCCAGGTCTTGATGAAAAATAGGGGATTATTTCCCCCGGCCTCCCAGTAATTGGAAGGAATGACGGAGGTCCCTAAGTGCAGACTGATTTCTCCTCTGCACACCCAAGCCAATACTGTTTTGACTTGGAAAAAAATCATCAAGATGGTGTAGACAAAAAAAGCGGCTTAGATCTAGCCAAATATCAGACCAAACTGTTCCCCGTCGGTTGCCTCATTTGCCTGCAAATCAAAAATGACAAGCTATGAATAATCTAGCTTAGTAAGTGAGCTCATAAGACTCACAGAGACAACAACGGAACATATATAGGGAGAGGACATCCTCCTCCCCTGAAATGGTATACCTGTGGCCTGTATCGTATGGGTATATTTTGGCGGGAAAGTGGGGCGGTAATATGTACACGCTACCCCCTCACCAAACAGGACAACACAAATACCTAATGGAGATACATTCTCCCACATACAAACACTCCATTAATTTGGAGGACACAATCTGTTATACAACATGCACGGGGTGGGGTGTGTGATTAAAATCGAAGGGGTGGCCATATTGGCGCCAATGACTTGTCATAGCGGCAAGCATACTGCACGATTTACGGCAGGTAAAAATGAGTATTGAGGTATGTGAACCGTTCTCATAAATATGATTGAGCCACGACATCCATGATCCACCAAAATTCGACAAAAGCAATGGGGTGTCTTATCTGTGACCCCAGGCTGTCATACACACCAAATATATTTCCTGCCCCCGGCATATTCTGCACACAGATAAAGTAAAGATTCACACACACAATATATATAGGTGCGTACAGTAACTGAATCTTTAACAAAGGCATTATATAACACCTGAACACTCTACCAGGCATAAGTCAAGTAAAGCGAAGTTCTTCCCTGAATTGGGAGTGAACCAAAGTTGAAGATAGATTGACCTCTGCAGACACAGTACAGAATTTACAGAGACATCATACTCTTCAAAAGAAGATGAAGTAGTGATCACAGCATGATAAGAATGGGATAATAATTGTAAGCATAGGAATATAGGACAGTGGCATGGATAGACGTTAAAACCTCAGGCTGGCTTTCTTACAGAAGTAAGGATGCCGTAGCAAAGTCCACCGAAATACATACAGGACATGTAGTATGACTTCTAATATCAACCAAAGATTGTATTAAATAATTAACACAAATCTTATCATTCAAAGGAAAAAACATATATATATATATATGCTCACCAATGCAACAGAGAGGCGAAAATAGCCCCCCCAAAAAGGGGCTACACCCTCCCGGGAAAAAAACACGTCTACATGGTTCGAACTGCTAGACTCAAGTGAATATGGCTGGTCCCGCCTGGAAGTTTTACCAGATTATTCCAGGCTATTCTGAGCTATGGGCACATTCCTTGCCTCTATCTGAGTGCTGGCATTCCTTCCCATAAAAGGTAGTGCCTGTCTCTCACACATGAAATCAGTCTTTCCAAGAACCGCTATTAATAATCGTCTGTAAGCTGGTGCGACTGGAGACAGTATGTCACACTATCACACTTTCATGTGAAGCCCCCTCGTATATGTTCACAACAATGTGTTCCCGCAGTGAATTTGAATAACGAAGACAAACAATAAATGGCACGATGTATCACCTGGTATGTTTGGCTGCATCTCGTCAGGTTATTACTGCAGAAATCATCTACAAAAATCAACTTTGTGCAAACAAACAGACAGGATAGTTTACAATTACCGTGGTGGACAATTCAAATACCTGTGTCAATATTTTGTGTTGTATATTTCAGCTTGAAGGATTTATCTAATTACTTGAGTTTATGTGGTGTGATTTCTACGGTATGTATCTGACGTGATGCAGCGAAATATGCCAGGCAAGAAATGGTGCAATCTATTATTTCTGGCTTGGTTATTCATAATCTGTCTACTATTAGCCCTTATATGGATGGTGGGTGATTCAAACTATCTGCGGTGTCTTCCAGTATACTCTACCCAAAATATACGCCTCTTAGCATGTTTTGTGATGGAGGAAGAATAAACGAAGGCAGCTGTAACTGAACTGTAACACTTTCAATGGCTGATCCAGTCACATTGCTGCTGCGGAATTAGCTGTGTCATGATGCTATGCCGGCGGCTTTGTGTGTGTGTGGTACATCCTTATCACTCGTTGCAAGTATTCCGTGACGGGGTTTCGTGTGTTCTTATCTGTCTCCGTTTCCTTGTTCGTCACGTTTGTCTGCCAGCAGTGGTACTAAGACAATGTGTAAACAACTGTTTAGGCGCGAGTACTTGCTTGAACGAAGCATGTGGGTGTTGCCGTTAAGAGTACGTTCATAACCTGAACAATGCTATCGTGATGACATGTGAGACAGGCCATCGGACAAACAAGTGAGCATATTTGAAAGCATACGGACACATAAACAATGATACAGGCGGGCCGGGCCTACTTAAGAATCACATATAAAAGTATAGACCAAGAGACAAAGATAGAGACCTACATACATCCATGTGATAGTCAAAGAGAATGGACACAGGAGATAATGAAGAGATTGTTTTCTTCAGTTTTCCTCTGAAATACTTCTATTAAATGTGATTTTTAACACACGAGTACCTAACTTGTCACAATTTAATGACTCTTGGTCCTGCTGCAGACATTTTTCATTAAGAAATATTGCAGCCGAGAACCACGGTAGCCTAATGACTAAGACACTGGACCGTCTCTCCGGTCGTCATCATTTCGAATCTCCCTCAAAGTGTCAACTTTAAAAACAAACTGGGCTCGGCTTCCAGCTGGATACAGCCTAACATGAGTACAGGGGACAGTTCTGGGAAATAAAGGCGGCTGGAGTGATACTGACCATGTAACCCACCGAGTGCCCATTAATCTATAAATATGTCCGGCTAGAACCATATACCCACAACGCCTCAAGACATAGAAAGGCCCTTTACTTAACACTGAAGTCTGCTTTTGCTGCCTTGTGTCCCCCATGGAGCACAGCAGCTCAACCCACTCACGCCCAGCCCTCCTAACTATTGCCATCTCCTGCAGTTCGCTCCATTTCCTCCTCATATTATTTCTTTCTTTCTCGAATTCGCCGTGTCTTTTAGGTCTCCATCTGTTTATTTTGCAAACTGGGTTCCAGAGAAAAATCACCTCTAGTCATACTATTAATAGATTTCTTGTGCAAGTTGTGTTCCGGAGAAAAAGGACTTTCTAGTCATACTATTAACAGATGTTCTCACTATGTTGCCTATTCTTAATTAGCTGGAATGAATCCAATTCTCACCACAAGCTCCGCAATAGTATCTATGTTACCATTGCTGTCCTTCTGATCTGCATAAGCGCCTGTTAATGTGTATTTGTGTGTGGTTTGTAACTGTTTTAGTCGATCTTCATGTTTCTCATGCATGCATCAGCACCGATTTGACTTTGTACTAAATTTACTTTCTTGTGACTTCCTGTGACTCTCCAGTCCATAGAAGCCCCTCTTGTCCTATTTACTCTCAATTAATATGCCCCCCCCCCCACCCCCGCCATTATATTCCCCCATCTGTGTCTGAATTACTATCTAAATAGGTATATTATCTCACCACTTACAGTGAAGTTTCACACAGGGGGATTAGGATATTATTAGCTTTCTTTATTCTCTTCATCTTTGTGTTTTCTCCCTAGGAATGTTTAGATCTAACTGGTGTGAGACCACATTTTATTGTAAATCAAGTGTAGTTTATATTGGACTTTATTTCGCGTGTGGATCAGGAGGGCGATATCATCCGCCACGCCCAGAACATCAAGTCATGGGATCATTTAACGTTACACGTGCCAGTTATAGAGATTTTCCAATGTAAAAGAAATTAGTCTGCGATCCAGACTCCCAGCTTTCTCAATATAACTCTTCTTGAAGAGCTCCTTTCCGCTTGGTTGGTAGAGTTATTTATTTGTCCTCATGTATAGACATATGATGGGTGCACTTTGCAGCAGACAGTTTCTGCGGGATGTGGGTAGTCAGTCCAAAGCCAGCTATCCTTAGTCGCCTCTTGCGGCATACATCTTACGTAGTGTTGCTGTTCTGTGATTCTCTGAGGGATTGGATCACAAGTGTTACTATTATGTCATTCTCTGATGGACTAGATTACAAGTGGGCGAATATGACCACACATGTACACACACACACACACACACACACACACACACACACACACACACACACACATACACATAGACAATTTACTTCCGCACCAGGAACCTATTGTGGTTATGTGATGTGATAGGACCATTATGTTTTGAAGGAATGAGTGCACGGAAGAATAGGTGGTCGGTCTGTTCCTCCCGTATAGAATGATGAGAGCTGACATGAAACCGTGCCAGCATATCGTCACAGTCTCAAGGCAGGAACCATTCATGTGTATGTGGACTGTTAGGGTCCGACTTTTTCCCCTTATCAGGAACCATCTATGTGTGTGTGGGCGTTTAGGGTCGGACTTTCTCCCCTGTAACAGGAACCATCTATGTGTATGTGGACTGATAAGGTCGGACTTTCTCCTCTGTATCAGGAACCATCTATGTGTATGTGGACTGATAAGGTCGGACTTTCTTCCCTGTATTAGGAATCATCTATGTGTATATGGATGTTTAGGGTCGGACTTTCTCCCCTGTAACAGGAACCATTTATGTGTATGTGGACTATTAGGGCCGGTCTGTCTCCCCCCTAGCAGGAACCATCTTCGTGTATGTGGGCTGTTAGGGCCGGTCTTTCTCCTCCACTGCGAACGTAGACAGCTGGCGGTTCTAGCCGTGACACTAAAATGCCGGTAGTCAAACATTATGTATCGACTGCAACTCTGGTGTGTATGTCCATGAGCTTCAATACCGTATACATATGTATATATCTTTTTTCTTGTAAACTCTCAGTGTCAATCGGAGCAACAATAATCATAAGAAGCAGAAGTAGAATGTGGAGGAGGATTAGGGGGACAAGGAGATGAAGAAGGAGGAGGAAAGGAATAAGAAAAATAACAACAGTAACAATAACAACAGCACAAAAACAACTTGAACGAGACTATATAATAATTGACAGTGTTGATCGCCCACTGTCCTACTGTACACGTTGCGTACATGAAGCATGCAGATTCTTGAGATCGTTTGAAATGTTCAGTTGTCGTAGTCTGAACGCAGTAGTGGTTCCCCAATACACCCTGCTTCCTATAAATGTCCTTGACTTCTGGTGTACAGATCGGTGGAAAGTGCAGAGACATTTGTTAAAGATACTCAGTGAGAGGTAATCAAACAGATACTCGTTGGCTTTGCCAAGATTCAAAAGAAGGGACTACACAACAAAAGACGCAAAGCCGTGGGTTCACTGCAGCTTAGATGTTTTTGTTTACTCTGTCACCATTCACTGATAACGGGCGACCTAACTCCTCAACTAGGTTACCAGGTCAAAGCAGGTTATCACAGTATACCGATATGAACAAATGACAAATCGAGAAAGTCAACTAATGTAAAATGGCAAGACAAGATCGTCAACTAAGGTAACAGGATAAGACGTGAAAGTCAACAAATGCAAAATGGCAAGACAAGAAAGTCAAGTAATGCAAAATGGCAAGGCCCAGAATATACTAGTCTCTCATTGCTTAGGTTTTCATTTTCGTTGGAAAGAGCACAGAGGGAAAACGGCAATGAGTTCACACTGTGCACTGCAGCAACCCAGGTTCTCTTGAATAGCAAATCTGACCTATTCCCAGACATGGATATGCTAAATTACCATCCCTTACGGTTATAATATGTTGTGGCGAAGCAACCAACAATTGAACATTTCACACGGTAAACATAATAAACTGAGATACAATAGAGAGATAGAAACGAGAATACAGAAAGAAAACAACACCAACGATCAAACAGCACCTACACTAAAACATCCTAATTATAGTCTGTCCAGAAATGAATGCCTTCAATCACGATCAATTATTTTGAAAACTGTCTGTTGCATCGTTATGAAATTTTTCCTGCCGTCTTATATTTACCCCCACCCAAGGAATATGTCTTTGATAGGCCCAAAAGCAACTTAAATCATGGAAAGCGGCGACATTTCTTTGATGTTTTGGTGAAAAACTAGTGATTTCTCGCTAACAAACTTGTTTTACAGTAATGCCCCGTTCCACTACGCGAGACTCTTGTCATAAGGCCAATCCCATGTCCCACGAGAAAATTAACTATTCAACGCTAATGTTTCCGTGTGAAGACGTAATACATTTAATAATGTGCACTTCATCTCTAACCCGTAAATTATATACCGCATATAAACAAACTTTGAAATCTGCTGTACAATCTCCAGAACAAACATTTTTTTGTTGGGTGGACATAATGATAACGTTATATGCTAAATCTCATCATTTCCCCTCAGTTGGTTACTGAGATATGGAATTTTATATTGGGGCAAACAAAAGTAAACAGACTATAATACACCAATGTATACACACACAAAATAAACCGACAGACGTTTCATTCGTCCCAACCAATGCCAGAAATGGACAGTCCTAGGAACACATAGGCTAACAATCACATCGTGTGAGATGAGGCGATAATAAATGAATATTTTTAAAAACTAGAAGAGATACAGAAAAACAATAAACTAAGAACTAGTGTAGGTAGGGATAACACCTATTATTCCATTTGTATAGAATACCAAAGAATTAAGTGGTTCGGACATTTAGTTACAATGGAAAAAGATCAACCAGTGCGTTCCACATGAGAACATCGGAATACAAGGTGAGAGTACGAACCATGAAGCGTTGACTAAATGGAGTAAATGAGACAATGAAGAAATCAAATATGACGCTACCACAAACAACAAGACAAGCAAAACACCAAAAATGACACCTGTTCCTTCTCCGTGACGCTTCACTGGCAACAGCAGTAGGACAAAAGAAGATGATAAAAAAGTCGACAGAGTCGACTTCATTGCACCGGGTTTTATCCCATATGGCTCTGTCTCTTTCCGCAGCACGGAAAGCGTCGCACAAAGCACGAACTCCGTAGCTTTTAGCGACGACCCACAGGAGTCTCCGAAACATTTAACTCGTAAACCGAAGGGTGCAGCTCGGAATCGAACCCACAACCTTCGGAGCACGAGTCAAACGGCTTGACCACTTCGCCACAGAGGCTCCCAAAAGAAGATGATGATAAACACGAACCTGCATTTCGACATTTAGGCCAAAGACGTGTACGGCGCGTCTCATAAGCTTACAGAAGTGCCCTAGACATCGCATGTTAAATGTTATCTCTTCTGCTCCTGTGCTCATGTATGGTTAAGTACACATGGTGTACAGTTGCGTTAGTTTGTGTAAGTGCACTCTGCAGCGTTCGCACACAGGAGCAATCGTCTAGCGAGGCAAGTCTTGAGGGCATCGCCGTTGTTAATTTATATATATATATATATATATATATATATAATATATATATATATATATATATATATATATATATATATATATATATATTAAATATTGAGCACAACCCACTACTGGCAACGCCGATCGCATTCTGGTATGAACCTAAGGCCTATCCACGTCAATATGGAAGCACTATACTCGAGTTTCGCCCTCATTTGAGCTCGTCAGTAGTGCATATCCCTGACCGGATCCGGAAACAGTCCCGGATCACGCGTGTGAAGCGGGTGTGTAACCACGCGGCACACACTGGACACACCAAATTATCACAACAGAACATCACAACGCTACCCATCGTAGGCTATGCTCAATATATATATATATATATATATATATATTTTAATATATATATAGATATATATATAAAATATATATATATATATATTTATGTGTGTGTGTGTGTGTGTGTGTGTGTTGTGTGTGTGGACCGCCGGGGGTGGGAATTGTATGTTGTGTGTGGATATATATATATATATATATATATATATATATATATATATATATATATATATATATATATATATATATATATATATATATATAATATATATTATATATGTATATATACTGAAGATGTTCTCATGACAGCCTGTCTGAAAGACTCGCCCCGTGTCGGTTCGGTATTTAGGGTTTCTTGACTCACCGTGAACGCCTTGGTTGGTCCCGACCGCTGTCTTCCGTGGACCATGCTTTCCATTGCTGGTCTTTCTTGGACGTTAAATATGTCCAAAGAGAAATATACGACAGGTTTCAAACATGATTAATGAGTCAATATTCTTCCAAAAGTGGACGTTCACAACAACAATTTAAAGGTATGTGCAAGCGAAACGTGGACATATTGGACATATACACAACAACCTGGAGAAAACTGGCTTCTGACTGTGACATGTGTACAGAGACGCCGACCACCTAGAGAAAACAGGTTTCTGACAATAGCATGTGGAGATGAAACCATCTGAAACTTGGTGACAGGAAACTACTTAAAACAATCAGCGAAAAACAGCCGGCGATAGAAACCCGGCTTAAACGTTCCTGCCTTTAGGCAGCTTAAACACAGATAAATAAATGATGCTATTATTATTATTATTATTATTATTATTATTATTATTATTATTATTATTATTATTATTTCTACAAGTCAGGTCTTAGATATGACTGAGCAGTAGACGGTACTACTTGCTTTCTGTTAGAGCCGAATGTTGAGCGGCGCTCGCCAAACCCACAACCCACATTATGTCAATGGCTTCGGGCTGAGGAGCGCAACTGGGAGAGTACAAGCCTTATCCTAGAGCGAAGAAATGCAACCTAAAGATTACATTTTATGACAGGGCAGACCAGGCCCTAAGCATTGGTCGGCAACTGGTTTAGGGTGGTATCTACGACAGGCGGGTAGTTAGAGTATTGCTTTACTGATCCGGCAGCTTCTACAGCTAGTCTAGTTTCGAACGTATTGGTGTCACCTGTCCTCTGTACTAAATTAGGCAGGCCGAGAGAAGGATCATGCTGCATGAGCAATACATGGTCTTTATATTCAGCCCAGGCTTTGTGCTATGGAGAGGTATAACTCCATGTTATAAACTATCATCTGTCAAGACGGCAAGGTGCCAGTCATATTCTTACCATGTTCAGTCGACCTTGTAATGCTGTCTGTCTGTATTTTACCTCGTCTTGGTGAAGGCCGTTCTAAGAATTCTTCTGAGCACGTTAGCTTGAAAGTGTAGATTTTCTCAGTAATTTTATTTATATGGTTCGTGTTTTAACATCCATATATTGCACAGAAAAGCTGCATATTCTTTTTCAGTTCAATGTTAGCTCATTTATACCATTTGTTCTCCATTTTTCCAGCTCACTAGCTGATGTTACACCATATGTTCTCTATGTTTGCATATTAGCTGGTGTTACACGATACGTTTTCCAGTGTTGCTCATTAGCTGGTGTTACACCATTTGTTCTCTATGTTTGCTAATTAGCTGGTGATTCACCATATGTTCTCTATGTTTGCTCATTAGCTGGTGTTACACCATATGTTCTCTATGTTTGCTCACTAGCGTGTGATTACACGATACGTTCTCTAGTGTTGCTCATTAGCTGGTGTTACACCATATGTTCTCTATGTTTGCTCACTACCTGGTGTTACACCATATGTTCTCTATGTTTGCTCACTAGCTGGTGTTACACCATATGTTCTCTGTGTTTGCTCACTAGCTGGTGTTACACGATACGTTTTCCAGTGTTGCTCATTAGCTGGTGTTACACCATATGTTCTCTATGTTTGCTCACTACCTGTGATTGCACCATATGTTCTCTATGTTTGCTCATTAGCTGGTGTTACAGCATATGTTCTCTATGTTTGCTCACTAGCTGGTGTTACACCATATGTTCTCTATGTTTGCTCACTAGCTGATGATTCACCATATGTTCTCTATATTTGCTCATTAGCTGGTGATTCACCATATGTTCTCTATGTTTGCTCACTAGCTGGTGTTACACCATATGTTCTCTATGTTTGCTCACTAGCTGGTGTTACACCATATGTTCTCTATGTTTGCTCACTAGCTGGTGTTGCACCATATGTTCTCTATGTTTGCTCACTAGCTGGTGTTACACCATTGTTCTCTATGTTTGCTCACCAGCTGGTATTACACCATATGTTCTCTATGTTTGCTCATTAGCTGGTGTTACACCATATGTTCTCTATGTTTGCTCACTAGCTGGTGTTGCACCATATGTTCTCTATGTTTGCTACTAGTGGTTTTACACATATGTTTTTATGTTTGCTCAATAGCTGGTTTTACACCATATTTTTCTCTATTTTTGTCATTAGTGTGTCACACAATATGTTCCTATGTTGTCATTAGCGGTGTCACACAATATGTTCTCTATTTTTGCTCATACCTGGTGAAACCCCAATGTTTCAATGTTTGCTCTTTAGCTGGTGTCACACAATATTTTCTATGTTTGCTAAATAGGGTGTTACACCATAGTTCTCTAGTTTGCTACAGTGGTGTTACACTTTTTTCTCCGGGTTTTGCTCTTAGCTGGGTTACAAAATTTTTCTCTTGTTTGCCATAGCTGGTTTTACACGATACTTTTTCAGTGTTGTTTTCATTGCTGGTTAACCATATGTTTCTATTTTTGCTAATAGCTGATGTTACACCATTGTTTCCAGGTTGCTCTTTGGGGGTTTTTACCATATTTTCTCTGTGTTTGACTAGGGGTGTTAACGATACTTTTTCCGGGTTTTGCTTTAGCGGTGTAAACCATTTTTTCTTATTTTTGCAAATTTAGCGGCTTTCCCCATATGTTCTCTTGTTGCTCCCCGGGGTATTACACATAGTTCTCTTTTTTTGCCACCAGCTGGTTTTCATAATATGTTCTTTGTTTGCTCACTACTGGTGTTGACCATAGTTCTCTATTTTTGCCCCTCCCTGGTGTTGCACCATATTTTCTCTATTTTTGCTCATTTGGTGGCACCATATGTTCTCTAGTTGCCACTGTGGTGTTGCACCAATTTTCTCTATGTTTGCTCACTAGTGGTTTTTGCACATATTTTCTCATTTCCCATAGTGGGTTGCACCATAGTTCTTATTTTGCTCATAGCGGGTGTCCACAATAGTTCATGTTTGTCACTAGCTGGTGTTGCACCTATTTTCCTATTTTTGCTCATACCTGGTTTTGCCCCAATGTTCTCTATTTTTGCTCACTAGCTGGTGTACAAATATGTTCTCTATTTTTTGCTCACTCCTGGTGTTGCACCAAGTTTTATTTTTGCTCATAGATGAGTTAACCCTCCTTTTAAAACACAGCTAAATCCCGGCTTTGCTTTAAACCCCGTGTCCTTTTGTTGACCGCCTCTTTGTTGTTAACGTGGAGTACATACCCACAGTTTGGGATTTCATCAGTGAAGGGTACGTGTTCACAGTTTGGGATCTCATCAGTGAAGGGTACGTGTCCCAGTTTTGGGTCCATAATGAGGGGAGTGTCCCCGTTTTGGGATCTTATTAGTGAAGAGTACGTTCCAGTTTGGATCTTATAGTGATGAGTTTAAAATCCAAGTTTGGACTTTTTAGTAAAAATCGTCCCACAGTTTGGGATTTGATTCAGTGAATAGAAGTTTTCCCTGGGTTGGGAGCCTTTGGAAAAGCCCGACGCTCGCCGGGGAACTGTGATTTTAGGTTCTTCTTCTTCTTCTTCTTCGTTCATCCGAGAGTTTTTTTTCCGGATGTGATTGCGTTGTGCCTGTTTACAGCAGAGCTGCGTTCTTGCGCCGTTAGGCCGACACATCCGACTTCTGCGGCATTTGTTGACCGGGTTAACCTTCCCGGGGGTTTCTTAGGAGTTTTGACTCTCACTGTTGTGGTGTTATCCCCCATCCCAGCTGGTCCATATAGAACAGCCAAAGATCCTGGTCAGCCCTCAAGGGAAGGCAGGGGGAGACCATGGGCATTCCCCGCCATCCAAGGGGGCTTCCATACTTGCAAGGAAAAACCGGATACCCAAAATTAGGCCGGGTCTTGGTTTTTTCCCC
>JACEFZ010000326.1:0-209003 GCA_014155875.1 Cepaea nemoralis | reverse complement strand
CCCCGGGGGGATCAACTTCCCAAAATAAATAGGACAGTGGACATTGGCCAGGGGGAAAACTACCCGTAAAAAAGACTGAACGGTATACAGCTGTAGGGTAACGGACTACGGGACTATGTGACAGTGACAAGGCACGCAGCGCTGCTGACCGCACGAGGACTAAGGACCAGTAACTGAACGAGACCTGTAAACTCGGGCAGACTGGACTTGACAGTTAGAGCGACAAGACCTGTGTGATGTTACTCTAGCCACTGTGTAGTTTAGACAGGACGCAGTTAGGCGTAGCGAGTGTGAATTGAATAATTTGATTTGAGTATTGAATGCGATTAATGTTATGCTCGAGAAGCGAGCCTGTATATATCTGTGTGGCCAATATCGCCTGATAGTAATTGTGTAGAATAAATATTAATTTATTATATACCATTCATACCATTGTGTTTGTGATCGTGAGGGATCCCTGTATGAATTCAGGATCTTGACAGGCGGCCAAGAGTGGTGTCAGAAGTTCGTAATGAACCTATGACCTACTGTGTGCAAAAAGAGTGATAAAAGCTACGAAATAATTCACTGTGTACAATCAAAAGATTGAAAGTGTAAGAGCACTTACGAAAGAGTGACAAAGAAAGATTATGTTTGTAAAATTGTGAACAATTATGAAAGATATAATGAAAATTAATGTTTCACAGAGATGTTTCAGTTGATGCCTCACGCCAGACTCGACACATGACACAACAGGTTGATATACCACATGTTTAACAAACTAAGGATAGGAGATACTGATGATCAAAACTGGCAAAATGAGAGCTAAACATTTGCTGCGAGTACCCAACATATGCAGAACAGAGAAAACTATTATGGCCTACACCCACTCCATTTTAAGGCAAACTCTATGAAGGTATAAAGCTCAAGTTGACTGCTGCTTTCTTTGAATACATTCATGTTGACAACTGAAGTTGTGCAAAGAAGAAGAAATGAGATATGTTGATATTTAACTAATGTAACAGTATTGCACCACACATTCTGACATATCTACAGTAATTTAGTTACAACTGCAACAAAAGAAGCTGAGCACAATTGGTCACTATTGAAAACAGTCTTACCTTAACTGAAGGTTCGGCCTGAGTCACAGCAACTGGACTGGCAAGAGATACAGCGACAGGCACGTGGAACTGAAAGATAAATCAGAGTATAGGTCCATGACTGACAGCTGGTGCTGATCCAGTTTTAGTGATCATCATCATCATCTCATGCCATGCAGACAGGCATGGGTGGTCACGGTTCGCTATCTCACACGACCACAACAGTTGGATCAGGTCTGTGTTTGTGTTCCAACTATGTTATGTGACCAAGCCATCCAGGTTTTATGTCTTTGACTTTCCCTTGTTCTTTTCCCATTAAGTTCGCCAGTTGTCTCAAAGTTTTCAAGTTCATTTTTCCTCAAAACAATCCACACAAAACAAACCGACTGCTTACATTTTCAATGTATGGTTTTCATTTGTTCCTGAAGCACTACCTCATTCATGGTTTTTCACATCCATGGTATTCAGTGCATTTTCCTCAGAAACCACATTTCCACTGCCATTAAATGTTTCTGTTTGTCAGCTTATTGTCCATGTTTCACATGCATAGAGCAACATAGGTTCTATATAGCACCTCAACACTTGTTTCCTCACTGCAATTGACAGCTTTTCATTTCTATCTTTTCCATTTGCAAATGGCTATTTTGACCATAGAGATTCTTGTTCTAATCTCTACAAGACAACTCCCATCAGCTGTTGTGACTGTTCTAAGACAGCTGTACCAATTCATCTGTTGAAGAATGCTTAGTCATACTTGTGAAGAGCTAGTGATGTTTCACAATAGGAGTGTCCGTGGAGAGCATGTAGTCCCACGCCACATACTTTCATTACTCCCTGTAGTACCTTGGGACGGAGGCGGTGGGCCCTGCCGCCCTAGCAAGTAGTCACCGCAAACTTTGCAGGTTAGGGTTTTTCTGGTCCCCCCCCCCCCCCAAACAGAAAATAAAAATGCATCACCTTACCAAGGATTCGTAACCTGGGTCTCCTGAATGGGCGCCTGGCATTCTATTCACCCAGCCAGGCGCTTCTTATTTAGTGTAGTTGATCAGGCATATTTAATTTTTTTTTTTTTTTGCCTTTTGCTAGTGGTCTGTGGTTTTACTGACAGACAAGGCTTATCCTGATATGAAAAGTGAAGCAAACTTACCTTATTGGTGGTCAGGACTTTATTCAGAGACCAAAAGTGATAGCGGTGTTATCTTATCGGTGATCAGATAATTATGGTCAAAGATATGCATGCAGACTTACTTTATTGGTGGTCAGGATTTTAATCACAGACAAAAAGTGATATGCAGACTTCAGCTGGTGAACATGCTTGCGGCTCAGAAAATAGTTGGTGAACTTCAGAACTTTATCCTGCGTGATGGGAAACAGTAGATCATTATACCAACACTGCAAAAGCTCACCGCACAAGTGCTTTGTTTTGAATAACAATCTGTCCATGTTGTGGACTGGACACTTCTTCCCTGGGATCCACGTATATGATTAACCAATCATTAAATAAAAACGGACTGTAAAAATTGACAAAAACTTAAGTCCAAATTGATCATCTCCCAATAGAGCACAGGTCTTCAACCAACTCAGGATAAGCACTTTGTAAACTTGTTCTTAGTTAGTTAGTCACGGTTCAAACTTCATGGCAAAGGGTCACCCCATAATGCTCCATTCCTGTACCAGTGAATATCACACAAAATGCTCCCCACTGCCCCATGTGAAAAATGGAACATACAGGAGTCTCGACAACCAAGAGTACGCATATGTATACTATGCATAATGCCGCTACCAGAATGCCAACAAACACAAAAGTCAGCCACTAAAAATACAGTTCATCGTCGATGGAAGCAGCAGTCCCTAGAAAACCAGCAGCCACACATTACTGTATAAGGCAAACTAAGTTAGTTCAGCAACCGGCCGGCCAGCTGACATATTTCTGAACATGCAGTTCACGATACAAACAACTGCGGACAGGTGTAAAAGCACCCCACACAAAATTCACAGCTCTCAGTGTCGCTCCACGCACTTAACTCAGTAGCTGGGTGGTGGAACCATGCACTACCAGTCAAACATGAGAAAAATGCGTAAGCAAATTGTAGCTCCAAAACTTTTTCTTGATTGGTTGGAATGCAACAATTACATAGAATGTTCCTTGGCCGACCCCTTCCTCACTAGCCAAACATTTTGCCGTCCAGGACTCCAGGAGCCCTTCTGCTTCCAAATCGCCCACAGCTGTGTTTCGAATCAGGTTTGCCTAGCAAACTCAAGTTAGGCGGAATTGTGAATTGTGTTCACAATCCCTTTTCCACAGCATCGGCATGAGACGGGGACATTTCCTTTACTTACAATAATGCTCCACCTCAAATATAAGTTTCAGAAACAGTATGCCACTAGTTAGATGCATGTGCAAAAGAAGAAACACCATAACCACCACACAGAGGTGCTTTATTCCAATAACTAAGTCTTGACATACATCTGGTCTTACTTACTTCCTCTTAGCATTCCAGAAATTCATCACTTCCATCGCCACAACGGTAAGTGTGGGCCCACTGGTTCACCATCTCACATGATCACTCTCAGGTTAGTCTATGTTCTTGACCTTATTCTCCTATATCATGTTAAGTCATCCAGGTATTTTTCCTTCTGACTTCTTCTTGCTCCTCTGTCATGAAGTTTCCTGGTTATCACTAAGTTTTCAAGTTTAATTCTCCTCATAACATGCTCAGAAGATCTGAACCATCTACATCTAATTTTTCTAATCACTTTATGGCTTACATTAGCTTCTTAAAGAGACTTCACATTTTGTTTATCTGTCCCTTGAATTCTTTCATTTTCCTCAAAAAGCACATTTCTGATGCTATCTTTCTCAGGATTTTTGTTTTTCATAGCGTGTTAAGTGTGGCATCCTGACTGCTGTGGTGTTCCTCCTGGCTCGTTGCCTCCGTCTTCAGCAAATTTCATTTGCTAGGTTAGACTGGTCTTACTCAAGTTTTAGATTATGTATGTACACACAGGTCTACACTTGTATGTACGAACATACATATAAGTAAAGCAGTCTGGTTTTACAGCGCCAGAGACTCACCCCTTCTCCGTCTCCTGTTAGGTAAAAGTTATGTCACATGAAGGCCAGGAGATGGACTTTTGCTGCCAGAAGTGATGAATGCACAAGCCATGCGGGGAATTTTGCAAGGTTGGGCGCTCACCCTCAACTCTGCACCCCTGGCTATAAAACAGCAATTTCAACTGTTTCTCAGAATGAAGTGCATCATCATATCTAGGTCAGTGTGGGAGAAGGGTATCTCTGTGATGAAGTGATCTAGACTTCTGCCTGACTCTCTGAAGGTCACAAGTTCATTCTTGAACTGAGTTGATCGGACCACGTGAGCAGTTTTGAGGTTCCCTGGAGGGTCATCTCTAGAGCTAAGGAATTAGTGCTTGTGTGATGCTCTCGGCAGGCAGCTCTTAGCGAGAGACAGAGCCCAACAGGGTAAAACCTGGTGCATTTAAGATGAACCTCTCGCCTTTAATTTGGTTTTAATGCGATAGAGTAATAACTGCTGCTTCAGCCCAGCACTCTATGTCCAAGCAGAACTGTAAGTTAGCCGTCTTTCTTAATGTTCAGTGACATAATTTTCATGTGAATTTTGTACTGAGACTGCCATAAGACGAAAAAGCGAATCAGTTTTTATTTCTATTCTACATCCTATTTTATAAAAATCAACAGTAATAATATGGAAAGTACATGCTAGAATTAACATATGGCAGTTTTTTTTTGTTCGCTTGCATTGGACTCAAGCGTAGTCCACACATGTGCTAGTACTCCTAGTAGTTGCCACTACTGGGCAGTGACTTGACCGATTCTGCATGTGGATTAGCTTTCTCTATAACCAGTGTCCCTCGCCATCAGGCAAACCTACTCTAGCTTCTGAAGAACTTGTAATTTATGTCCCCGAGTCAAGGACGAGAAGTCAACTTTTTAGTCCAACTGGGCGCTCTTATCCATTGGTCCATGCTGACCTGACAAATGGCAGTGACTCTTAGAACGTGAACAGACAAACTAGGAAGAGTTTGGAGGCCGCAGAGATGTGCTTTCTGAGGCGATTGCTGAGATTGCCTTGAATGACCAGAGTAACTGACAATGATTGTCTGGAAAAGGCTATTTAAAGCAGAACATAATACACATCTATAAGAGAAACATGGATGTCAGAGAAGGACAACAAAAATAAATGGCATAGTCAACTAACTTTTCCATTTCTTCCCCAACACTTCTCCACGCATTACCTAACTTTAAATAACTGAAGACATAAAAAAGAATAAAGATGCATAATTTATTGCCTGGCATATTTCGCTGCATGTCATCAGATGCACACTGTAAAATTTACAAACTAGGGCAATGAGATAAATGAATGAATGTGAATACCATGGACTGCCAGAGTAACTAACAATGATTGTCTGAAAGAGTCTAAGGAAATTAGAACATTACAGACAGTTATAAGAAAGAGAAACAGCATTCTTTGGTCATGTATGAGAAGAGAGGCATCAGAGAATATTGTGACTGGAAAAATCATCCTTTGGTCATGTATGAGAAGAGAGGCATCGGAGAATATCATGACGACTGGAAAGATCATTCTTTGGTCATGTATGAGAAGAGAGGCGTCGGAGAATATCGTGACTGGAAAGATCATTTTTTGGTCATTTTTGAGAAGAGAGGCATCGGAGAATATCGTGACTGGAAAGATCATTTTTTGGTCATGTTTGAGAAGAGAGGCATCAGAGGATATCGTGACGACTAGAAAGATTGGTGGTAGAAAAGGTAGAGGTAGAGGCAGACAGAGGAATGATGCTGGATGTTCACAGACAACGGCATTTTGGGATGTCAGCAGAACTGATCCAAAACACCAAGAAGCCAAATCTATGGACAGACATGAACACCCATGCCACTCTGCAAGGCACATGATGAGAATCGACATTACTGCACTTGGCATACACCTGTATTCTGTCTCTCCCAGCAAATGTCAAAGTGTAGGCATGCTAACTGTCATTACAAATAATTATCATTATTAAATGTGCTTTAAAAATTGAAAAATGTGAAAAGTGTTTTGATCATTCCAACTACTTTACCTGGGCAACAGCTGGAGCTTTCTTGGTCTTTTCTGCAAGTCTGTATGCACCATCAACAACCAAGGACGTCACAAAGAGCCCACCTTCAAACTGGCACCAAAAAAAAACAAGAAAATTAAAAACGATGATGCATGTTCCATTTATAACGAGAAGAACAAGAAAGAAAATTATAATGGAAATTGGTGATGAACAGTAGGGATTTGTGGAAAAGGTAACAACAATGCAATATACAGATTAAGAACGAATAGAGAGATCAATAGACACAAAGAAAGAATATTTGTGCATTACAGATTATACCAATGCATTTGGTAAAGTAAAATATGATGAACTGATTAAAATGTTGGGAAAGATCTCAGAATAATAAAGAATATTTACTGGAAACACATTGGAGAAATTAAAATGGGAAATGAGAGCAATTATGAACAAATAAAGATTTAGAGCAGAATAGGGGAAGCAAAAGCTTACTTTCATAAAATGAAGTATCGTAATAATAAGTCACTTCCATTGAATGTAAAAGAGTGCTGAAGTGCTATATAGAACCAGTTTTGCTATATGACAGTTAATCTTTGAATGTAAATGAAAAAATTTAGGAAGAATTTGAAAGCCACAGAGATATGGTTCCTGAATTGATTGTTGCAAATTCCTTGAACTGCCAGAGTAGCTAACAACGATTGCTTGAAAGAGGCTAATGAAACTAGAACACTATATACAACAATAAGAAAGAGATAAACAGCTTTCTTTGGTCATGTAATGAGAAGAGGGGCAATGGCACCTTTAAATATATCATCCCCCTATAAAATATTAACCTATGTACCTGTACATATTAAACATTCCATGTACCTACAAATATTTATCACCCCATGTGTCTATAAATAGTAATCATCCCATATACCTACAAATATTTATCACCCCGTGTGTCTATAAATAGTAATCATCCCACATACCTAGAACACCATGTACCTATAAATATGTATCACTCCATGTACCTACAAATATTTATCACCCCATGTGTCTATAAATAGTAATCATCCCATATACCTACAAATATTTATCACACGGTGTACCTATACATATGTAGCACTTCAGACACCTACAAATATTTATCACCCCATGTATCTATAAATAGTAACCATCCTATATACCTACAAATAGTAATCACCCCATATACCTACAAACATTTATCATTCTATGTGTCTACAAATATTTATCACCCCATATACCTACAAATATTTATCATGCATATTCTTTACAGGACATAGCAGTCAACCCCAGCATTTTTTGGCTGTTCGTGATTCCTGGGCAAGTTTATGTTCAGTAGTTTGCCATTGCATTCTGACCGACTGGCAACCATACCATGTCATTAAAAAAAACAACGCAGGTGGTCTGCTGCAAATCGCCCACAGCTGTGTTTGGAACACAGTATGCGGGATTACAAACTGCGTCCATAACCCTTTTGCCACGGAGCCAGTCATCCCATGTACCTACAAATATTTATCATCCCATACACCTACAAACAGCAATCTTTCAATGTACCTGTAAATATTTATCATCCACTTCATCAGCCTGGGCAATGACATCTTCAATGTTGTCCACAAACTTGCTCACATCCCCACCGAGCTCAATGGCTGCCAAGAATGCATACCCATGACTAAAAGAAGGACAGAGTACATACAAGGACATGGTAATTATTCTGGCTTTAAGACATTTGGAATACAATGATGTGTAAGCAATTGTTATGGAAAGCACATCCATTCAGAAGTGAGGGAAAACTATTCTGGTAAATGTTGCATTATGTAACAGAAGGTTATAATGAGTTGTATTACAAAAATAAATATAACAATAGACTTCACATACACTGATAAATTTAAGACAAATGAACAGGTAGACCTCATGTACACTGATAAACTTAAGACAACTGAACCAGTCAGATTACAGTAGACCTCACAGACACTGATAAACTTAAGACAACTGAACCAGTCAGATTACAGTAGACTTCATGTACACTGATAAACTTAAGACAACTGAACCAGTCAGATTACAGTAGACCTCACAGACACTGATAAACTTAAGACAACTGAACCAGTCAGATTACAGTAGACCTCACAGACACTGATAAACTTAAGACAACTGAACCAGTCAGATTACAGTAGACCTCACAGACACTGATAAATTTAAGACAACTGAACCAATCAGATTACAGTAGACCTCACAGACACTGATAAACTTAAGACAACTGAACCAGTCAGATTACAGTAGACCTCATGTACACTGATAAACTTAAGACAACTGAACCAGTCAGATTACAGTAGACCTCACAGACACTGATAAACTTAAGACAACTGAACCAGTCAGATTACAGTAGACCTCACAGACACTGATAAATTTAAGACAACTGAACCAATCAGATTACAGTAGACCTCACATACATTGATACATTTTAGACAACTGAACCAGTCAGATTACAGTAGACCTCACAGACACTGATAAACTTAAGACAACTGAACCAGTCAGATTACAGTAGACCTCACAGACACTGATAAACTTAAGACAACTGAACCAGTCAGATTACAGTAGACCTCATGTACACTGATAAACTTAAGACAACTGAACCAATCAGATTACAGTAGACCTCACAGACACTGATAAACTTAAGACAACTGAACCAATCAGATTACAGTAGACCTCACAGACACTGATAAACTTAAGACAACTGAACCAGTCAGATTACAGTAGACCTCATGTACACTGATAACTTAAGACAAACTGAACCAATCAGATTACAGTAGACCTCACAGACACTGATAAACTTAAGACAACTGAACCAGTCAGATTACAGTAGACCTCACAGACACTGATAAACTTAAGACAACTGAACCAGTCAGATTACAGTAGACCTCACAGACACTGATAAACTTAAGACAACTGAACCAGTCAGATTACAGTAGACCTCACAGACACTGATAAACTTAAGACAACTGAACCAGTCAGATTACAGTAGACCTCACAGACACTGATAAACTTAAGACAGCTGAACCAATCAGATTACAGTAGACCTCATGTACACTGATAAACTTAAGACAACTGAACCAGTCAGATTACAGTAGACCTCACAGACACTGATAAACTTAAGACAACTGAACCAATCATATTACAGTAGACCTCATGTACACTGATAAACTTAAGACAACTGAACCAGTCAGATTACAGTAGACCTCAGACACTGATAAACTTAAGACAACTGAACCAGTCAGATTACAGTAGACCTCATGTACACTGATAAACTTAAGACAACTGAACCAATCAGATTACAGTAGACCTCACAGACACTGATAAACTTAAGACAACTGAACCAGTCAGATTACAGTAGACCTCACAGACACTGATAAACTTAAGACAACTGAACCAGTCAGATTACAGTAGACCTCACAGACACTGATAAACTTAAGACAACTGAACCAGTCAGATTACAGTAGACCTCACAGACACTGATAAACTTAAGACAACCGAACCAGTCAGATTACAGTAGACCTCACAGACACTAATAAACTTAAGACAACTGAACCAGTCAGATTACAGTAGACCTCACAGACACTGATAAACTTAAGACAACTGAACCAGTCAGATTACAGTAGACCTCATGTACACTGATAAACTTAAGACAACTGAACCAGTCAGATTACAGTAGACCTCACAGACATCGATAAACTTAAGACAACTGAACCAGTCAGATTACAGTAGACCTCGTGTACACCGATAAACTTAAGACAACTGAACCAGTCAGATTACAGTAGACCTCATGTACACTGATAAACTTAAGACAACTGAACCAGTCAGATTACAGTAGACCTCACAGACACTAATAAACTTAAGACAACTGAACCAGTCAGATTACAGTAGACCTCACAGACACTGATAAACTTAAGACAACTGAACCAGTCAGATTACAGTAGACCTCATGTACACTGATAAACTTAAGACAACTGAACCAGTCAGATTACAGTAGACCTCACAGACACTGATAAACTTAAGACAACTGAACCAGTCAGATTACAGTAGACCTCATGTACACTGATAAACTTAAGACAACTGAACCAGTCAGATTACAGTAGACCTCATAGACACTGATAAACTTAAGACAACTGAACCAGTCAGATTACAGTAGACCTCATGTACACTGATAAACTTAAGACAACTGAACCAGTCAGATTACAGTAGACCTCACAGACACTGATAAACTTAAGACAACTGAACCAGTCAGATTACAGTAGACCTCATGTACACTGATAAACTTAAGACAACTGAACCAGTCAGATTACAGTAGACCTCACAGACACTGATAAACTTAAGACAACTGAACCAGTCAGATTACAGTAGACCTCACAGACACTGATAAACTTAAGACAACTGAACCAGTCAGATTACAGTAGACCTCACAGACAGTGATAAATTTAAGACAACTGAACCAGTCAGATTACAGTAGACCTCATGTACACTGATAAACTTAAGACAACTGAACCAGTCAGATTACAGTAGACCTCACAGACACTGATAAACTTAAGACAACTGAACCAGTCAGATTACAGTAGACCTCACATACATTGATACATTTTAGACAACTGAACCAGTCAGATTACAGTAGACCTCACAGACACTAATAAACTTGAGACAACTGAACCAGTCAGATTACAGTAGACCTCACATAACACTGATAAAATTTAGACTACTGAACAAAAAAACCAGTAGATCTCATGTACACTGATACACTAAAACATAACCGACTACATTTGTTTCATTATAACAAATATTTAGCTAAAGCCAGCTCTCAATTGCAAAACAACAACAACTAAATTCTTATTATTAGTGTAAAAAGGAATAAATCTACAAATTAATTTCAAAATGGAATATATACACACTATGAAGTGGGAAACACATTGTAAACACAGACCTTTGAGGGGAATCGTCAGTTTTCAAGGCTGCCAACAAAGATTTGCTCGTTGCACCATCATCCACTGAAATATTGTAAAATATCTATGCTTTATGGTGTAACATCCTTCAAACAATATTTGGGAAAAGGAACATGCTTTTAATAACGAAGTGCTTTATTTAAATACTAATTAACTAAACATAAGAGAACTGTCAACTGGAAGAAACATTTACTGTTACAAGATGGTTAAACAAAACAGAATAATTAAACTAACAAGACTAAGAATGTTCAAATTTGCTTTATACATTAAAACAAGGAGCTATAAAATTCATTTTTTTTTTTTTTACATTAAAACAAGAAGTTATAAACATGGAATAATTGAACTAACAAGACCCTTAGAATATACAAATTTGTTTCTTATACATTAAAACAAGGAATTATAAACATGGAATAATTGAACTAACAAGACCCTCAAAATATACAAATTTGTTTCTAATACATTAAAACAAGGAATTATAAACATGGAATAATTGAACTAACAAGACCCTTATAATATACAAATTTGTTTTTTTATACATTAAAACAAGGAGAGATAACTATAATAAAAATAATGACAACAAACAAGTACAGTACCAGGAAGTCCCAGATTCTTCAGCGCCAGATAAGCAAACACGACATCCTGCACAGTAGCATCATCTTTAATGGCGTCTGTTAACGTTTTCTTCAACTCTGGAACTTCAATCTAACAAGACAAAACAGTTTCAGGGATGTAACAGTTTCATGAGAAACTTACAGACAACAATTTCAACAGCCCACTTAGTTTAGCACTGACAGGAACACACAAATAAAATGTCATCAATAAGGGGAAATTAATATATAATAAAGTTAGCTATACTATATCAGTAGCAGGAGGTAATTATACTATATCAGAGGCAAAAGGTAATTATACTAAAACAAAGGCAAGAGATGATTATATTATAGTTGTATTTACAAAAATAAGCAAGAAGTTAATTGTGTGTGTATATATATATATATATATATATATATATATATATATATATATATATATATATATATATATATATATATATATATATATGTATATATATATATATATATACACACACACACACTTGTCCTCTACATGACAACAAATATTACAAACTTACTGTTAAGAAAGAAATTACCTTGCAATTGCCTAAAGCATTAGCAGCCGCGGCAGCATGATAAATAGATGCCACACTGCTGCCATCGATGACCTTTGAGATTAGCTTGCAAGCATCCTGCAAGAAGAACACACAGACAAATGAGGTTCGAACCAACCAACCCAGCATGCCCAATAAAACACCACACGTTACTAACACCTGACCCGAGCTCTCAGGCCCAGCCAGCCTAAGACGGGCACCATGAAATTTTTTGGGATGTGGCGGCGACCAGCGAGATCCCGATCATATGACCCACTGAGAGCTGTCTGGTCTATAAATATATGGTCTAACACCATATGCAAAATAATGTGCTTCCGGTGATTTTTGATTTTTTTTTGGCCATGGGTGAACCCACTCAGACTTCAGAGATACTTGTAATTTACGTCCCCAAGTCAAAGGCGACAGGTCAACATTTTAGCCAAACTGTCCGGTATCGGGGTTCAACCCCTTACCTTTGCATCAGCACATCGAATGTGTAAGAACACGTGTTCTTATCGATTCGGCCATGCTGACCTGCTGCTTTCAGTGTGTAAAAGGGACCATTAATTTTTTTTTTTTTTTTTACTTCTTTACATTACTGTTGGTGGCACTCAGATGTGAGTGCTGTGAACCTATCTGTCTGCATATTACATTACTGCTTTATAGTAATCAGATGTGACGGTGCTGTGACCCTATTAAAACATTACATTACTGCTTTAAAGCATTCAGACATGATAGTGCTGTGAATCTATTAAAACATATTACATTACAGATTTATAGCATTCAGATGTGATGGTGCTGTGAACCCATTAAAACATATTACATTACTGCTTTATAGCATTCAGACGTGATGGTGCTGTGAAACTATTAAAACATTACATTACTGCTTTATAGTAATCAGATGTGATGGTGCTCTGAACCTATTGAAACATATTATATTACTGCTTTATAGTAATCTGATGTGACGGTGCTGTGAACCTGTTAAAACATTACATTGCTGCTTTATAGCATTCAGACGTGATGGTGCTGTGAATCTATTAAAACATTACATTACTGCTTTATTGTAACCCGATGTGACGGTGCTGTGAACCTATTACAACACCATATATTACTGCCCATGCAGTATGATCCCTCTCTCAGCCTGCCTAGTTGACTCCAAAGGAAAGGTAACACCAATACGTCTGGAACAAGATAAGCTGCAGAAGCTGCTGGATCAGCAAAGCAATGCTCTACTGTCTGCCTACGTGAGTTCAATCCTAGACCAGTTGCCAACCAAGGTTTAGGGTCTGGTCTGCCCTGCCATGGCATTTAGTCTTTTGGTTGCATTTTCTCACACCAGGATACGGCTTGCACCCTCCCAATTGCACTCAACCGCACAAGCCGTTGGCATAATGTGGGGTGCTAGGTTTTGTGAGCGCCTGCCCAGCATTCAGGCGTTAACAGAAAGCTGGTAGCACTGTCTACTGTTATAGGTTAGATCAGTCATTCTGACTAGGACCGGACATTCAGACACATGTTAGAGAAACAAGTATTCCTACCTGCGCATTAGGAACTGGAGCTCCAAGCAATTTCAGGCCTAAAATGGAATAGTATGCGGACTGCGTGTCAGTGTACGGTGATGCTGCTTCAAACACAGACCTGAGACGGACCTGGTCCTGGGACGTGACAAACGTGGATGGGGACACCGCCTGCCCAACTACAGCAATGGCTAGCAACGCAGCTACAGACAAAACTGAAACAGTAAACATTGCATTTAGTGGCATAGATAATGTATAGTAGTCTGTTACTACTTTTAAATCCAATATTATTTATGAGCAGCATAGGTGGAAATATACAAAATATTTGTTAGATCACTCTCAGTGGAGATCAAACTATTCAGTTCATAAGTACTTGCATCCCCTCCTCAGTATCTCCTCTAGTATGAACCGGTTGACGACATCAGTTCTGCGTTGGTTCTACTATTTTCCTTTGGCCCTCTGCATTGTGCTCTTGTCTGACTTCACAAGTTTTGAATTGATCCTCTTCTAGTCTGGTCAAGGTTGCAGATTCTATCACTTGCTTCATGTAATTGCCATGTCTCTCTGGTTAATTGCTTGTCCACTTTCCACAGTAGGCTTTCCGCGGCCTTCAAGACTATCACTTGTTTGTTTTTGTTTTTTTCCTTGGCTTGCTTTGAACTCAAGTGCAGTCCATACATGTGCTACAACTTCTAATGCACAGGGCTGATTTTCGTGTGTGGATTAGCTTTCCCTGTTACCAGTGTCCCTTGTCATCAAGCAAAGCTATAACAACTTCAGATGTATTTGTAATTTACAACCCCGTGTCAAAGGCTAGAAGTCAACATTTTAGTCCAACAGACCAGTGTTGGGACTAAACCCGCTACCGCAGCATCAACACACCAAATGTTTACTACGAATGACCACTGTTATCCATTCGGCCATGCTGAATATCAACTTGTTCATTTGCTATTACACCCTCGTGGCCTGGCACAAAAACATGAACCTCATTTTTGTCAGCCTTGACCTTGTCAGACTCCACCTGTCTTCAAGCTCAGTCCATCTTGATCTTCCTGAGCAAACTCACTAAGAAAACATGCCTGGGTGAAAGCCTGTGTCCAGTCAGACTACTGCTTTAGTTACTGCTATGGTCTCCATAATCAATCTACTTGTCATGACAAAAGCAATGTCATGGTCTCAAATATTAAAAATAAACATTGGTATAGAAGTTTCTAATATCATTAAAACACTCCTGACTAAGACTCTGAGACATGACCAAGGTGCACTCTTTCTTCTAGACAACCACATATTATGTGAATCTGTGCTGGATGAAAATCAAAATTTGGGAGGGGGGAGGAGGAGGAGGAAAATGGGCATTCTGTATCAGAGACTCTGTACAGGTGGCTGAGTCATCCATCATGGTAACCACATGACACAGGTTAGATTAAAGCAAACAAGACAAAGAAAGAGAATCATCAAAATGCTTCATGGTATAACATGAGAGGAGCAGATGAGAATATTCTCATCAAACTACATACTGGACAAGGGAAATCAGCCCTTGAATATTGTTCTTATAGCCTAGGCAACAGCAGGCAAGTTTGACAAAAACAAGCAACATAAATTTGCAGTTACTGGAAGCATGAAGACAATGCCCAGTAATGAACTAGAAAACATCACATATCTTCAACCAATGGAGGACAGAAGAAATAGCAAAGCCCCAGCACCAAGCAAAAAAATTTCTAAAGTTGACAGGCATTCCCATATATCAGATGTTTAATAGTCCTGGAAATGAAGCAGATTTGTAGAATCAGCAACAGGAAAGAATAGGACATATTATATTGTTAACAAAACAAAATCTTGTAAACAGACCACCCATCATAGGAACAGCAGCACTTTTCTAAGATAGTAGAAAAACTATATGAACACTAGCCAAGCAATATAAATGTATGGGTGGATCAGCAGCAAATGCTACAGAAAATAGGTATTCTGAATCTAACACATCAGCATCATCATGTACCCTGTCAACTGTTCAGTTTATGTCTCTCCGCAGATTTTGGTCCTAGGTGTTGTGGATCAACTCTGCTGATATTCCTCCACGCCACCGTCTCCGGCCCATCTAGCATTGTTTTCCCTCGGTCTGTCTTTTCTCCCGCTGATCTTGCCAGTCATCACGATGTTTTCCATTGTCTCGCTTTTCATTATAAGAGCCAAGAAAATCTAACAAGCAGTGAACAGAAAACAGTCAGTGGAAACTGAACAATTCTCACATAACTTCTGAGACACGGCAGAGGCCTTGACAATTACAGCAGAAATGTTGACAGGAGGAAATGGGGAAAAACAAGTAGCTCTCTTCATATGCAATGTTAGTTGCCTCAACCTTGAAGAGCAAAAACACGGCAGAACTAGCAGACTCAAGAGCAGCACTCATGGAATACATCAGAAATGTAAAAGTGGATACCATCTTCTTGCAACAAACTTATCAATGACGAGGTTTACAAACTAGCAAAACATGACAGAAATAGAAGACTATCTCAGCTTCATGTACAGACATAACTTGTGATGAGGCCAACAGGTTTGAATCTGCAGAAGTGAGGACCCAAAGATGATGCAGAAGAGAACAAGTGGCAATCCCCCAACTCCAACAAGACATAGACCTGATCAACAAGCTAAGGAAAGGTTTTTAAACCAAGAATCCATGTGACAAGAGCTCCTCCTACCTTTGACCTCAGCTAGCTTTCTCATTCTCTGTTAATATTCCCTCACAAAATGTTCAAATAAACAATACATCCCAATATTGGTGATGACACCCCCAACGAAGTAATGTTGATTTAGTGTGCCAGCTCTATCCAAATAGCAATAGCTTGATCACATTTTTTAAAAAGGTGTGAAAAGTCAGATTACGGGACCTTTTTTTCAACCACGTAGACAAATTTTTAGTCTGCAACTTAGCGCCGGGAAAATTTTTGTTAGCAACTTAATGCACTTGTCAGTAACAGATGCTGATTATTAGAATATCTCAGTCTATATTATATTATTTGATAAAACGATATAACAAGGTAGCCCGCCGACGCTACTGCAGTTCATGCGACCTGACTCTAGTGCAGGGTCGGGTCAGGGTAGGCAGGGCAACAGCAGTCGAGAATTCAGATCTCACTCAATAGTCGTCGTGTGCGACGCCGGCAAACGCTAATGCAAATGTGGAAGCACGAATAAATTAAGAAATTGCATTTCAATAATTGAAGCGTGTACTTAATTATATTAACTACAATATAAAACAACATCTGCACATTTTATTATTTAGCAGAAAACAATTAATTTCAAAAATACGTTAGCACGATCACCGAACCCACCTCTCGCCATGTTTATTGACGTTGAACAAAATGGATGTAGTCGAATAGAGGCATATACTTCTTGTTTGTCTTTAGTTTAGTCTCCGATACTAGGGAACTAGTGAATAGGTAGACATTCTAGAAAATATAATTAATAAATAAACAAATAATTGCATCAATTATAAAATAGTTTTATAAATTTTGGCAAATAAACACAATAACAGGCTCATAAGTTATTAAGAGTTCCACCTATGTTTTAAATAAAACAGATTATATATAAAAAAGTGTTGTAAATAATATAGAGACATATATAATTACATTATTACACCATCTATTAGCAGATTAATGCAGCAGATATCTTCTAGCATCTTTAAAATATATGAATATTGACTTTATTTTTATATAAATTCCTTTATTTCCCATACAAAATATGATCAAAATGTGTATCGAAATGTATTGTCCCGCCGATGTGATGGACTCGATTACGAACACACCTCGCCCATGGCTCGGTGACACGTTTGTTCCTGGTCTTCAGCGTGAAAAGTGTAGGAAAGCCTGCTCGAATGTGAACCTGACACGGCTTTATAACTGGGTGGGTGTTGGCGGCCTAGATAGATTACATCCCTCTGCTAGTTAGTTAGGTAGTCTTTCCTCTTGAGTCTGAGGCGGCGCATGGGGCAGAAGTCATGGCTCTCCATGCCTGGCGGTTCGCTGCTACCTGTTGTAGATCCTGGATGTTCACTTGGCCGTTGAATGAACCTTCACTGATGATGGTTCTACGCAGGGTCTCTCTTGGTCTTCCCCGTTTTCTTTTCCCTACTGGTGACCATAAAAGGGCTTGGTAGGAGAGTCTTGTCTTGTCCATTCTAAGTACATGGACGATGTAGTTCCAACGGCGTTTTGAATTATAAAATTGGATAAAATATCTTGCTTAGTCTCTTGTCTTATTTGCGTATTGGTTCTTAAATCTGTCCAGTGGAGGTTTAGAATTCTTCTAAGACATTTGTTCTCAAAATTGTCTAATTTTTTTATCTAAAGCTACCGTTGATTTCCAACTCTCACATCCATACGTTAGCACTGGAATCACACAAGAGTTGAAGATTTTAAGTTTCGTATATTTGCTGAGTGTCTTTGACTTCCAGATGTTTGACAGTTTATTGAAGGCACCAGATACCAATGCGATTCTAGATAATATTTCTGGCGTTGAGTCGCCTGTAGATGTAATTTTGCTTCCTAGGCATGTGAAGCTGTTGACTTTTTCAAGACCATGGTTGTTTAATCTGATGTCGTCTGAACTGTTGGTAAGATCAATGGTTTTTGTTTTTGCAGTGTTAATTTGGAGCAGGCGAGTAACACATTAAAATAAAATTAAGTTGCATGTCCTTCACATGACGTATCAGTCAAACCCAGCATTTTCGCTGTTCGTGATTCCTGGGCAAATTTTACGTTCAGTAGTTTGCCATTGCTTTCTGAGCGACAGGCTCGAAAAAACCAGCACCGCTGTGTTTCGAACCCGGGTATACGGGCTCACAAACCACGTTCGCAAGCCCTTAGCCACAGAGACGGTTGTAACACATTAGCAAGCATTAATTAGCACTCGTAGAAGTCAACGGCAAAAAGTAGAAAGTAGGGAACATATTAGAGAGCAGAAAAATTAAGGCTTAGGTGCACACCGGAAATTATATCACGGGCTTCGTGGACATTCTGTCATGAAATATAATGAACTATTTGAAAATTGGAGGTGGTGGAAAATTTCCAATATCTTGGGTCGGTGATTACAAACAATGGTGACACAATTAAAGGAGTTAAAAGACGAATATCTATTGTTCTTCAAAGACTAAAACAACTGAATAAATTGTGGAGAGGGACAGATAGAACTACAAAACTTAGATTTTTAAGAGCATGCATCTTTCTCATTGTAACATACGCCTATGATACCAGGACACTTAATAAACAAGCTGAACAGCGCATAAATGCCGTTGAATATAAATGTTATGGAAGAGTTCTAAGAATATCTTGGATAAAGAAAAGAACGAGCATACTTCAAGAACTGAATGTTGAAGAAGGTTGGCTATTGAAATGTTTTGGTCACTTGAAATGTCATGAGAGTTTGGAGAGAACAATAATGGAGGGCTATATCAGGGTTGCCACATTTTTAAAACCAAAAATATCTAGAAACGGCGCAAACAACATCCATAAATATCTAGATTTCGTTGGAAAGTATCTAGGAAAAATATCCAGATTGAGAAAGTAAGAAATTACATTACATATGTATTGATGTGACTGCCGGTCTCCCTGGAGAATAAGGTTTACGGCTTTCGCCGTAACCCCGTATATTCTCGTGAGTAACGCAGCTGCGCCCGAACCGGCAGCGGTGAGCCGGTCGCTCAGAAAGCAAAGGCAAACTACTGAGCATAATCTTGTCTAGTACATCAACAGCAGCTGAAAAATGCTGATGTTGACTGCAACGAACTGAAAGGGATATGCAATATTTAAAAAAAATATTGATGCGACTTACCTATAGAATCATGTCCTCATCTTTACTGATGTCTGTCTCACAAGATGCACTTAGCTTGGATGATGAAGTTGAAGCTTCAGATTCAAAATGACTCTGGTATGCTTTAGCTGTTCCAGTTTCTTTTATTACACGATCAGGGAGCTGATAAGTTGAACAGCATTTTCCTGCTCTCATGAGGCCAAATCTTATTGTCAAGATAGCATTTAAGAGGTCAAGTTTCATCCTGTTTCTTAGTTTACATTTTGTATAATTCATAGTACTGAAAACTCTTTCCACATCAGCATTTGATTTGAACGGGGTAGTATCGTTGCAGACATCGCACATTCAAAGAGCTCACAGAATGGACTGTTACCTGAGGCATCTTTAAATTGTTTTACTTCACTCCAAAAGGCTTCAGTTTCTGTTTTGTTTCTCCATCCATCCATCCATCCATCCATCCATCAAGTGCCATGCCGGTAAGCGTGGGCGGTCATGTTCTGCCATCTCACACGATCACCAGAGTCGTGGATCAGCTCCGTGTTTCTGTCTGGACCATGCCACAAGGCCAAGCCATCTAGGTACTTGCTTCTAGGTCTTCCCCTTGGTCTGTTCCCCTCGATCTTACCAGTTATCACCAAATTCTCCAAATCATTGCTTCTCATAACATGCCCAAAAAATTGTGACTGTCTACGTCTAATGTCTCTAATCAGTTTACGATCTTCATTTGTTTCTTGAAGGACTTGTTCATTGGTCTTTCTGGCTGTCCATTGTATTCTTTGCATTTTCCTCAGTCATCCAAATTTATTTTGGTTAACTGATATTCTGCTTCCGTCACACTATTATCAGTAGACCCTAAAATTTTCATAACTTGACAATATTTTGATATGTTCTTTACTGGCTGAAGTATGTTGTTAACAGAAAAGAGTGAAATATATTTCAATACACCTACATTTTCAGAAAGTCTCTGCTTCAATTGTTTGAATAATGAGAGAAGAAAATCTTGACAGCGCTTTCTTAAGTTGTTCTCTTCATTTTCTGTTTATAGTCCTTTTGTTTTAAAACCATCAATTTTTTTATTCAATTTGGTATCCCAGTATGGCTTAGGAGCCAAATAGCTCTCTTTAGTGCATAATTTCTGTTCATATTGCTTTACTTTTGTCATGTTGAACGATTTGTTCAAAGTGGAAGACACATATGAAGGTGAGCAATTATTAAAAAATCACATGAAAAAGAATCACAAAGTCGGCATCACAGCAATAATTCGCAACACGGTGAGTTTACAGTTAAAATAATGTTATTATAAATTATATATGGTCACCAATAGGGAAAAAAAAACGGGGAAGACAACGAGAGACCCTGCGTAGAACCATCATCAGAGAAGGCTCATTCAACGGCCAAGTGAACATCCAAGATCTACAACAGGTAGCAGCGAACCGCCAGACATGGAAAGCCATAACTATAACTTCTGCCCTATGCGCCGACTTAGGCTCAAGAGGAAAGACTAACTAATTATAAATTATACGCCATTTTACTCATTACAAGGTGTTACTCATCTGGTGTTGCCAGATTGTTGAGCGTTGACCCAAGTCAGTTCAAAGTTTAAATAATGGCAGTTACCATAATTAACGCTCGTCCAGACCAAACAAAAGATGGGTAAATGACACCGAAAGAAAAGTAAAATCTAGAAATTATCCAAAATCTCCAACTCAAAATGAAAAGTATCTAGAATTGCATCCAGCATCCAAACGTCAGAAAACGGTATCCAGACGCCGGCAAAAACCTCTAGATCTGGATATAAAATATCTAGAATGGCAACTATGGGCTATATGACTATATATAATATAAGGTTTCCGACTTGGGTCAAGTTGGCGGGACATGTCTTCTTCTAATTTGACTAAAGACGGTCGATCGGCGGCTTGACAATCCACCATCATAAAACTCCCAACTGTTACAGAATCAGATTTCTGGCTCCAAATGTGTAACGCACAAACATAGAGAACCACGACTTCTGCCCTATGCGCCGACTTAGGCACGAGAGGAAAGACAATAAAAGACAAATATGACTATATGCCTGGGAAGAGAGGATGTGAAAGGCCAAAGAGAAATATGGGTGCAGGATGTGGCGGATGATCTCCATATGGGTGTGGTGGTGTAGTGTATCGGACGCGGGCCATCTTGCTTATGATCGAGAGATTTTTCGGAAGGTTGTTATAGCAGCGAGGTTCTGCAAAGGACATGCTACTGAATGAATGAATGAATTTGTATACAGAAGACCATGGACCGTGATCTGTGGAGACTCCTGTATGTAGAAGGTGGGGAGGGGGGTCGTTGCTGGAGCTACGGGGTTCGTGATTAGTGTGATGCTCTCGGCAAGTATCTTACCGTTCTTGGGAGAGAGACCGAGTCACCTGGGAAAAAAACCCGGCGTAATGAGGTCGACGCTCTGGACTTTAGTTGGCAGCGCACATAATGATGAATGATGAAAATGACACGTTTACAATTAGCCAATTACGGTTCTGCGGCTGTATAAACTGATGATATCTGTTCAAAATGGCGGCGTTTGTTTACAACGGTTACACATAAAGTAAAAGTGGAGTTAGAATACGGGATATACGTACGTAAAACTTCTAACAGGCGTTGAAATGGTTATGATTGGAATTCGTATTCCATCTTCCGAAGATAAGAATCTGTTTACCGGTGACAAGATGCCTTCTAGAAGTAGAATTATCTGCAGAAAAATCCTCGTAACACTGGAGATTTTAATGCGGCTCGCATTGATCATCATATCGCGGTTTTGGAAAATGTGTACGACTGGCCTTCTAATATTTACTTTACTGTTTTGGACTCAAGGGGGGCATTATGCCTTTTGTTTCTTTGTGTTAGGTATTCTGGGCTTGTTGTACCACGCTCAAGATTTGCTGCTCTATCACCCGGAGTCCCCAGCCGACTCCAGGCTGATCGTTTTAACGCCCGATGCTTTCCAGATGCCATTTGAGAATCACTTTTATCGAACTAAAGACGGTACTCGTATTAATTTAGTTTTGATCAAGCAGATGCACAGAGCAGCTATAACTGTCGTGTTTTTTCATGGAAATGCTGGAAACGTTGGGCATAGGTGAGTTTATGTATTTGTTCATTCCTATCATCTGTTAATACTTGAGACAAGAGTGAGTAGTTAATTAGTGGACAGATCATCCTCATTGCACATCGAACCATTCAGTCCATAAGTGATTGGATCCCCTCCTCAGCAAATCCCTCAGCGGCTCACGACACCAGTTCTGTGTTTGTTTATTAATCTTCTTTGGCTTCCTGCGTAGTGTTCTTGTTTGGCACACCTCTTTTAATATGCTGTTCTCATATCTTGGCCATGGTTGTAGATTCCCAGTCATCACTTGGTTCTTGCGAACGACTTACTTCTCCTGGTCCATGGCTCATCCTGCCTTCCACAGTAGCCTTACCTGCGAGACGAGTACTCAATTCAAGTACTGAACTGAACTGTTTTGTAAAACCTGACAAGGACGTGTAATAATGTGTCCTGATTTGTTTTATTGTATTTCTTCTATAATCCGTGCCTTTTTTGTGACGTTGGTGATCATATCTGTACACAGCCTTCTGTCTCTTGTGCTGCAAATAATTTTTGATACTCTCCGTTCTTCCATTTCAAACTGTCCAGAGTCTTCTCTCCTGGCCTTCCCCTGCCTCTCTTCTGGGGTCACTAAGGGAAACAAAGAGTAGTAACACTGTAACCTACCATGAATGTTGTAGGAGGTGGAAAGGAGAGTTGGGGTGAGACTGGCTAATTCATGGGGTGAGACTGGCTAATTCATGGGCTGAGACTGGCTAATTCATGGGGTAAGACTGGCTAACTCATCACATAGACTACTTTAGCTGCAAACTCCAACCTATTATATTATGAATAACAATGTTTTCCTGTAGTGAATTTGAATAACAAAGACAAATGGAAACATTTGTCTTCCTGGTCTGTGATATTCTAAGAATGTTTCTGTAACATTTACATTCAAAAGTTTAGATTTCTCCTTTAGTGATTATGAAAAGGTTTGTTTTACATCCATATGTGGCCACAGGAACAATTTGTGATCCTGTATGCTGTGTTTGAAATACAGCTGGTGGTGGTTTGGAAGCAGACTGCCTTGTGCTGGTTGTCATATAATGGTATAAGTGCTGGTCATCCAGAAAGCAATGGCAATCTACTGAACTACTTGCCAAGAAATGGCAAACAGCCAGAAAATTCTGGGTTTTCTGCAACGTCCTGTAAAGGATATGCAACTGACAGGAAGGATGCATGTTCTCAAAATGTGCACTTTTGTTTGTTTGCAAGTGATTTGTCATAAGGCTCTTTATATCTTGATTCAGGGCATATTTTTACAAAAGTAAGCTAAATGAAGGCATTATACTTCGCCTGATCCCTGGTTGGTGGATCAGAAAGATAGACATCTCGGATGAGGGCTAAATAAATCAGAAGCTCACTGTATGTGTTGTGCTCAGAATTCATTGGTAGTTGGAATGTCATCTTTCCTTGTACACCTTGAGATGGTAACATTAATATATCCAAAGAAAGCAGCAGTCAGCTTGAGCTTGTGGACACCTCCATGGAGTTTGTCAATAAATGCAGCAGGTGTAGGGCAAAATAGTTTAATTAGAATGTGTGAATGGAAAGTGGGGCAGTGGGTTGAGAAGTTAAGAGTCGACCTGTGGCTCAGACGTGACCAGTTCGCTCACAGTGAAATAATTGGTTAGAGTCTGATGTGACAGAGTGTCAGTATTTGAGACTGTTTCCTGAATCTGATGTGACAGAGTGTCAGTATTTAAGACTGTTTCCTGAACTCTCTGACAGGATGCTAGAGTTCATGGCTGGTAACTTGCCCCAAAATATTTGTTACGTTTTGTTCTAGTTGTAATTTAATTAGCCTCATTGCAATCACAAATATCATCATTATCTTGTGCCCTAATGGCGTAGGTGTTTATGCATTTTCACAGATGTCGGTCTTAGGTATTCTGAATACATTCTGGTGATATTATTCCTCCATACCATCACCTTTGACCATTCATTATCATTTCTTTAGTCTGCCTTTTCTACTGCTGATCTTTCCAGTGGTCACAATATTTTTCAGTGATTTTTGTCTCATTGCATGATCAAAGCTCATTGTTTGTCTCTTTCTTAAATATAATTTGGTTTAAAAATAATTTTGAAATAACCGACCCTTGGTTGGTTGTAAGACTGAGTTTTTAAACTCTTAATTTTGGTGTGTTGACATAGTATTGCATGTGCTCTGAAAAGGACTTGCGTCTCTCAAACTGAGGTTGGTTTGGAGGCTATTCTCCTTATCTGTGTCGAAGAGCTCACCTTCCACTCTTCAAGATCAGAAACCAGAAAGGTTGTGCAAGACCAGTGCTGAAGCTTAACATTTGCAGAGCAGCATGATGATTCATAGATCGTTAGCTAGACTCGGGACAAGTTGAGTTGAGTGAAGAATCAACATCACAGTACTCAGGACATTCCCATACATTCTCCATCCTCATCTTCAACAGCCAGCAAAGAGTCCCAATACTAGTGGTACCAGTAGCAGTCTGATTATATGTCCATCTGGCCTTTCCTCTGAGTCTTGAATGTCGGTCAGATCCTCTCTGGTCACTCCCTGCAGCACCACTCTCTCCAAGCCATGATGACCTCTCTGTTCTTCTGCACTATACGCACGGTTCCAAAGGGCCCTGACCTCATCTGCCTTATCATACACCAGTACCCCACCCAGCAGTACAGACCCAGCCAATCTGTCCACCTGCTCGTTTCCCGCCATACCAGCATGTCCTGGGGGAAAAAATCCAACAGATGCTCTCTATTTTTAATTGTTGAATGGAAGCCTGCCATTCTGCCCAAAGCATGCCTGTCTTCACGTTTCTCATCAAGCTTTGTGACTGGGGACAAAGTTGTGGACAGGCTGCATTATGTAGAGGTGCTCTAGTGTAGACAGAGATAGCGAGGGACACCGGTAATAGGGAAAGCTAATCCACATGCAAAGACCAATCCAGTGCACAAGAAGTTATAGCATATGTACAGACTACGCTTGAGTTCATAGTGAGCGAACGCCAACAAATTATTGCCTAGAAAATAAACCCAGGATTGATTGTAAAGTCCTGCAAAGAAATGCAACATTTAAAGAAATATAAGAGTGTGTTTGATGACCATTATTTCAGATTACAGAATGCCCTTGGCCTGTTCTCAGTTCTGAATGCAAATATCCTAATGGTGGAGTACAGAGGCTACGGGAAGAGTGAGGGCAGCGTTAGCGAGTCTGGTAACATTTTGTAGCCCCTTGTTTTTCTGTTTTTTATTTTTTATTTCATGTTCAGTTTCTTTTTTCTTTTTTTTTTAACCTCCAGGAAGAGGCATCTGATTACTAAAAAAGTTTTAAAAGATAACAATTAGACAGAAGAGGACTGGGGAATGCTAAACCGCTTATCAAATAATGAGAAGTTGGCCAAAAGACAAATATTACAGCTCTGCTGTAAACAGGCACAATACAATTACATCGAACGCAAAAAGTATCAGATAAATGCAGAAGAAGAAGAAATGGAAAGCAAACAACACAGAAATAGAATCAGCAACAGCATGAAGAATTTTCATTCTAAGAACCCAAGAAACCTACCTAAATGACAGATTTCTTTTCTGTCAAGACAGGGAAGCAAGACCCAAAGAAGGACTACTTGACTCTGGTCAAGATTTCAATCAGTGATGAGTAAACCCAGTCAAGGCAGGTTTGAGTATGCCATTGGTCTGTGATGTGATAGTCTGTCACATTTTGTAGACCTGAATGCACAAAGGAATAGGCGGCCAATCTTCCCCTTACAAGCCCCTTTCATCAAACCCACGCCTGGCCATGCACATGACATTATCGGAGCAGTTCCTGATCAGCTTCGCTAAATCGCCCGCTGCATGTGTGAATTTTTTGTGTTTTTTTTTGTTTGCATATCCTATTTACAGGACATGGCTGTCAACACCAGTATTTTATTGCTTTTGTTGTTGTCTTGGCAAGTTTATGTTCAGTAGTTAGCCACTGCTTTCTGAACGACCGACTCCCATACCAACACGTTAAAGTCCAGCACAACACGGTCTGCTGCCAAATTGGTCGCAGCTGTGTTTCGAAAGCAGGTAAGCGGGCTTATGAATCGTGTCCGTAAGCCTTTAGCCACGGAGACCAGCCATGTTTGAATACTTAACATTAAAAATTGTCCTGCACAGTAGGCACATAAGTCTTACAAAATGTTACGAGGTCAGATTGGCTGAATAGATAAGAGCACTTGCTCTTAAACTTCCGGGGGTGCTGATGACCCCTACACCTGTCAGCTAGACTAAAATGTTGACTTCTCATTTTTGACTTGGGGATGTAAATTACAAGTACCTCAGAAGTCGGAGTGGGTTCGCCTGATGGCAAGGGACACTGGTAATAGGGAAAGCTAATCCGCACACAAAAATCAGTGCAGTGCACCAGAAATAGTAGCACGTGTACGCCGGAGTTCAAAGTGAGCAAACACTGAAAAACACAATCTAATGGCAGTGGACAAGTGGTTTCTGAGAAAGATGTCAGGAATACCGTAAATGGACAGAGAAATGAATGAGACAGTTCGTGAAGAAAAGATTAAAACTAAATTGATTTACAGAAATTAGACGTAGACAGTTACAATTTTTGGGAACATGTTGAGGAGAAATATACTTGAAAATGTATGAGGAAAAGAATGAACAGACTTTAATTTCAAAAGGGTAACAATTTGGGCATGCAGGCCTGTCTTACATTCGGCCCTTCCAGTCAATTATCTTTTGTTCATCAATAGTGCATAATACATTCACATAGGAAAAAAAATTGTCAAATGGGGCGAAAAAGCAAGGGGAAGGCGGGTAGATAAACATGTGGATGGCCTGGCCTCTTGGTTTAATCAGGACATGAACACAGAGCTGATCCAAGACTCTAGTAATTGTGTGAGTGACACATGATGATGATCATGATGTTCCAAGGTGAAGGATGTCAAACAGCAATCAATGATTCTCAAGCTTTCGCATGATCCCTTCACACATGGACATGCAAGTTAAACTCTAAAACGTGGGGCTGGTCTGGTTCGCAAGATCAGTTCCGCGTCTAGCGTTCGTTGTCTCGGATGGCTGTGTGAGGTGCACCAAAATGGGATCTTCCCAGCCAACGCAAGTTAGCGAGGCAGGCGTTTTGAGAATGTAACCGCATCGTGCAGCCAGGGTCGTGGTTTGAGCGGGCAAAAGAGCAAAATTTGTACGACCGTTCGACAAAGTCTCGATAAGCGCCTACTCTCTCTCGATGAGTAGTGGGCCTGCAGTCAGTAAGCTGGTATAGCTTTTTTTCTTTGGTCAGTCCTGCCGGCGTAGCTTGAAAGCTCATCGGTAGGCGTCCAGTGGTTTTGCATGTATCACCTTGTATAGGGAGGGCGCGCTTTAGCGATGCTACTTTTGGCTTGTGTGTGCGTGAATAGTCCATCTGTCCGATAGATATCTGGTTGATCCTGCCAGTAGTCATATGCTTGTCTCCTGACGGGCGCAACGACAAGCACATGTCCGAAAAACTCGCTGAGTGGATACTGACTGCAGACCAGTCTGGCTTGTGCGGGAATGGCCCAGGGCGAACGAAATGCCCAATATATTGAAGTGAGGCATTAAAGCAGCCATGAGCAGGACGTGACGATTCCCTCGGTGAGCCCAGCACCAGGGCGCTATGTGCCGGCCCTGCAATTATGGAAGCCACCCTGGATGGTGGAAAATGCCATGGACTGTCCCTGCCTTCCTTTGAGGGACGACCGTTGTCTTCGACCGTTCCAACTTGGCCAGCTGGGTTCTGGACGGTACCGCAAAAGTGAGAGTCTCCCAGGAATGCTACCTGGTCAAAAAAGCACGCTAAAGCCGGATGTGTTGGCATACTGGTTTTGGCCAAAGGGCGCATAACAGACACACTGCAATAACATCTGAAAAAACACTCCGGATGAACGCAAAGAAGAAGAAGAAGAAACTCTAAAACAAAGCTCGTAACAGCTTTCATTATTCTTCTGATATGACTCAATCTTGGGTTATGAGTTATTTTGATGTTTTAACCAAAATTATTGTGACATTTTATGTACAGAGCCTGACTAAAATGAAACCTCTTCCGTCCTTGCAGGTCTATATCAAGATGCAGAAGCAGCAATAGACTTCCTGTTACAGAGATCAGACATAGACCAATCGCAGATTGTAGTGTTTGGCCGATCACTTGGTGGAGCTGTGGCCATTCACTTGGCGTCTTCACCTGTCTATGGTCCCAGGATAGCAGCCCTGGTTCTAGAGAACACGTTCACCTCGCTCCATGAGATGAGCCATAAGATATTTCGGCTGGCTTTCATCCAGTATATACCACGTTGGTGCTATAAGAACAAAGTAGGTCATTCAAATCGTTAGTGAAGTAGAACAATGAAGACACCAACAATAGATTGCATGATTTGTTGCCTGGCATATTTTGTTGTGTCTCGTCAGGTACATACTTGAAGGATTGATCTTATTCATCATCATCATGTGCCTTGCCAGCAGACATAAGTGTTCATGTCTTCCCACAGATCACGATCCTTCGTGCTCTGGATCAACTCTGCTGTTGATATTCCTCAATCTCAGTCCATCTACATCATTTCTCTCGGTCTGCCTCTTACTCTTTCTCCACTGATCTTTCCAGTTGTCATAATATTTTCCAAGGCCTCTCTTCTCATCACAAATACCTTAGACTGTCAGAGAAACTAACAATGATTGCCTGGAAGAGGCTAATGAAGCTAGTTATAAGAAAGATAAAAACAACATTCTTTGGTCATGTGATAAGAGGCATTGGAGACCATTGTGAAAACTGGAAAGATCGGTGGGAAAAGAGGCAGACCAAGAGAAATGATGCTGGGTGGATAGAGATGGTGGCATGGAGGAATATCGTCCACAGAGTTAATCCAGAACACAAAGACCAAGATCTGTGGAGAGACATGAACACCTATGCCAGCTGACGGGTTACAAAATGATGTTCATATTTTTCAGCAGGTTTCTGTTTACATTAGAGTTGAAGAATTTGTTCAGTTGATCTCTTTTCTTTTCAGCTGTCTTTGCTTCCAGCGATAAAATCACATTTCAAAATCTTCGAAATTCTTTTCATCAGTTTTGGTTAGGGTCCATGTTTCAGAGCCGCATAGTACTACAAGCTAAGTATAAGTACAGAACATAGCCAGGTATAAGTACAGAAAACAGCCAGGTATAAGTACAGAACATAGCCAGGTATAAGTACAGAACATAGCCAGGTATAAGTACAGAAACATAGCCAGGTATAAGTACAGAACATAGCCAGGTATAAGTACAGAACATAGCCAGGTATAAGTACAGAACATAGCCAGGTATAAGTACAGAACATAGCCAGGTATAAGTACAGAACATAGCCAGGTATAAGTACAGAACATAGCCAGGTATAAGTACAGAACATAGCCAGGTATAAGTACAGAACATAGCCAGGTATAAGTACAGAACATAGCAGGTATAAGTACAGAACATAGCCAGGTATAAGTACAGAACATAGCCAGGTATAAGTACAGAACATAGCCAGGTATAAGTACAGAACATAGCCAGGTATAAGTACAGAACATAGCCAGGTATAAGTACAGAACATAGCCAGGTATAAGTACAGAACATAGCCAGGTATAAGTACAGAACATAGCCAGGTATAAGTACAGAACATAGCCAGGTATAAGTACAGAACATAGCCAGGTATAAGTACAGAACATAGCCAGGTATAAGTACAGAACATAGCCAGGTATAAGTACAGAACATAGCCAGGTATAAGTACAGAACATAGCCAGGTATAAGTACAGAACATAGCCAGGTATAAGTACAGAACATAGCCAGGTATAAGTACAGAACATAGCCAGGTATAAGTACAGAACATAGCCAGGTATAAGTACAGAACATAGCCAGGTATAAGTACAGAACATGGCCAGGTATAAGTACAGAACATGGCCAGGTATAAGTACAGAACATGGCCAGGTATAAGTACAGAACATGGCCAGGTATAAGTACAGAACATAGCCAGGTATAAGTATAGAACATAGCCTGGTATAAGTACAGAACATAGCCAGGTATAAGTACAGAACATAGCCAGGTATAAGTACAGAACATATATGATCCTTTTACTTGCCTTGAGGCTTAGTTGGTTTATGGTACTGGCCCCATATTTTTATTTGTGGTTATTATTCCTTTCCACGCATCAATATTGATGCTTCTTGATTTCTGAAATGTTTGTCTTTCCACGCTTCAGTATTGATGCTTCTTGATTTCTGAAATGTTTGTCTTTCCACGCTTCAGTATTGATGCTCCTTGATTTCTGAAATGTTTGTTTCTCTCAGAATGTTTACTTACATAATTGATATATGTCCGTAAGACTGCCTTGTGTTGATTTCCATACAATGGTATGAGTGTTGATTGTTCAGAAAGCAATGGTAAACTACTGAATATACTCTTTGGTACTACCTGCTTTGTGTTAGCTCCGAATGTAGGATGGTGGTCACCAAACCCGACACCCCACATTGTGCCAACGGTTTTGGGTGTGTAGGGGCACTCTAGTGCAAGGAGGAAATGCAACCTAAAGACTAAATGTCATGGCAGGGCAGACCAGGCCCTAAGCATTGGTCAGCAACTGGTCTAGGATCGAAGCTCAGGCAGGGAGACGGTAGAGCATTGCTTTGCTGATTCAGCAACTTCTGCAGCTTGTCTTGTTCCTCTGGAGTCAACTAGACAGAATGAGAGAGGGATCATGCTGCATGGGCAACACATTTTCTCTAAATTCAGCCCAGGTATTATGCTATGGAGGGATATAACTCCATTTTACAAACTATTGTTAGCCAAGATGGCAAAGTGCCAGTCATATATATGCCCATAATGCTTACATGGCATATCAAATTGGAAAATTTTACTTCATATTAGTTAAAAATATAACTTTGCCAGATTTTACTGATGTTTTGTGATTGTTTAAATTTCAGTTCCCTGTGATCCAGAGAATATAGAATATTACAATACGTGTTATTGTTTGAATTTCAGTTTCCTTCCATCCAGAGAATAGAAAATATCACTAAACCAACCTTATTCCTGAGTGGGACCATGGATGAACTTGTGCCAGCTAAGATGATGAAAGAACTTTACAATGTAAGATACAGTCTCGCAAACTGGTAGCTGGCAGGTTGGTTGTTGAGAAATAGACGGACTTGTCCTAATGTCTCTTGGTTTTTATTCTTTTCATATTTGGGGGGGAAAAAGAAGAGGGGGGATGTTTGCTTACTGCATGATGACCTGTTCTTTTAGATTTTCCTTCTTCTGCCTTTTATCTCCCAGTTGGAGAGGGTCAGCATGGCTGAATGGATAAGAGCTTAAACATCCGGTGTGCTGATGCCTACACCAGTCAGTTGGACTAAAATGTTGACTTCTCTTCCTTGACTTTAGGACGTAAATTACAAGTACCTCTGAAGTTGGAGTGGGTTCGCTTGATGGCGAGGGACACTGGTAATAGCGAAAGCTAATCTATACGCAAAATTCAGTCCAGTGCTACTAGAAGTAGCGTATATGGACTCAACTTGAATTCAAAGTGAGCGAGCACCCAAAAAAAACAAAAAAACCTCCCAGTCAAGCATAAGTCGTCAACCAACTCAAACCAAGCTCTTTGTAAGCTTGTTGTTGATTGGTTGAATTTTTGTTTTCTTTGGGATGAGGAAGCCATTTACATACCAACCCTCCTTAGTTGCCTCTTAGGCATGCATGGTAGGCTACAGTGTCACTATTCTTTGCTTCCCTTATGGGCTCTGGTACCACGGGCGCATTATTTCTTTTTTTATTTTTCTTGCCATCTCCAGAACAATTTCATGTTGTTTCGTTGTATTTACCTTGCCGTCCGCAGAACAATTTCATGTGCTTCTTTGTAATTTTCTTGCCATCTCCAGAACAATTTCATGTTGTTTCGTTGTATTTCTCTTGCCATCCGCAGAACAATTTCATATTGTTTCTTTGTATTTTCCTTGCCATCTCCAGAACAATTTCATGTTGTTTCTTTGTATTTTCCTTGCCATCCGCAGAACAATTTCATGTTGTTTCTTTGTATTTTCCTTGCCGTCTCCAGAACAATTTCATATTGTTTCTTTGTATTTTCCTTGCCATCTCCAGAACAATTTCATGTTGTTTCTTTGTATTTTCCTTGCCGTCTCCAGAACAATTTCATGTTGTTTCTTTGTATTTTCCTTGCCGTCTCCAGAACAATTTCATGTTGTTTCTTTGTATTTTCCTTGCCGTCTCCAGAACAATTACATGTTGTTTCTTTGTATTTTCCTTGCCATCTCTAGAACAATTTCATGTTGTTTCTTTGTATTTTCCTTGCCATCTCTAGAACAATTTCATGTTGTTTCTTTGTAATTTGACTTGCCATCTTCAGAACAGTTTCATGTGATTATTTCTTTGTTCGTGTCTTCTGAAGGGCATTCCTTACTTTAATAATTCCCATATTTGTATTGTATCTTTGTTGATCTCTCTAGCACAAACTGTTCTTTCCATTGTTTCTGTTTGTTATTGAGCTTAATTATCTTCTTCAGGATCCTATCTGACAATTATTCATTATTCTCTTCAGGACGATATGTATTTAGATTTCATCTGTCTTTTTTATTTTGTTTCCTTCTCTGTGAAAGTATTATTTTCATACTTTATGTGTTGCACGTCTTCTCTTATTTTGTTAGTTCTATTGCACTTTATGCAATTGTTGCATGTTTTTGTTTGTTACCCTTTTTTGTTAGACAAGGGAACATATGACAGGTCTAGCAAACCGGTGGGGAATTTATTTGACCATAGACAACACCGCTCATGAAAATATTGAGGAAATGGAATGAAAGGCACTGGCACTGAAACTCAGTCACTCCTCCCCACGACGCCGAACTGCATGAGTGGAAGACAACAACTCTTGTTTGAAGATCTATAAGGTGTATTTTTAATGACTGTGGGATTTTTGAAAATATTGCCATTCCAAGTTTTGTAGTCACCCTCAGTGAACTCATGCAACATAAAAGGTAAATACAAAACTTGGAACGGCAATATTTTCAAAAACCCCAAAGTCATTAAAAATACACCCTGTATCACCAGAAACAGAATTCAATAGAATCTAACATAGCAGATTTATGACCTGCACTTATTTCTATGACATGACCCTCCTCCCACATATAAAATCAGTTGCATGATAAACACACTAGACAGGAAGTCACAACAGCTAGGTCTCAACATTGAAAGGGAAAACACAGAGATAATGAGAAGAAATTACACAGTTGATAACCCGATCTCTCTCGGTGAAACCTCACTTCAAGAGGTAGAATTATAACGCATATTTAGGAAACAGTGTAGACAAATGCTGACAGCATTGTGTTTTCTTTTACTGGATTACCTGCTTTGTAATGGACTGGTATATGTTGTTATATAAGTGAATGTATGTTTCTGACAAGTCAATCAGGTGCTGCCTCCACAATGAAAGTTTGGCAGCAGTAGATTTCCAACACTGTCTCTCGTCTCGATTGTATCAATCAATCAGGTGCCGTCTCCACAATGAAAGTTGTCAGCAATGGATCTCCAACAATGTCTGCCTCTCGCCTTCATTGTGCATTCTGTCAGACTGCTGTTTGTCCATCTCTTGATGTTATCTTCCCACTTGTATCGTTGCTTACCTCTTGCTCGCTTGCCTTCAACCTTACCTTCCAGTATAGTTTTTATAGGAGCGTTATGTCTTTTAATGTGGCTGAAATATTTCACTTCTTTTTTAATTGCTTTCATCAACTCTCTTTGCATTCCATCTTTCTAGAACCTCTGTATGCCCGGGAAGGTTAACCCGGTCAACAAATGCCCGCAGCAGTCGGATGTGTCGGCCTAACGGCGCAAGAACGCAGCTCTGCTGTAAACAGGCACAACGCAATCACATCCGAAAAAAAACTCCGGATGAACGAAGAAGAAGAACCTCTGTATTTAATTGTTTTTGTTTCCATGAAATGCGACATATTCTTCTGTATATCCACATCTCCAAGGCATCTGTGCCATATAGTAGTGTTGAATATACATAACATTTGACAATAGCTATTTTTAATGTGCAGTTAATCTCTCTAGATGTTAATACTGATTTCTTGATTTTGAAAGCATTTTTGCCCATTCCTATTCTCTTTTTGATTTCTGTTTCACCTCTGCTATCATCTGTTATTACATGTCCAGTATAGGAGAAACTGGTCTGACGAGTACCTTGTTTATATTGTTACAGAAGTGTAAAAGTGATATTAAGAGACTGGAGCTGTTTGCCAACGGCACACATAATGATACGTGGATGTGCCCTGGATACTACGAGGCCTGGCTGAGGTTTATACCTGAGGTGAGTTACACATGGGATCATATAGGTTTGGATGCCTGCAGGATAGGATAAGAGAGTAGAGGATAGGACAAGACAGGACAGGACAGGAAAGAGAGGTATAGGGCAGACATTGCAACCTACGGCACACATGCCAAGCGTGGCACCCAGATTAATTTTCAGTGGCACGCTGAGGCTAGAACGCCGAACTCTCATTCGAGAGACCCGGGTTCGATCCCTCGGTAAGGTGTGGCATTTTTTTTCTGTCGGGGGCAAAAAGAAAATTCTAACCTGCACAGTTCATGGCGACTGCACTAGCCAGGCGGCCATAAATCCTCAGGCTCAAAGACCCCTCTGCCATACACCGCAAGGTACTATGTTGGCAGTAAATGACGGTTTATCTCATTTTAGAAATATTAAATTATCATTTTCTCCCACATGAAAGCTGTTTTAAGTACCACAGAGCAGTTGTCTAACACCTGGGCACACAGAAAGATGTGTGATGCTGAAAGTGACAAATTAATACACGTCTGATATTGAACAAATAGCCAAGGGGAAGCTAGGACAGGGACCTGAATAATTGATTAAAAACTCAAATCAATAATAATCAATGACTATTCATATTGAAATATTAATGGCTTGTTTCTGTTTGATTTATTTAACTATTTTGTGATCCAAACTACTGGACTTTCTGTCTTAACAAAAAGAATAATTGATTAAAATCTCAAATCAGTGATAAATGACTATTCATATTAAAATGTTAATAGTTTCTTTCTGGTAGATTTATTTAATTTTGTTGTTATTCAAACTATTGGACTTTCTGTCTTATCAAAATATATATATATGACAATTTTATAATAAATTGTCAAAAGGATGTGTTCAGAACGTACAGTTCACAAAACATAATATTGGTATTCGTTCTTTGTTGTTTCTTCATTTTTTTATTTCTTTACTGGTACCTTGCCGTCTTGACAGATGATAGTTTGTTACATTGTCCTTGGAGTTATACCTCTGCATAGCTTAAAGCCCGGGCTGAATTGTAGAGACCATGTGTTCCCCATTCAGCATAATCCCTCTTTCTGCTGGCCTGTTTACTCCAGAGGAAAGGTAACACCAGTACATCTGGAACACCAAATTTTTCCAGATTTGTTCTTTAAACTACTGAATAATCTACAAAGAATAAAATAGTTATTTCATGTATTAGAAACATGTTATTACAAGATCACATTAATTTATCTTGTTGTTGTATGTAAAAAATATCATTGGCTTAGGCTGACACGATGAGCGACTTTGCAATATTACTTTGGCACATTACACAAAAGTTATGATCCCTGGCATACAATATGTTGTTGTTTGTCTATCAAGAATGATGATGACTATTCATTTCATTGAGTGGGGTTGAAAGTATGGAGCCGTGAGTTCTAAGATGGCTGATAAGGCCTATTTTGGCTCGAAATGTTCTTTGACAATGTGGACAAAGAATGCTTGATGCTTCAGGAGGAGGATTTTCTGCAGTGGTTTTTCTGTTCTGTCTTTTCTGCACAGCTCTTGCAATCCTGGTTGCCTCACAAGTGACTGCACCTTTGCGTAATGATGCACGCCACGAATTTCGGTCTCTGGCTGCAGTCTCCCAGGTGTCATGATGAATTCCAAAAGCATTCATACAATATTCTATCAAGTCATCAGACATGTGAAAATATTGATTCCAATGTGGATGGCTGAAATATTAGAACTGTAGTCTGCTCAATGCTTGTGATTTCACGTATATATTGTTGTATTATCTGTATTATAGAGGATAAAATCATCAGACATGGTAAAATATTGAATCCAGTGTTGGTGGCTGGAATGTTGGAACTGTAGTCTGCTCAATGCTTTGTGATTTCATGTATATCTTGTTGTATTATCTGTATTATAGAGGATAAAATCATCAGACATGGTAAAATATTGAATCCAGTGTTGGTGGCTGGAATGTTGGAACTGTAGTCTGCCCAACGTTTGTGATTTCATGTATATCTTGTGTTGTCTCTTGCAGGCTTTGAGACAACAGCATATACAGATGAACAGTTCTCATCTTGACAAGGATCTGTTGGACTCTGTGATGACTATATGAGACAGTGACCTATTGTTGCAGTTGTACGTGTGACCTATTGTTGCAGCCGTACGCAGGCATACCCCACTTTCTGACATATTGCTTTCCCAACGCTTCACTCACCTCACCTGGCAGTTTTCAGCAGTGACTCAAGTTTTGCTGCCTCACTGCTATGAGTGTTTTGCCACATGACAATGTTCAGCTTTCTGGGACTCTTCTTCTTCTTCTTCCGTTTTCATTTCATAATAAAGCTTAGGATCTCAGCCATCCCACACTAAGCTCTTTGTAGACTTGATTACGATGTTCAGATCTTTCAGCTAAAGTTATCTACAGTAGCCAATCTCATACCAACCCTCCTTAGTTACATTTTATCACATGTATGGTAAGTTGCAGTGTTAGAACTTTTTGCTTTCCTTATGGGCCCCTAGTACTAACACAGGCATCTGTTAGCCCCAGTTAAATTGTTGTAATGTGTTAACTTGCAGACTGCATTGCGGTGGAATTACTTGTTGGGATATTTATTTTCATTGTAATTGCTTAATGTATATAAGTTACTCACACTTACGACAATCGTAGTAACCTTAGCAATGGCAGCTTGCCAATACTTCACCTATCAACACTTTCCAAGAGCCACAGTTTCCCACTTGTACCGCATCTGATTAAGTGATACAACACTTGTTTCAGAAGCTCTGAAGTTTCATTATATAGATATTTAAGAATTGTGACCGTGTTCCATGACAATGAAATATACAAAGTTGACGGATGTTTCATGGAAATTCCTATCGTGAGCCTCATAAAATGTAAAGAAATAATAAGCCACTTTGTAGAAATTCCATTACTTTTCTTCTAGATGTTTCTTTAGATTCATAACATAAAGACCTAAATTCCTTTCCTGTTTTGCAGGATTATAACATAAAGAAATAAATTCCTTTCTGTTTTTGCAGGATCATAATATAAAGTAATAAATTCCTTTCCGTTTCTGCAGGATCATAACATGAAGAAATAAATTCCTTTTCTTTTTTGCAGGATTATAACATAAAGAAATAAATTCCTTTCCTTTTTGCAGGATCATAACATGAAGACATAAAAATTCCTTTCATTTTTTGCTGGATCATAACAAAGAAATAAATTCCTTTCCTTTTTTTAGTAGGATCATAATATAAGAGAACAAATAATCAATTCAGATTTCTATAATTGTCTTTGGGTTCATAATATAAAGAATAAATCACATAATGGAAATTCCTGTACTTTGTTTTCCTGTACTTTTCTTCAGGTTCAATCATAATGGAATAATAAATCACTGGATTCAAATTTCTGTAATTTTCTTTAGGTTCATAATGTAAAGAATAAATCACTTAATGGAAATTCCTATACTTTTCTACTATACTTTAATTCAGGCTAACAATGGCACCGTGCCGTCTTGACAGACAATAGTTTGTTACATTATGTGACATAATTACTACTCATGGTGGGGACCAGAGGTGGAGTTATTCCTCTCTGTAGCACAAAGCCTAGGATGAATTTAGAGACCATGTGTTGCTCAAGTATCATAATATATCTCTCGGCCTGTCTAGTTTACTCCAGAGGAAAAGCAACAGCAATATGTCTAGAACAAGACAAGCTGCAGAAGCTGCCAAATCAGTAAAGCAATGCTATAATGGTCCACATTTCAAAGCTTCGATTCTAGACTGGTTGCTGACCAAGGCTAAGGGTCTGGTCTGCCCTGCCATGACTTTTTGTCTTTAGGTTGCATTTTCGCCTCACACTAGGATAAGACTTGTACCCTCCCAAATGCCCTCTCCTTCCCAAAGCTGTTAGAACAATTTTGGGGTGTTGGGTTTGGTGATCGCTAACAGAAAGCAGGTAGTGTTGTCTACTGTCATATGGTAGCTCAGTCATATCTGATCGAGACCTGACCCACTCAGGTAAGACAGGCTCATGACACAAAGAAATTTAAAAAATCAACAGTTGGATAAGCAGACACTTTTTATTATTTCTTTGTTGCTGTGAGGCTGGTGACGTCAGTAGGAACTCCCTTGGACAATAGCTGTTAAAAACATGTGAAGGCTTTCACTGGCTGTCTAGAGCCTCACAGGTTGGGAGTGGAGACTTTGGTGTGGATGAGGGAAACGCTCACAGATCAAAAGATGCCTCTTCGTGGATTCAAACATGAATTGTTCAGAAGATATTCAATTGCATTAAAACATAATGTAGTGGATGACAGCCTAGACACTGACCAGTGGCTTGCTGGGTCCATTGCTGTCCAGCTGTTGAATTATGTTAGTATGGCCGAAGGTATAAGAGCGCATGCTCTTAAATTTTCAGTGTGCTAATGCCGAGGTAGTCGGTTCAACCCTGACCCTGATCAGCTGGACTAAAATGTTGATTTTTTCGTCCTTTACTTGGGACATAAATTACAAGTAGTTCAGAAGTCTGAGTGGGGTCGCTTGAAGATGAGGGACACTGGTTATATAGAAAGCTAATCCACAATCAAAATCGGTGCACTGCACTCCCTAGTAGTGACAACTCCTGGAATTAATAAATAGCATGTGTATGGGTTACTCTTGAGTTCAAAGCGGGCAAACACCAAAAATATGATATGTTATGTCCTTTTATAAGCCTTGAGACCTCTGTGGCAATTTGTAACCCCGCATACCGTGATCAAAACACAACTGCGGGTGAATTGGAAGCAGACCATCTTGCATTGGTTTCCATACAATGGTATGAGTGCTGGTGCAAACTACTGAAAGTAAACTTGCCCAGGAATCACAAAAACAGCGAAAAATGCTGGGGTTGACTGCTACGTCCTGTAAAGGATATGCAGCTAACTTTTTGATGCCTCTGAACATTGGGTTGAGTCTGTTGGCAGAATTGATAGGGAAGAAAACCCACCAACAGGTACATAGAGCCCATGACCTTGGATTAAATCGTCTTGAGCAGGGGTGGCCAACCTTTTCAGCAGGCGGGCCAAATTTCAGAAATAATATTTCCTGCCGGGCCACGCACCTAATTTTTTTTTAATTGTTGTTCTTAATTAAAGTAAATAAGCAAGCGTGCTACAGCTTCGACCACATCGTCGCTTCCCAGTAGGTGAGATCGTGCTCAAACGCTTGCCTGGTTTAATGTAAAAAAAATACGTCTTGTTAATTAATTTATCTTTCACTTGTAGATGAGTATTAACGTCATTTAGGTGGCCAGTTATATCGACCAGAAATGCAAAGTCGCAAACCCACTCTTTGTCTTCAAACTCTGGGATACTTTTCTACTTGCTTGCAAAGAATGATTGTATTTCGTGTTGCAAATCAAACACTCTTTCCAACAATTTAGCACGGGTCAGCCATCTTACTTCTGCATAAAACGTAACGTCATGATAATCTGAGTCTAAAGACTAGAAATTCTTGGAACTGACGGTGATTCAACCCGTTCGACTTAATGAAGATCACTATATTGATGACCACTTTCATGACAATGTCCATTTTGAGGGACTTCGAACATAAATTCTCCTGATGATTAATGCAATGAAAATTTAGCATTGAAGTGTTACCGACTTTGGAGGCCTCATTTTCAATCAATTTTACTAAACCTTCAGCTTTCCCAACCATTGCTGGAGCACCATCTGTTGTTAAGCCCGATAAGTTGTTAAGTTGTAACAAAAAGCAATTCAATGTCGATGTAACTGCTTCTAACAAATCTCGTAACTTAATAGTGTCCTTAGGAGGATACAGTGCCGCTAATTCTTCTGTCTTTTAAAATGGATATCAACACCCACGATAAAAATTGCCAGTTGGGCAGTATCTGCCATATCTGTGCTTTCATCCACTGCTAGAGCATAAAATATAAACTCGGATGCTCGACTTTTCAAATTATCTTCAATATATTTTCCAATGTCGTCCACACGCCTAGTAATAGTCTGACGAGACAGACTTATTTTTTGAGAAATCCTTCTCCTTTTCTGGACACAGAATTTCAACGACGCTCTCCAAACATTCCTTAACCATTTCACCATCTGAATATGGCTTCGATTTTTTGTTTGCTATACTGCATAACTAGCTTTTACATAGCATGTTGACTCTGAACCCGCTGTAGTAATTATCCTTTGTTGTGCAGAAATGGTTTTTAAGTAATTTACTTGGTCTTGTCGAAATTGCCCTTTGTACTTATCAAACTTATTTGCATGTTCAGTCTCGTAGTGCCGTTTGATGTTATTCTCTTCCAAGACAGAAACAGATTCGTTGCATATCAAGCATATGAGCTGTTTTAATTTCCACGAAAAAATAGTTTTTTTTGTCCACCTGTCTTGAAAACTTCTTAATTCTTCTGTCATTCTTCTCTTCTTTGGTCCAACGTCTTCACTAGCTGACGCCATGGTTACGTAATACCTCAAATACACATAATGAATATTCACATAACAAAAACCCACATCAAAATAATATTAATAATCTATATTAATCTTACCTTTCTCACTGATGTTCTGAGCCAATATCCAATCAATATTATTTCTTCCTTCAACAACATCCACTCAGAGAAATATCAGGAACAGAGAGTTTATATCTAATACCACAAGGTCTTTTCAGAAACTAAACCACCATGGTTCCTACAGTCTATGGTCCATAATATTCCCTTTACGAATGTTCATGTTCAAGTCACTGGAGTAGAACTAGCCAGGTTAATAAGTTCCCAAGGTGCACATATTCATTCGGCTAAATGTTCCGGAATTGGGAGTATCCAGTGCAATATTCCTCAAGCGGTGACATATCAATCAATCAATCAATCAATCATGTGCCATGCCGGAAAGCGTGGGCGGTCATGACTCGCCATTTCACTCGATCACCAGTGTCGTGGATCAGCTCAGTGTTCCTGTCTCGTCCATGCCATGTGGCCAAGCCATCCAGGTATTTTCCTCTCGGTCTTCCTCTTGGTCTGTTCTCCTTCGATCTTGCCAGTTGTCACCAAGTTCTCCAATCCATTTCTTCTCATAACATGTCCAAAAAATTTTGACTATCTACGTCTAATTTCTCTAATCAGTCTACGATGTTCATTTGTCTCCTGTAGTACTTGGTCATTGGTTTTTCTGTCTGTCCATGGTATTCTTTGCATTTTCCTCAGAAACCACATTTCTACAGCCATCAGATGTTTTTCAGCTTGACTGCTCATTGTCCAAGTTTCACATCCATACAAAAGAACAGGCTCTATGTATCCCCACAACACTCTTTTTCTCGTTTCTTCTTCTTCTTCGTTCATCCGGCGTGTTTTTTTCGGACGTGATTGCGTTGTGCCTGTTTACAGCAGAGCTGCGTTCTTGCGCCGTTAGGCAGACACATCCGACTTCTGCGGTTTTCTCGTTTCAATTGACATCTTTTTATATGGTGACATATACCTGATAATAAATTTCCTCAGAAGTTATGAACATCCACAGGGCAGATTAACTTCAGGAGTTATAAATGTCCATAGTTCAGATAAAGTTCAGATGTTATAAATATCCACAGGGCTGGTAAACTTCAAGACTTATAAATATCCAAAGGGCATATAAACTTCAGGAGTTATACACATCCATAGGGCAGATAAACTTCAAGAGTCATAAATATCCAAAATGATACCAGTCAAGGATGGAAATTATCCATACATGATAAACGACGGGCAGTAATAAGTTTCAGGCGGTGAAAAATATCCACGATGATACCGTTCCGGTTTTCAAAATGTCCTCATAGATAAAGTTCAGGTTTTAAAAATTTCCAGGTGGAAACAATCCATGTTTTGTAAATGTCCATCTGGATAACTGCCAGGTTTCGACAATGTTCATAACCCTTCTCCTGAATTTAACAACTAGCAATGAAAGAAGGACTCAGCCGGTGCATTTACTTGAGTAGTAGGTACATTGGTGCTGGCCAGGCCGTCCCCTTATTAACATTGATCATTCACTCAATGGACTTCTGTAATGTTGAGGTTGCCTTAAACTTGGAGAGCAAATAATGTTAAGGAAATTCTGCTCTTACAGCAATATGAAGGCGAATCCTTTTCATCCTGTACCGATGAATCAGCCACTCCAAATGAGAACTAGAGCATTTGTACTATGCTTCATGTTCGATTAAGGCACAGTCCACCATCCTGGAGTCCAAAGAACCCCACTGTATGCAATACGGAAAATACAACTGGTCGCTAGAAAAGCATTTCTCAGACTCCTTACAGTTCTCAATGTCACCCCTTAAAAACTTCTCATTTCAATCCACCCACTCGATTTCTTTTAATGTACCTATCCTAGGCGCACTTTTAGCACGGAACATGACAGCTTGATGGGGATGGTGTCTCGGAAAGGGCCGGGCTGGAGAAAGTGGAGAAAGAGAGGGGGCAGTAGTGTTGCCATCTCCCGTCTTCTTGTCACCCACAAGATGGTCAAACGTGTTCCTATGTCGTGTGGACGCAGTTTCCAACTCCTGTCAACTTCAAACTTCCTGGCGGCTTAAGTGTTATGGTTAGAAAATTGGGCTTGGCCTCGAATTAACATTGTAACCTCTGAATAAACAGTTTAATAGGGAATCCAAGTGTCTTTGATAGGCATAAAATATTGGAAATATGTCACAACGACTCATGATGTAATGTTCTATTGGTGATATGTACAATAAAGTTAACATTTATGTTCATTTTACCTAGCTCCGCGGCCGCAACATGACCCGCGGCGGGCCACATGCGGCCCGCAAGCCTCGTGTTGGCCACCCCTGGTCTAGAGGAAACTAACCATACACAAATTCAACCCGAAGTAGGACACACTGATTTCTGAAGTGCACAACAAGATGTGACGAACTTCCACTTTCCCCTCTCGAAAGAGGAATGAAGAAGAAGACAATCCACGAATTGCTCACTTGGCATCAGTAGCCTGGAACCTAATGTTGAAATATAGGGGTATGCCTGAACTATTTATAGATGATTTGTTTACAGTCACTTGTTTGTTGATATTTGCATTTTTTGGGGTACCACAATTTGAACATTCAGTGCCTGTTGTTGCTTTGTTTGCTGTACTCTCGAAGACAATGTTGACCCAGCATTATATAGGTCAGCTTCCGATGGGGTTGAGACTGTTGTATGTTATGTATTTGCAAAATAACTGTGTGGGATATCGATATCTATGTTGATCCATGTGGTCATTGCTAGCTTCATCAACATCATTAATACCATCATTTAAACACAGAACCCACAAACAATATGTTGCACGATTTATTGCCTGGCATAGTTCGTTGCATCTCGTCAGGTGCATATTGCAGTTATATCAGGGTCGTTCATTTGAAACCCGTTCCAATGGCTTTATTACAAAAGCATGAAAGAAACATTAACAGGTGTGGTAGAATTAAACAAAGCATTCATTTTGAATGAATTATGCACCATGGGTTGATCAGAAGTCACCGTAGGCATTCAGGCAAGCATCCCATTGCTTAGGTAGGCGGCGAATGCTGTCCGCAAAAAAGGATTTTGGTTGCTCAGTGAATCAAGTGTTTACCACGTTCATTACGTCTGCATCTGTGTGAAATCGTTGCCCCTTGAGAGCTTTTTTTAGAGGTCCGAACATGGTGACAAATCAGGACTATAGGCTGAATGTTGCAGAATTTCCCACTTCTTCCAAGCTAATGCTTCCTGCACAATCTTTGCAACATGCGGACGAGCATTATCGTGTAACAAAATCACACCGCAAGAAAGCATGCCAGGTTTATTCTTGATGGCTTTTTGCAGCTTGTCTAGTGTTTGCAAGTAGTGGGTAGAGTTGATGTTGACACCAGGTTCTTTAAAGTCGGCCAACAATAGCTCTTCATGGTCAAAAAATGCGCTCAGCATAACCTTGCCAGTGGAAACCTGTAACTTGAATTTTTTTTGGCTTTTGGTGATCCAGCATGCTTCCATTGCATGCTCTCTCATTTGCCGCTCGGCTCAAAGTGGTGACACCATGATTCATCGCCTGCCACTATGCGGAAGAGAAATGCAGCAAGTGGTTCAAACACCTTCCCATATGTTCCTCTTTTTGGTGGTTGGTCAACATCCGTGATACCCACTGTGAACACACCTTCCGATATTGCAGTTTCTTATGAATGACCTTTTGAATTTTCCCAATTAACACATCAAATTCTTTCGCTAGCGAACATATGTTTCGACAATGGTTCATCTGTACTGTTGCATCAGTTTTGGCGATGGTTTTTTCTGTTGCAACAATATGCGCTTGACCTGGCCGTCTGAGATCTGTCGTCCTTTCCGGAACATTTGTGGCCAGTCTGTCACTGTTGTCTTTGACACACATTTGTTACCATACGCTGCCTGCATTCTTCAATGAATGTCCACTGGTCGACATCCTTCAAATGAAAGAAACTGAATCACCGCTCTTTGAGCTTCTTTGGACGGATTTTGGATCAACCAGGCCATTTTCTCAACGGTCAGAAACAGAACCTATGCATCATGGGATGATAAGCACATGCTCTTGTATTCATTGGTCAGTACTTATCACATGACTATGACATGATCACGTTTAACTTATGCAATTACGCACAGTGTGGCATGAACGAATTTCAAATGAACGCTCCTAATATACCATATGAAGTGAATAAATGAATAATACTAAACTGAAACAATTAAAACACAAAGGTATTGTTCGAATGTGGAACATCTGTTATTACCATGGTAATTTCAGATTTAACATCAACTCTAACTGTTTGCATAAAACTGGCTGTAACCGCCTAATTGTTAACGACTCACTATATTTGAGCAAATGTTTGTGGCTTCTGTGTTTAAATGCACTAAGGGAATACATTGTTTTAAATATAAACATCGTTGTTCAAAATAAGGTTTTCCTGTTGTGAATTTGAATGAAGACGCAAATAACGTATTGTGCAATTTATTGCCTGGCACATTTCAATGTATTTTGTAAGGTGCATGCAACAGTAAACAGTTCAGCATATAAGAAAGTAGCCTAATGAATCCTTTCAACTGAAATACTCAAAACACATTATCATCTGCTTCGCTGTCACCACTGTAATTTTAAAGAGACTTTTGTCTTTTTGTTTATATAATTGTAGTTTATTCGCATGTATAGTCAAACCTCGGTTTTTCATCGATAATCTGTCCGAAAGCAATCAACTAAATCCAAAACCGAAGAAAACCGAGGCAATTATTTCCATATGAACCAATGTAAATCCAATTAATTCATTCTAGACACCCAAAATACATATCAAAAACGCATTTTATAGAGAATAAATATAGTGTTTAATACTATATTTCAGCCTGACTTGTCCGAAATCACACCTGTTTACACCAGTGTGCCTGTTGAATTTTTCAAACCATCCTCTGCTGGCCTTAAAATCATTAAGTATACTAGCACTCGTCCCAGGAATTTTCTTAATGAGATTGGCATAACTGTCTGGCCTTTTCACATACGATTGCCTCTAAAACAGAATCATCATTTAACTGTTTTTGATTTATCCAAATTAGTAATAACTATTGTACATCTTTAATTGTTTTCAATCTCTGTTTCGCCTTTTGCTACATTAGCCTCCTTTATTTCTTGCTTTTTCGCCACAATGGAACTTATTGTGAATGTTGAATTCCCATACATGTGGCCGATTTCAGAAATCTTAATGCTGCTCTCATGTTTTATTAATAGCAAGTGATGCTCACACAATGAAAAACAACGCCAAACCGAGCAGAAGAACACGTGGGTCCCTTTGTTTTCGCAAAATTAGCAGCCAAGTCATATGCGCACGTCGACAAAATCCAAGGCAACTGACGAAAACCTAGACAAATTTTTCGTGGAAAAAATTTATGAAAACCGAGGTTTGACTGTATAGCATTCACTTCTGCATATCTCAGTAAGTTTTGATTATGTGTATGAACAACACAATGAAATCCTCTTTATATCTGTCACATGACCAAATTTATGTTAAATTGAAGAAGATTACTCCTGACTTTTTTTTTCTGCAGTGTGCAGTGAAATATGCAAGGCAATAAATTGCACATGTCATAATTATTGAAACATTGTTCTTGTTGTCATTATCAGTACCATCTTACTCGCTATCTTTGGGACATTAAATAAAAGTAAAAGAAAGACCTTTAACTGTTTTGGTGCCTAATGATAAAACAAGGGGGCTTCAAATGAAAACCTTAAAAGGGTGATAGAAATTACAATAACCATGCCTGTGTCATGTAACCTGTCAGTATTGTTGTTAAGTGGTAAGGATGTCAAGCATGTTTAGCACGTGGCATCACAGTGCAGATGAACACAGTGATGTCATAAGGACACTTTAAAGATGGTCGCCCCACTTTTGACATGCACCAAAGAGGAGCAGTGTTCTGTTATCTGTGTTTGGATCAGTAAAGGGGTGAAACCTATAGAAATTCATCGGCAAATGAAGGTCCAGTGGGGTGATGCATGCCTAGTCAGTCCAGGCAAGTGTATGAGTGGAGTAGGAAGTTTAAAAAGGGCATGACTTCTGTCAGGCACATCGAGTGGTGACCCCAATGTGGGTACACATGCGACCAAGAGAATTATTTTCTAAGGAATCCAAACACTTTATTGGCGCTGGAGGACTTGCATTGAACGCAGTGGTGGCTACATCGAAAAATGATACATTTGTTCTTTACTTTTTCAGAATATACTCACCATACACCCAAAACAAAATTATTTCAGGTTTTCATTTGAAACCCCCTTGTATATTGATAAATGTGACTTTCCATCTGGACAGACGGACGAAATATCTCAATACTAGGATCATCGTGTTATTTAGTTTGTTTTGTGGTATCTTCCGCAATTTCAATGCTCAGTGAATGGAAATTTACAGTATAATACACTCAAAAAACAAAACAGAACCCATAAAAAGTTTATTAAATCCTACAAAGGTCAAATAAATTTCTTGAAATTTGGTGAACATAAACTTCAGTCTGTGTACAATCATTTCCAAAAGTTTCAGTTATCTCAGTTGCTTTGCATAAAAGTTATCTTCTTTCCAAAATATGCTCCAAATGGCCTCTGCAGCGTTGAAGCGCACTTGCATATGTTGCGCTAAAATGTCTCGAATCTTTCGACCGCATTCCTCTGTCAGGATTTCCCTGATTTTTGCTGTGTTACTGCCTTCAGTTCACCAATCATTTGAGGGTTGTTCTGGTACACATTATCCTTGAGATACCCCATAGATACAAATCTAGGGGGTTCAAGTCAGGTGAATGTGTTGCCCACTCCAAGTCACACTTCATGCTGATCAGTCTCCCCTGAAATCGCTCTCTCAGCCAGGATAGAAGAGTCATTTGATGTGTGTGGGGTGGCCTCTGTCCTGCTGGAACCATTTTTGATCTCTATCCTATCCTCTGAGTCGTCCAAATGGTGCCCAAAACTTTCTCAATTATTCAAAGATTTGTTGGTTCCGTTGGTTTGTTGTTGGTCACCCTGTACTCCATTTGTTTATGCACCATGTTTGGTCCATACTTTTTGTTTGTTACTGAATCTGTTAACCACGCCATTAAGCATAGTGGTATATGGTGCTAACCTCATATTTTAATAGACTTTACAGGTGATGTGGTCAGTACCAGGCTGGATACCTTTACTTCCACGAACATTTTTGGGTACCCTTTTATTCTGGGTGGACCTGGGAGTCCAGGTCGGGTGTTAAATGTGCATGTCTGGAAGGGAATTTAAACACCGGCCTGGCAGGGCTTATGTGCTTGCCACTACCTACCGCGACTCCCTTGGAATATAGATGTGCATCAATTGCTGTCCAGCAGTTTCTGTTCTAGCTGCCTTTTTCAGCAGTGTTCTTGTCAAAATTTCTATTCTGTATTTTGCAGTCGTGTCATTGTCACAATTCCATGTCAGGTCTTGGTCAGATATGATTGAACTACTGTATGACAGTAGACGGTACTACCTGCTTTCTGTTAGCACTGAATGTTGGGCGGCGATCACCAAACCTGACACCTCACATTGTACCAACGGCTTCAGGTGGAGGAGTGCACAAGTCTTACCCTAGTGTGAGGAAATGCAACCTAAAGACTAAATGTCATGGCAGGGCAGGGCAGACCAGGCCCTAAGTCTTGGTCAGTAACTAGTCCAGGATGGAAGCTCAGATGGGTGGACAGTTAGAGTATTGCTTTGCTGATCCGGCAGCTTCTGCAGCTTGTCTTGTTCTAGACGTATTGGTGTTACCTTTCTTCTGGAGTAAACTACACAGGCTGTGAGAAGGATCATGCCGCGTGAGCAACACATGGTTCCTAAATTCAGCACAGGCTTTGTGTTATGGAGAAGGTATATCTCCATTTTACAAACTATCCTCAGTCAAAACGGCAAGATGCCAGCCAGTCATTGTCACAATTTCTGTTCTGTATTTTCCAGCATTGTCCTTGTCACAGAGACCATGTTTGCTATCAGTAGGGTATTTTCATCCTTTTGGTCTGAAGTAAATGTGATGTGCAGTGGACTCATATCTGTAACTGCCATCCATTATGTAATGTGTTCTTAGTGTTCATGTATGGTCACAGATGACTAAAACAAGAATCGAGGACATGTTAGTGCAGTAGCTAACATGTTTGTCTATAGGCCCAGTGGTCATATGTTGGTTTGAGTCAAGAACTTACTATCACAGTATATGGGACTACAAAATCAGTACTCGAGGCGCTCCTGTCTGGGAAATTGCCAGTACTAAGGACACTACTTTCTGAACTTAGCAGTCAGCATAAGGTCACTCACCATACAGTGGATACCATCCCACTGTGGAGTACCCGGAAACGACAGAGCTGATTGATTAGCTAAGGAAGGAGCCAAAGAAGAACAGCCTGATGTGCCTGTTACATACCACCAAAAGAAAAGAATGATCAAATCAGTCAGAAAGCCACCAAAACCTGCTCAAGACGACTACCACATTATGGACAGACCAGAACAAGTCATTATTCTATGATCAGAACAGGACAATAGATTACATAACCACATGTATGCATAATTCAAGATTGGTGAATCAGCCATGTGCACAGGCGCCGCAGACAGCAGATCACATACTCCAAGACTGCCCAAAATATAACATATCTAGGCAAACCTTCTGGCCTAGAGAGACGACAGTGGAAGATAAACTCTATGGACTGCTGAGTTAACTAAAAAAAAGACAGTGAAATTCATACAAGAGACAACATTGCAGTTATAGACATATTTCAAGCGAATGAAAGAAGAAACAAGCACTGGGACATTCCCATACGTTCTCCATTCTCATCTTCAACAGCCATCAAAGAGTCCCAATTCTAATAGTACCAGTAGCAGTCAGAATATATGTCCATATAATATGCCCGTCTGGCCTTTCCTCAGAATCCTAAGTGTCAGCCAGATCCTTTGGTCTTATGTACTAGATACATGATCCCAAAGGGCCTTGACCTTGTCTGTCTTATCATGCACCAAACCAGGGGATGCAGACCCAGCCAATCTGTCCGCCTGCTCGTTTCCCACAACACCTGCATGTCCTAGGGAAACAATTCAACAGATACTTTCTATTTTTGATGGTTGAATTGAAGCTGGCCATATATTTGAATGCCCTTCATGGCAGGTATTTTGTTCATTTAGTCTGGACACCCAGCCTAAATATGAGTAACGAAATGTTCAGTCAGTCAACCAGGTGCAATCGTCACAATAAAGGTTGGCTATAGTATGTTTCCATTGTGGTATCTTGTCTCTCAGCCTGGTTGTACCCTCTGACCTTTGTTTGTCCATCTCTTGATGTTATCTTGCCATTTGTGGCAGTGTCTGTCTCGTCCTCTCCAGTATGGTTTTTACAACAGTGCTAAGCTGATATTAACCATATCACCCAGTATGGTTGTTACAACAGTGCTAAGCTGATACCATCCATATCACCCAGTATGGTTGTTACAACAGTCAATCAATCAATCAATCTTGTGCCATGCCGGAAAGCGTGGGCGGTCATGACTCGCCATTTCACTCAATCACCAGAGTCGTGGATCAGCTCAGTGTTCCTGTCTCGTCCATGCCATGTAAGTATTTTCCTCTCGGTCTTAATCTTGGTCTGTTCCCTTCGATCTTGTCAGTTGTCACTAAATTCTCCAATCATTTCTTCTCATAGCATGTACAAAAAATGTTGACTGTCTACGTCTAATTTCTCTAATCAATTTACGATTTTCATTTGTCTCCTGTAGTACTTGGTCATTGGTTTTTCTGTCTGTCCATGGTATAATTTGCATTTTCCTCAAAAACCACATTTCTAAAGCCATCAGATGTTTTTCAGCTTGACTGCTCATTGTCCAAGTTTCACATCCATACAAAAGAACAGGCTCTATGTATCCCCTCAACACTCTTTTTCTCATTTCAATTGACACCTTCTTATTGGTCAGAATGGTTTTCATTTCTAAAGCCATCAGATGTTTTTCAGCTTGACTGCTCATTGTCCAAGTTTCACATCCATACAAAAGAACAGGCTCTATGTATCCCCTCAACACTCTTTTTCTCATTTCAATTGACACCTTCTTATTGGTCAGAATGGTTTTCATCTTGCTAAAGGCTACTTTTGCCATGGCAAAATTCTTTTTCTAACCTCTTCAAGTCATCTCCCATTAGATGTTATGACTGTTCCGAGATAATTGTACTGATTCACTTGCTGGAGAATATTTCCATTTACTTGTTACAACAGCGCCAAGCTGATACTAACCATATCACCCAGTATGGTTGTTACAACAGAGCTAAGCTGATACTAACCATATCACCCAGTATGGTTGTCACAACAGTGCTAAGCTGATACTAACCATATTACCCAGTATGGTTGTTACAACAGTGCTAAGCTGATACTAACCATATCACCCAGTATGGTTTTTACAACAATGCTATTCATATACTAGCCCATACCACCCATCAAGTGTTGATTGGTCTATTCATATTCTAGCCTATATCACCCACCAAGTGTTGATTGGTCTATAACAATATAGGCCTAGCAATATATAACCAGGGCATCTTATCTAATTCATTGCCAAACAAAAAGTAAGATTGGACCAAACATGGTACACAATCAAATGAACAAGTAATTTAATATAAATTCCCATTCACTGAGCATTGAAATTGGGGAAGATGCCACGAAACAAGACAAATAACACAATAACCCTAGTATGGCAATGTATCGCCCTTCTGTCCAAATGGAAGGTCACATGTGGCGATATATTATCCTTTGTCACTGACGTATAAAAGCGTCCTTGACTTGCTGCTCTCTAGAGGTAGTCCTGTTACACACATCATACTACAAGAGATATTTATTTGTTTGAGGGTTTGAAAGAAATTTTATCCAAACATTACATTTAACATTCTAGTTAGAATTGTAACCAAATACATCAGTATTTATCAGTATGTATTATCAATAAAATATCGAGAAGAAATTAAGTATTGTTTTTGTGTTTGTTGTTGTATACAGCTGTACTTTTACATCAAGATATATGAAAGTAATGAAACCGTGTTTACATGCCACCTCAGTCTGTCCCTAGGAACATGCCATGTGTGATTGGCAATTCCTTATGTTTCACACTCTGCAATTCCCCCATCTTCGGCAACTTTACCAGATAACCTTCTATCCAGCCTGCTATTGCTTCTCACTGAAAACGAGCTTGTGAGAAGATGGTTTTTGAATGTTTGCACTGAGAGTAAATATATATATGGATAACGTAACAATGGAAGCAAACACAGTGATGGTCACCCTGTTGTTGAACCAGACCCGGAAGACTTCAACTTTCCTAAATAAATTAACTCTTTTTTGATGACCTGAATGTTTGCACTAAGAGTAAATATTATATGGGTAGAATAACATTGGATGCAAAAACAGTTATAGTGCGTTCACAAATGTTTGCCCTCATTCATATTCAATGATTTTAAAAAGTAATTGTTGCATGGTCATGAAATTTTCCCTGCTGCCTTATATTTACTCCCACCCTAAGGAATATGTCTTTGATAGGTCCCAAGGCAACTGAAATCACGGAAAGCTGCAACATTTCTTTGATGTTTTGGCGAAAATGTATTGAATTCACGCTAAAAAGAACTAGTTTTACAGAAATGCATGTCAATTTGGATAATGACCTCTGAACACTTCTATTCCACCATTTGGCGTGCTTCTTATAAGGAAATTCTCGTGCACCACGGATAATATTCATTATTGATCACTGATGTTTCCGTGTGAAGATGTAATACATTTCATAATATTCATTTCATCTCTAACCCGTAAATTATATACCGCATATAAACAAACATTGAAATTTGCTGTACAATCTCCAGAACAAAAATTTTTTTGTTGGGTGGACATAATGATAAGATTATATGCTAAATCTCATCATTTTCCCTCAGTTGGTTACTGAGTTATGGATTTTTATACAGGGGGAAAACATTTGTGAACATACTATAGTGATGATCACGCTGTAGTTGAACCAGACCCGGAAGACTTCAAAATTCCCTAAATAAAGTTCTTTTTTGATGACCTGGGTAAGATCACAAAGGTAAAGTCACTTCATGTGGGATGAGATGCACAAGCAAGATGACAAGTGACAAGAAAATTACATCTACCTTCTCTCTGTGATTCTTCATGGCAAAAAACAGCAGGACAAAAGAAGATAAATAAATGTTTGTTTGTTCACTCTCTTTGAATTCAAGCATAGTCCATGGACGTACTACTACTACTAGTGTACTGGACGGATTTTTGCGTGTAAGCTAGCATTCCCTATTACCAGTGTCCCTCGCCATCAGGTGAACCTACTCCACTTCAAAGGTACTTGTAATTTATATCCCTACCTCTAAAAGTACTGGAGAGTTTTGGTCATAGACCATAACTTTATGAAGGGAATATCCCAACTGCACCTCCCCGTGGTAGAGGATGGAAACACACCACGGTGTGGCTAACACAGCTCTGGGGACTGAATATGCACCGGAATAAGTGGACAACTCTGCAGCTGAGCAGAGCAGGGCACTCACTTGTCCTTACAGTCGGAAATGGCTGTCAAAGGCAGAATTAAAAGACCACCATGTGAATGTGGAAGCCAAGGGGAAACCACCACATTATCTTCCCAAGATTTCATGGCACTGCCAGAGTAACTAACAACGACTGCCAGAAAGAGGCTAATGAAACTAGAACACTATATACAACAATAAGAAAGAGACAAACAGCTTTCTTTGGTCGTGTGATGAGAAGAGAGGCATTGGAGAACATCGTGACAACTGGAAAGATCGAGGGGAAGAGAGGCAGAGGCAGACCAAGAGAAATGATGCTGGACGGACTGAGACGGTGGCATGGAGGAATATCATCAGCAGAGTTGATCCAGAACACCAAAGACCGAGATCTGTGGAGAGCCATGAACGCCTACGCCAGCCGGCACGGCACTTGATGATGATGACGAAGTGTACATCTGAAGTTGGAGTGGGTTTGCCTCATGGTGAGGGACACTGTTAATAGGGAAAGTTAACCCACATGCAAAATTCACTACATCACTACTATAAATAGTGTGTGTGGACTACGCTTGGGTTCAGAGCCAGTGAGTGCAAAAATAAAATGTCCCAAAGCCAAAATTTTAGTTCAAATGACCAATGTAGGGTTTGAACCCACTACCTCGGCATCAGCACACCGGATATTTAAAAATGAGTGCTCTTATCCATTTGGACATGCTGACCTGAGAAGAAATAGAAATGACATGGAGACCTTGGTGACAACTGGCAGGATCAAGGGGAAGACAGAGAAGTAAATACCTGGATGCCTTGGCTACGTGGCATGGTCGAGACAGAAACACGGAACTGATCCGTGACTCTGGTGATCGACTGAAATGGTGAAACATGACCGTGCACGCTTACCAGCATGGTACATGATGGATGGATGGATATAAATGCATTATCAGTAGTGTGTGTGTGGTCAGGGTAAGGTTCTTTCCTATGAAAGAAGTAAGGTCTCCTCGCTAGTCTAAGGGACACCCTTGGGTAAGGCAGAGTACCTGTTTGCACCACTGCCTACCACGACTCCCTTGGAACATAGAGAAGTATCAATTGCTGTCCAGCAATCGATGTTCTAGCTGTCTTTTCAAGCAGTGTCTTTGTCACAATTTCTATACTAGTGACTTTTCCAGCAGTGTCCTTGTCCCAATTTCTATACTAGTGACTTTTCAAGCAGTGTCTTTGTCACAATTTCTATACTAGTGACTTTTCCAGCAGTGTCCTTGTCACCATAACTTCTAATGAATGGTCTTCATGCTAGGCCAGTCGGACATATCATCAAATTGCACCTGGTACCATTAGTATTGGGACTCTTCACTGGTTGTTGAATATGAGGATGGAGCTTGTATCGGAATGTTCCAAGTGCTGTGATGTTGGTTTTTGACTCAACTCAACTCGTGACCAACAAAATGACAGCTGTCGTCTGACGTGGGTAAGTGACATGTCTTTGTGCATTGGCCTCTTGCAGAACCTGAATGTAGGTTTCCTTAGTCATCCTTAGGATTCTTATCATTGTACATAGAAGCTACATCTCTTTCTTTCTTTTGTTGTTTGTTCCTTATCCATGATTCACAGGCATACAGTTGTATGGGCATTTTAGGCTGCATCAACCTGCTCAGTTTGAAAAATCTGCCCTAAAGTGAATTCAAAACCGTGACCACAGACGGACAGACAAGTGGGCTAGCAGTGACCACAGGCAGACAGACATGTGGGCTAGCCGTGACAACAGGCAGACAGACAAGTGGGCTAGCCGTGACCACAGGCAGACAGACAAGTGGGCTAGCAGTGACCACAGGCAGACAGACAAGTGGGCTAGCAGTGACCACAGGCAGACAGACAAGTGAGCTCCACAGGCAGACAGACAAGTGAGCTCCACAGGCAGACAGACAAGTGAGCTAGCCATGACCACAGGCAGACAGACAAGTGGGCTAGCCATGACCACAGGCAGACAGACAAGTGAGCTAGCCATGACCACAGGCAGACAGACAAGTGGGCTCCACAGGCAGACAGACAAGTGGGCTAGCCATGACCACAGGCAGACAGACAAGTGGGCTAGCAGTGACCACAGGCAGACAGACAAGTGGGCTCCACAGGCAGACAGACAAGTGGGCTAGCAGTGACCACAGGCAGACAAACAAGTGGGCTAGCAGTGACCACAGGCAGACAGACAAGTGGGCTAGCCATGACCACAGGCAGACAGACAAGTGAGCTAGCCGTGACCACAGGCAGACAGACAAGTGGGCTCCACAGGCAGACAGACAAGTGGGCTAGCAGTGACCACAGGCAGACAGACAAGTGGGCTAGCAGTGACCACAGGCAGACAGACAAGTGGGCTAGCAGTGACCACAGGCAGACAGACAAGTGGGCTAGCAGTGACCACAGGCAGACAGACAAGTGGGCTCCACAGGCAGACAGACAAGTGGGCTAGCAGTGACCACAGGCAGACAGACAAGTGGTCTAGCAGTGACCACAGGCAGACAGACAAGTGGGCTCCACAGGCAGACAGACAAGTGGGCTAGCAGTGACCACAGGCAGACAGACAAGTGGGCTAGCAGTGACCACAGGCAGACAGACAAGTGGGCTCCACAGGCAGACAGACAAGTGGGCTAGCAGTGACCACAGGCAGACAGACAAGTGGGCTAGCAGTGACCACAGGCAGACAGACAAGTGAGCTCCACAGGCAGACAGACAAGTGAGCTCCACAGGCAGACAGACAAGTGAGCTCCACAGGCAGACAGACAAGTGAGCTCCACAGGCAGACAGACAAGTGAGCTCCACAGGCAGACAGACAAGTGAGCTCCACAGGCAGACAGACAAGTGAGCTCCACAGGCAGACAGACAAGTGGGCTAGCAGTGACCACAGGCAGACAGACAAGTGGGCTAGCAGTGACCACAGGCAGACAGACAAGTGAGCTCCACAGGCAGACAGACAAGTGAGCTCCACAGGCAGACAGACAAGTGAGCTCCACAGGCAGACAGACAAGTGAGCTCCACAGGCAGACAGACAAGTGGCTAGCAGTGACCACAGGCAGACAGACAAGTGGGCTAGCAGTGACCACAGGCAGACAGACAAGTGAGCTCCACAGGCAGACAGACAAGTGAGCTCCACAGGCAGACAGACAAGTGGGCTAGCAGTGACCACAGGCAAACAGACAAGTGGGCTAGCAGTGACCACAGGCAGACAGACAAGTTGGCTAGCAGTGACCACAGGCAGACAGACAAGTGAGCTAGCCATGACCACAGGCAGACAGACAAGTGAGCTATCCATGCACTATCACAGCTCCGACATGAGACAAGGCAATAATCAAATAGTATAAGCACCTTTTGTCTCACACTTCCAGTACCTTGGTTGCGAGGTAGGTGATTCAACCCCAACACCAGCATTAAATTAGAATTCACCCCTGACTTCTCATACACAAAGCAATGACAAATTACTAAATGCACAATTGCCTAGAAAATGAGCTTGGGGTTGAACATAACATCCATCTGGGAAGGTTAACCCGGTCAACAAATGCCTGCAGAAGTAACATGTGTCGGCCTAAAGGAGCAAGTATCGCAGCTCTGCTGTAAACAGGCACAACACAATCATGTCTGTAACAACTCTCTTGATGAATGCAGAAGAAGAAGAACATAACATTCTGGAGAAGGCATGCAAAATTTTTTAATGTGCCAGTGGAACGGGCCAAGGATGATGGCACTCTTGATACATGCCTTGAGGTATATTGGGTATATGGTGCAGACAGACAAGTGAGCTCCACAGGCAGACAGACAAGTGAGCTCCACAGGCAGACAGACAAGTGAGCTCCACAGGCAGACAGACAAGTGGGCTAGCAGTGACCACAGGCAGACAGACAAGTGGGCTAGCAGTGACCACAGGCAGACAGACAAGTGAGCTCCACAGGCAGACAGACAAGTGAGCTCCACAGGCAGACAGACAAGTGAGCTCCACAGGCAGACAGACAAGTGGCTAGCAGTGACCACAGGCAGACAGACAAGTGGGCTAGCAGTGACCACAGGCAGACAGACAAGTGAGCTCCACAGGCAGACAGACAAGTGAGCTCCACAGGCAGACAGACAAGTGGGCTAGCAGTGACCACAGGCAGACAGACAAGTGAGCTAGCAGTGACCACAGGCAGACAGACAAGTGAGCTAGCCGTGACCACAGGCAGACAGACAAGTGAGCTAGCCATGACCACAGGCAGACAGACAAGTGAGCTATCCATGCACTATCACAGCTCCGACATGAGACAAGGCAATAATCAAATAGTATAAGCACCTTTTGTCTCACACTTCCAGTACCTTGGTTGCGAGGTAGGTGATTCAACCCCAACACCAGCATTAAATTAGAATTCACCCCTGACTTCTCATACACAAAGCAATGACAAATTACTAAATGCACAATTGCCTAGAAAATGAGCTTGGGGTTGAACATAACATCCACCTGGGAAGGTTAACCCGGTCAACAAATGCCTGCAGAAGTAACATGTGTCGGCCTAAAGGAGCAAGTATCGCAGCTCTGCTGTAAACAGGCACAACACAATCATGTCTGTAACAACTCTCTTGATGAATGCAGAAGAAGAAGAACATAACATTCTGGAGAAGGCATGCAAAATTTTTAATGTGCCAGTGGAACGGGCCAAGGATGATGGCACTCTTGATACATGCCTTGAGGTATTGGGTATATGGTGCTAATCCCTCATTTGAACAGACCAATCGGCATTCAAGGGGCGAATCACTCTAGCTGCTTTTACTTTCCATGACATTTTCTTGTGCCCATTTTCCCTGGATCAACTGGGAGCTCTGATAAATTGTATAAACCCGCCAAGAGGTTCATGGTAAATAGAGAATATGTTGACTAACACCAAATTAGACTGATAATATGAAATAGTTTACTGGAGATAGTGAGAGTTGTGACAACAAAATACAATACTTGTAACAAACTTACACTTGGTATTAGCTTTTGCATTCTTAAAAATCAATATAAGACATTTCTGTTCTGAGAGTCTGATTCAATTTCAGAAGTTGAAATAAGATGCTTTTGTTCTAACAAGTCAATCTCAATTTCTAACCAGCATTCATTTCTGCCAGTCTTACACTAACTGCAAAAACTCAATTTCTAACCAGCATTCATTTCTGCCAGCCTTATCCTAACTGCAAAAACTCAATTTCTAACCAGCATTCATTTCTGCCAGCCTTATCCTAACTGCAAAAACTCAATTTCTAACCAGCATTCATTTCTGCCAGCCTTATCCTAACTGCAAAAAACTCAATTTCTAACCAGCATTCATTTCTGCCAGCCTTATCCTAACTGCAAAAACTCAATTTCTAACCAGCATTCATTTCTGCCAGCCTTATCCTAACTGCAAAAACTCAATTTCTAACCAGCATTCATTTCTGCCAGCCTTATCCTAACTGCAAAAACTCAATTTCTAACCAGCATTCATTTCTGCCAGCCTTATCCTAACTGCAAAAACTCAATTTCTAACCAGCATGCATTTCTGCCAGCCTTATCCTAACTGCAAAAACTCAATTTCTAACCAGCATGAATTTCTGCCAGTCTTGTCCTAATTGCCATAAGGCCACCATTAGGAGCTTAAGGTCATCAACTGGTTCACTACCACCAAACTAGTACTAAGCATTTTAATGTCACAGATTGTTTCAAAGTGTCACAGACTGTTTCAATGTGTCACAAAGTATGATTCAAAGTGTCACAGATAATTATTCAGCATGTCACATGGTGTTTTAATATGTCATGTGGTGTTTCAATATGTCACATTATATTTCAGTGCATCATTTTATGTTTCAATACATCACATTATGTTTCAATATATCACATTATGTTTCAGTACATCACAATATGTTTCAGTACATCACATTATGTTTCAGTATGTCACATTATATTTCAGTATGTCCCATTATGTTTCAATATGTCCAATTATGTTTCAGGACATTAAGATAAAAATAATCCCAAAGGAGACAGTGCCATTAGTCTGTGAAGTGTGAAGCCTACCATTTATTCTTGGTCATATCACGAGGTTGGGTGCCTGCCCCTCTTTCTCATGTATCATCTCTAATATGTTAATGATTCTTAATCATTATGTCCTTTATCATTATGATTTCTGACCAGCCCTGCTCTCACCGACAGTGTCAGACATTTTACACAAAATATACAAGCAGACAACATATGGTAGCACACAGTTAATGTGTTCACAGAAGTTTTGTAAATGCGCAGACAAGCCTGGCATGTAAGGTAGAGCGTGTGTGCAGGCGTGCATATGTGTGTTTAAATCAAGAAAACCACGTCATATTATTAACATGGCAATACTCAAGAACATTTCCTTGAAAGTAAAGGCTGATACCATCATATACCAAATACAGGTCAGCATGGCTTAATGGATAAGAACGCATGTTCTTAAACATCAGGTGTGCTGATGCTGAGGTAAGGGGTTCAACCCCTAAACCGGACAGTTGGACTAAAATGTTCACCTATTGTCCTTGACTTGGGGGGATAAATTACAAGTAGCTATGAAGTCGGAGTGGGTTCGCCTGGTTGTGAGGGACACCATTAATAGGGAAAGCTAATCCACACACAAAATTCAGTCCAGCAGGGGGTATGGACTATGCTTGGGTTAAAAGTGAGCAAGCGCAAAATAAAAAAAAAAATATATATATATATATATATATATATCCAATACAGACCATGAGATGAGCTGAGTCAAGAACTGACATCAGTGCACTCAGGACATTCCCATACGTGCTCAGTCTTCATCTGCAACAGCTAGTGATGAGTCCCATTATACTAATGGTACCAGTAGCAGTCTGATTATGTGTCTTCTGATTTTTCCTTGGAGACCTGATTGTCGGTCAGATTCTCTGGTCACTCCCTGCAGCAACATTCTCTCCAGGCCGTGACGATCTATCAGTTCTTCAGCACTATACACATGATATTCCAAATGTCCCTGAACACGTCTGCCTTATCAAGCACCAATACCCAGTCAATTTGTCCGCCTGCTTGTTTCTGACCACACCAGCATGTCCGTTGTTGAATTGAAGCCTGGCACTCTGCCTGAAGCATGTCGGTCTTCACCTTTCTCATCATACTTTGTGATTTTGTTAGATTCACGACATGTGTGTGCTGTTTGTCCTCCAGCCAGTAGAACACTGCGGTGACTGCCTCCACCTCCCTTTTTAAACTAGATGTTGTGGTATCACATGTCAGGCTCTCCTACACCAACCTTCACATCCCCCCCCCCCAGCACTTCTTTCACCTCTTAGTACAGAGCCATCATCATCGTGTGCCATACTGATAAGCGTGGGCGGTCATGTTTTGCCATCTCACACGATCCCAGTCATGGATCAGCTCAGTGTTCTTGTCTTGACCATACAACGAGACCAAGCTGTCCAGGTATTTACTTCTCTGCCCTTCTCTTGTTCTCTTCCCCTCAATCTTGCCAGCTGTCACCAAGTTCTCTTATTTCTTCTCATAACGTGACCCGAAAATTGTGACTGACTACGTCTAACTTCTCTAAACAGTTTACAATTTTCATTTGTTTCTTGTAGGACTTGGTCATTGGTTTTTCTCTCTGTCCATGGTATTCTTTGCATTTTTCCCAGAAACCACATTTCCACAGCCATCAGATGTTTTTCAGTTTGTCTGCTCATTGTCCAAGCTTCACATCCATATAAAAGCATAGGTTCTATGTACCATCTCCACACTTTTTCTCGTTGCCAATGACATCTTTTTATTGGTCAGTATGTTTTTCATCTTGCAAAAGGCTGCCTTCGCCATGGCAAGTCTTGTTCAGAGCCATATATGTAGATGATTACACCACCTGAATTTGCAATAATCAATTGTTGCACCTCCAATTCAGTGCAGCCCGCGGGTCAATCCCTGCAGTCCCGATCCACAGTGTCATATCAACACACCAACACTCAAGGAAACTTCCAGGGAAGTAAAGACAGCTAGCACCATATACCTAATGCACACCACAGTGTGAAAAGAGGTCCTTTACATTCTTTTTACTTACTCAAGATTTATATTTATAGGTCTGTGAGATTCTTAACAGTGATTCTTCAAGATGAGACCACAAGAAATATGATGATGATAATTAAACAATTTTAGACATATAAACATCACATGACCATCCTGAACAAGGTCAAATAAATAACTGGGGAATAAAGGATACTAGCTATAGAACTAATCTATCTTTCTACATCAAGGGTAGAGAAGGTGTGATCTGGGACTACATCAGAGATAGAGAAGGTGTGATCTGGGGCTACATCAGGGGTAGAGAAGATGTGATCTGGGGCTACAAGAGAGGTAGAGAAGGTGTGATCTGGGGCTACATCAGAGATAGAGAAGGTGTGATCTGGGACTACATCAGAGATAGAGAAGGTGTGATCTGGGGCTACATCAGGGTAGAGAAGATGTGATCTGGGGCTACAAGAGAGGTAGAGAAGGTGTGATCTGGGGCTACATCAGGGGTAGAGAAGGTGTGATCTGGGGCTACATCAGGGGTAGAGAAGGTGAGATCTGGGGCTACATCAGGGGTAGAGAAGGTGAGATCTGGGGCTACAGCAGGGGTAGAGAAGGTGTGATCTGGGGCTACATCAGGGGTAGAGGTGTGATCTGGGGCTACATCAGGGGTAGAGAAGGTGTGATCTGGAGCTACATCAGGGGTAGAGAAGGTGTGATCTGGGGCTACATCAGGGGTAGAGAAGGTGTGATCTGGAGCTACATCAGGGGTAGAGAAGGTGTGATGTGTGATCTGGGGCTACATCAGGGGTAGAGAAGGTGTGATCTGGAGCTACATCAGAGGTAGAGAAGGTGTGATCTGGAGCTACATCAGAGGTAGAGAAGGTGTGATCTAGGGCTACAAGAGAGGTAGAGAAGGTGTGATCTGGGGCTACATTAGGGGTAGAGAAAGTGTGATCTGGGGTTACATCAGGGGTAGAGAAGGTGTGATCTGGAGCTACATCAGGGGTAGAGAAGGTGTGATCTGGGGCTACATCAGGGGTAGAGAAGGTGTGATCTGGAGCTACATCAGGGGTAGAGAAGGTGTGATCTGGGGCTACATCAGGGGTAGAGAAGGTGTGATCTGGAGCTACATCAGAGGTAGAGAAGGTGTGATCTGGAGCTACATCAGAGGTAGAGAAGGTGTGATCTAGGGCTACAAGAGAGGTAGAGAAGGTGTGATCTGGGGCTACATTAGGGGTAGAGAAAGTGTGATCTGGGGTTACATCAGGGGTAGAGAAGGTGTGATCTGGGGCTACATCTGGGGTGGAGGTGTGATCTGGGGCTACATCAGAGGTAGAGAAGGTGTGATCTCGGGCTACATCAGGGGTAGAGAAGGTGTGATCTGGAGCTACATCAGGGGTAGAGAAGGTGTGATCTGGAGCTACATCAGAGGTAGAGAAGGTGTGATCTGGGGCTACAAGAGAGGTAGAGAAGGTGTGATCTGGGGTTACATCAGGGGTAGAGAAGGTGTGATCTGGGGCTACAAGAGAGGTAGAGAAGGTGTGATCTAGGGCTACATTAGGGGTAGAGAAGGTGTGATCTGGAGCTACATCAGGGGTAGAGAAGGTGTGATCTGGAGCTATATCAGAGGTAGAGAAGGTGTGATCTGGGGCTACAAGAGAGGTAGAGAAGGTGTGATCTGGGGTTACATCAGGGGTAGAGAAGGTGTGATCTGGGGCTACAAGAGAGGTAGAGAAGGTGTGATCTGGAGCTACATCAGGGGTAGAGAAGGTGTGATCTGGAGCTACATCAGTGGTAGAGAAGGTGTGATCTGGAGCTACATCAGGGGTAGAGAAAGTGTGATCTGGGGCTACATCAGGGGTGGAGAAGGTGTGGTCAGAGCCAATACACAGCGTTCTCATACTGTGCTGACCCTATTAATAGGCATATCCCGCAAATCGCTACGTAGCCTCACTTCTGTATACTGGACCTTCCTTTCACCCCAAGCTGCTCCTCCGGTAACCAGAATAATGCAATCTGCAGATGACGTTGACACGGTGATCGTTCAATTCAGAATTTCCGGGTAATGGATTCACTAGCTGAGCAATATTCGATTCCTTAACCACCGGCACTGTTTCCACTGTGCCAGGTTCAAATCCTAGCATTGTGCCGGGCATTTTTACAAGAGCCATTGGTGCCTAATGATATCACACATCTTCCTGATCTACTGGGTAGTCAGATCAGAACCAAGTCTTCTCAGACAAAGGTGAAAAACAGGAGGTCCTGTGTGTATGTCGTGCATGATAATAATCCCCACAGTGATGGGAAATCACAAAAAGTAGGCCACTGCCTTGGCAAAATTAGTAAGAAAAGACAACCAGCCCACGGTACATAGAGCCCATGACCTTGGATGGAATCTGCCCAGAGGAAGCAAACCAGACACTGACCTCTGAAGTGCGCAACTAGGTTTGACCTCCCACTCGAAAAAGAAAAACAAAAATGAAGACAAACTTATAAAAGCTTAGTTTAGTTTAAACTAGTTATAGTTTTAAAAAGTTTATAAATGCTTATGCATTGTGAAGCGTGAACAATGAGCAGTCAAGCTGAAAAACATCTGATGGCTGTGGAAATGTGGTTTCTGAGGAAAATTAAAAGAATACCATGGACAGACAGAAACACCAATTAACAAGTTCTTCAAGAAACAAATGAAGATCATAAACATATTAGAGTCATTAGACATAGATAGTCAACATTTGTTTTTGGGGCATGTTATGAGAAGAAATGACTTGGAGAATTTGGTGACGACTGGCAAGATCGAAGAGAAGAGACCAAGGGAAAGACCGAGAAATAAATACCTGGATGGCTTGGCCATGTGGCATGGTTGTGACAGGAATACGGCGCTGATCCACAACTCTGGTGATCCAGTGAGATGGCAGAACATGACCGCCCACGCTTATTGGCATGGCACATGATGGATGGATGGATGGATTGAGTGAAATAATCTTTAAACCAAAACACTTATGTGCCTAGTGAAATAATCTTTAAACCAAAACACTTATGCAGTGAGTGAAATAATCTTTAAACCAAAACATTTATGCACTGAGTGAAATAAACTTTAAATCAAAAGCAAACAAAACACAAATGAGTATAAAATACTTCATTGAAGGATAAGAAATACTGTTTTATGGAGCAGTAAAAAAATGAGTTAACACCACATGTGATCAATTTGAAAACAAAATGGACAACAACGTTAAGTTTTAATATTAGCAAGTGCTTCATAGATGACATAAAGCCACAGCAAAATTAAAACACAAAATAATAAGACACAAGTATAGCTACTGTTTTACAATAGAAACAGATATGACTGTTGTTTGGAAGATGGCAGACACAGCTATGTTTATTTATATTAGCATCATAACCAGACTTAACTATAGTTGTCGCATTAGAACACACACACAACACTCAGCAACGTTTGTTGCATTAGGATCATAACTAGACTGTGCTATAGTTGTTGCATTAGAACACACATAGAACACTCAGCAATGTTTGTTGGATTAGGATCATAACTGGACTGCGCTACAGTTGTTGTATTAGGAACACAAACAACACTCAGCAATGTTTGTTGGATTAGGATCATAACTGTGCTATAGTTGTATTAGTATCATAACTAGACTGCGCTACAGTTGTTGTATTAGTATCATAACTAGACTTAACTATAGTTGTTGCATTAGAACACGCACAACATTCAGCAATGTTTGTTGTATTAGGATCATAACTGTGCTATAGTTGTTGCATTAGGAACACAAACAACACTCAGCAATGTTTGTTGTATTAGGATCATAACTGTGCTATAGTTGTTGCTTTAGACACACACACACGACACTCAGCAATGTTTGTTGTATTAGGATCATAACTGTGCTATAGTTGTTGCATTAGAAACACACACAACACTCAATAATGGTTGTTGTATTAGGATCATAACTGTGCTATAGTTGTTGCATTAGGAACACACAAACAACACTCAGCAATGGTTGTTGTATTAGGATCATAACTAGACTGTGCTATAGTTGTTGCATTAGAACACACATACAACACTCAGCAATGTTTGTTGTATTAGGATCATAACTGTGCTATAGTTGTTGCATTAGGAACACACATACAACACTCAGCAATGTTTGTTGTATTAGGATCATAACTGTGCTATAGTTGTTGTATTAGGAACACACACACACAACACTCAGTAATGGTTGTTGTATTAGGATCATAACTGTGCTATAGTTGTTGCAATAGGAACACACACACAACACTCAGTAATGGTTGTTGTATTAGCATCATAACTGTGCTACAGTTGTTGTATTAGGAACACAAACAACACTCAGCAATGGTTGTTGTATTAGGATCATAACTAGACTGTGATATAGTTGTTGCATTAGAACACACATACAACACTCAGCAATGTTTGTTGTATTAGGATCATAACTAGACTGTGCTATAGTTGTTGCATTAGAACACACATACAACACTCAGCAATGTTTGTTGTATTAGGATCATAACTGTGCTATAGTTGTTGCATTAGGAACACAAACAACACTCAGCAATGTTTGTTGTATTAGGATCATAACTGTGCTATAGTTGTTGCATTAGGAACACACATACAACACTCAGCAATGTTTGTTGTATTAGGATCATAACTGTGCTATAGTTGTTGTATTAGGAACACACACACAACACTCAGTAATGGTTGTTGTATTAGGATCATAACTGTGCTATAGTTGTTGCATTAGGAACGCACACACAACACTCAGTAATGGTTGTTGTATTAGGATCATAACTGTGCTACAGTTGTTGTATTAGGAACACAAACAACACTCAGCAATGGTTGTTGTATTCAGATCATAACTGTGCTACAGTTGTTGTATTAGGAACACAAACAACACTTAGCAATGGTTGTTGTATTAGGATAATAACTAGACTGTGCTATAGTTGTTGCATTAGGAACACACTCACATGACACTCAGCAATGGTTGTTGTATTAGGATCATAACTAGACTGTGCTATAGTTGTTGTATTAGGAACACAAACAACACTTAGCAATGGTTGTTGTATTAGGATCATAACTGTGCTACAGTTGTTGTATTAGGAATACACACATGACACTCAGCAATGGTTGTTGTATTAGGATCATAACCAGACTGTGCTATAGTTGTTGCATTAGGAACACACACAACACTCAATAATGGTTGTTGTATTAGGATCATAACTGTGCTATAGTTGTTGCATTAGGAACGCACACAACACTCAATAATGGTTGTTGTATTAGGATCATAACTGTGCTATAATTGTTGCATTAGGAACACACACACGACACTCAGCAATGTTTGTTGTATTAGGATCATAACTGTGCTATAGTTGTTGCTTTAGACACACACACACGACACTCAGCAATGTTTGTTGTATTAGGATCATAACTGTGCTATAGTTGTTGCATTAGGAACACACACAACACTCAATAATGGTTGTTGTATTAGGATCATAACTGTGCTATAGTTGTTGCATTAGGAACACACAAACAACACTCAGCAATGGTTGTTGTATTAGGATCATAACTAGACTGTGCTATAGTTGTTGCATTAGAACACACATACAACACTCAGCAATGTTTGTTGTATTAGGATCATAACTGTGCTATAGTTGTTGCATTAGGAACACAAACAACACTCAGCAATGGTTGTTGTATTAGGATCATAACCAGACAGTGCTATAGTTGTTGCATTAGGAACACACACACAACACTTAGCAATGTTTGTTGTATTAGGATCATAACTGTGCTATAGTTGTTGCATTAGGAACACACACACAACACTCAGCAATAGGTTGTTGTATTAGGATCATAACTATACTGTGCTATACTTGTTGCATCGCATCAGGAATACACACACAACACTCAGCAATGTTTGTTGTATTCAGATCATAACTAGACTGCACTACAGTTGTTGTATTAGGAACATACACACAACACTCAGCAATGGTTGTTGTATTAGGATCATAGCTGTGCTATAGTTGTTGCATCAGGAACACACACAAAAGTGCCAACTAATCTATACAAAATATGAGTCTAGCACCATACATCTACTACACTTAGGCACATATTTAACTTTCACCTACTCATCTCTGTAAAGACAGTTTCCTGCCAACACTTTGCTTTGAAGTTTGCTGATAATGAACTACCCAAAAGCCGTGGAGGACACGCTACCAACCCAGGCCTAATCCCAGCCAGTCAGTCAGTATGTGGCGTGTTGAATCTTTACCTGGTTAGATCCTAATGTACCTAAGTTCCTATCTACAGATGTGAAGATTAGTCATTAGTTGCAGTTACAACTTCACGGCAAAGGGTTGCCCCATTATGCCAGTGAATATCACACAAAATGCTCATCACTACCCCCGTGTGAAAAGTGGAACAGAGAGGAGTCTCGACAAACCAACAGCCTACACAGGTATACTATGCATAATGCTGCTGCCAGAATGCCAACATAAAAGTCCGCCATGAAAAATACAGTTCATCGTCGATGGAAGCGGCAGTCACTATAAAACCAGCAGCCACATATTACCGCATAAGGCAACCCAGTTACTTTAGCGACGGGCCGGCCGCCATTTTTCTGAACATGCAGATGTGAAGATGTGGCCTTGCACATCTCACTGGTGTCTGAGTTTGGAGAGGGGAAGAAGAGTTCTGCACTCTCTGCATAATCTACAACCATTGCCAGACTGCGAGAACAGCAAATTAAAAGAGGGGTGGCCAAACAAAAACACTTCGCAGGAAGCCAAAGATTGATAAACCAACACAGAACTGGTGTCGTTAGTCGCTACACGCTGCGGGATTTGCTGAGGGGATCCGAGCACTTATGGACTGAATGGTTCATTGTGCAATGAGGATGATCTGTCAACTAACTAACTAACTAAAGTTCTGTACCACAGTCCATGGGGAGATGGTATTTTGGTACTGAGCTGGGATACACCAGCCCCACTCCATTAGATGCCAGCCCTTCTCTGGGTAGGGAGACAAGTCTACACCAGCCCCACTCCATTAGATGCCAGCCCTTCTCTGGGTAGGGAGACAAGTCTACACCAGCCCCACTCCATTAGATGCCAGCCCTTCTCTGGGTTGGGATCTACACCAGTCCTACTCCATTAGATGCCAGCCCTTCTCTGGGTAGGGAGACAAGTCTACACCAGCCCCACTCCATTAGATGCCAGCCCCACTCCATTAGATGCCAGCCCCACTCCATTAGATGCCAGCCCTTCTCTGGGTAGGGAGACAAGTCTACACCAGCCCCACTCCATTAGATGCCAGCCCCACTCCATTAGATGCCAGCCCCACTCCATTAGATGCCAGCCCTTCTCTGGGTAGGGAGACAAGTCTACACCAGCCCCACTCCATTAGATGCCAGCCCTTCTCTGGGTAGGGAGACAAGTCTACACCAGCCCCACTCCATTAGATGCCAGCCCTTCTCTGAGTTGGGAGACAAGTCTACACCAGCCCCACTCCATTAGATACCAGCCCTTTTCAGGGTTTAGATGACCTGAACACCAGCGCATCAGATTTAAGAACTGAAACTCTGAGAACTTTGTGACAACTGGCAAGATTGAGGGGAAAAGAATAAGGGGAAGGCAGAGAGGTAAAATCTTTATGGTTTAGCTAAACGGCATAGTCGAGACAGAAACACAGAGCTGATCCACGTCTCTGGTGATCATATGATACAGCGAAACATGACCTCACAGGCTTATTGGCATGGCACATGATGGTGAGTGGATCATTTGCATACTTTTCTGGTAATTGTCTGGAAAAGAACTGCAGAAAGAAAGGGAAATAGCCACCTCACTTCATTTTACCGTATTCCAGAATATGTGCAGGTCTGAACACTTCATCGTAGAGGACTGAACCCAGACAGCCTGGCTTAGTAAGCAAGAGTTTTGAAACTGTAAACATAAATTGTCTACAAACTGTACATATTTGCAAGGAAACAAAAGATATAAATGTAAAGACAGAAGCCACAAACAATATGTTGCACTATTTATTGCCTGGCATATTTTTTGCTGGATCTTGTCAGGTGCATACTGCTGAATCATATATCATCTAATGTGTATAAATGAATAATACTTAAGCTGAAACAATTAAAACAATCACACATAAAATACATATGCCAGGCAATAAATCGTGCTTCTGTGCTTAAATTCACTTTTAAAAAAAAATATGAAGCCAAGCCACAGAGAATGATTAGACCCACACTTAAGTGAAAAGTGCCAAGTCCTACAAAGTAGTTTGCAAAATGAACAAAGTTAAAGAAAGCCAAGATTGGATAAGGTGAGAGAACTAGTACAAGATGAAGAGTCTATCAGGTGGTCTGTGATATTACAGCAATGATCTGTAAAGGGCAACACATGATGATGATGATGATGCAAAAATGAATCTCAATTTAGACATAAGCATTATGAGATCAAGAAACCACAATGTATAAGTGAATTTAATGTGAAATTTTAAAAAAAAATGAAATTTGTTCAGCAAGACTTCACTCAGCAACAAAGTCACGCTAAAGCTATAAGCATTATAAATATTATTTATGTCGCAAAGTACTGAAGATGTTTTAAACAATCGTGATATGAACATGAAGCAAGTTATACACATGAACATACAGGAATTCATCACATAATGTAGCTCAAATATGACGTTACATAATTGGAGTTCCTCAGAGATGCTTATAAAGCATAATCAATTGTTCTGAGCTGTGACAAAATAAAAGATAGATTTTAGTCCTAGTGAAAAAAAAACCAACAAAATAAGTTTTTTTGTGCTTTGAAAAACATAAAGGAGCAGAAAAGGTAAAAAGACAATTTTCTTGTGCTGTGAAGAAATGATCAATTAGACAAGTAATGTATTTCACACATTTGGAAAATCAGTTGCATGTCCTTTATAGCATGTCTTTTACATCCAATGTGTTAATCATTTAAGACGCATTCAGCCACTAACAAGGATACAGATAAGTAACCTTTGTATTTTCATGTAATGTTTTTCATATAGTTGTGTCGGTTTGTGTGTGTTTGTTCTGTGCAGATGAAGGCTTTAGCCGCAACGTCCATCTTGTTTCTTGTAATCGTGTTCTAGTAAAGCTCACAGTCTACTTTTTGTGTGTGTGGTGATTCATTCATATCGTTTATAGCACATTGTAATCAACCCCACCATTTATGTTTGTTATATACTAGACAATTCTAAGTCAGTAGTTTGCCATTGCTTTCTGAATGGCTGACACCCCATACCAATGAAATCAATGCAAAGCGGTGTGCTTACAAATCTCCTGCAACTGGATTTCGAACCCTCAACTTGGTACAATGGGGAATTATGACACTCCGATGCTACAGCAGTGGTTTAAAATGTTGTCCTCTTTGCAGGACATTGTCGTAACATTTGAAAACCCTCCTTGTAGGACACTGTGGTAACATTTCCAACAACAACAAAAATTAGAAAAATGTGGGGATAAATAACACCTGTGTTACTGTAGTTCCAAAGGGGAAGGGGACTGAACCCTGACACACTGTCTTGGTCAGCAAGAGTTTTAAAATAGTAAAAATAAATTGTCTACCCCTGGCACCTTGACAGATGATAGTTTGTAACATGGAGTTATACCTCTCCATAACACAGAGCCTGGGCTGAATTTAGAGACCATGTGTTGCCCATGCAGCATGATGCCTCTCTTGGCCTGCCTAGTTTACTCCAGAGGAAAGGTAACACCAACACGCTTGGAACAAGACAAGTTGCAGAAGCTGCTGGGGCAGCAAAGCAATGCTCTAACTGTCCGCCTGTTGGAGCTTCCATCCTAGACCCGTTGCCAATCAAGGCTTTGGATCTGGTCTGCCCGGCCATGATATTTAGTCTTTAGGTTGCATTACTTCACTCTAGGGTAAGAAATTAAGGGGAGAAATGATCTACAAACCGTAAAGATTTGTAAGGGAAAAAAAGACGTGAAGCCAAGCCACAGAGAATGGTTAGACATACACATCTAATACTGCATATTCCTTGTAGGACATTGTGATAACATTTGGAAACATTAAAAAAATGTGAGGATTCACCTGTGGGTTACCGTAGGCCCCAAAGGGGAAGAAAAGAATAGTAAAACCATAAACTTGTGTGCAGGTTGTAAAAGGTGAATAAAGTGGGTTGGTATGAGGTGGGTTGAGAAAAAAAGTCAACCAACCATCAACTGGCCTACAAAGGACTTGGCTTGCATGGCTATGGGAGACTTAAAGGCAGAAGTGGAGGATGAATACATTTGAATATATTAACAGAATAATCAATAACTCAGACCTGTATTTCTACTTATGGTGCAAAGTAATTTGAAATAGCTGAGGTCAGAGGTCATTTGTATAGCAAATTTGGGAAAAATTGATTGAAAAATGAGAATAATAATAGAAAATATTTACAACACAATAAGTAGCTCTGAGCTGTAATAGAACCATCGTCTAGCGACAATGGTTTCATTTTGTGGAGAAATGATCAAGCAGCAGATGTCAAAACTCTTGTATTTTTTCCATAAATTTGGGAAAATATAGCTGAAATGTGAAGCTAAATAGTTATGGAAATATTAAAAGCACAATTAACAGCTATGAACTACAACAAATCAACGTTATATTTCTTATTTCACAAACTTCCTTTACAAAGAAATTACGAAGCAGCAGAAGCCAGGAGTCATTTGTTCCACAATTCTGGAAAAAACTTGAGAAGATAAATATATTTGGATATATTACTATGATCATGTGTCAGTGATGAATAGCTGAATGTTTAACTAGTGGAGAGGTCCTGAAGACACTGCGAGAGGCCATCCTCAGATGTGTCTGTGAAGCGTTCGATCTGGTAAGGTCTTTGAAGGTGCTCAGGCAGCCCGCAGGCACCGTCCCAGTAGGCTTCATGATAACTGTGAGACTGTAACATACAAACAGGATTAGCTGTGAGACTGCAACATACAAACAGGATTAACTGTGAGACTGCAACATACAAACAGGATTAACTGTGAGACTGCAACATACAAACAGGATTAACTGTGAGACTGTAACATACAAAAAGGATTAACTGTGAGACTGCAACATACAAACAGGATTATTAACTGTGAGACTGCAACATACAAACAGGATTAATTGTGAGACTGTAACATACAAACATAATTCAGTCCAGTGACTACACAGGTGAAATCTGCCTGAACTTAGTGGATCGAGCTCAATCTTCTCCTTCATGGTTGAGGTGAGTGTTCAGTGTGCCCGACTTTGGTATGCATTCATGTCAGGTGTACTTCCTCTAGACAGACTCCATCCAATATAATGCGCTCCATCTACCTGTGGGCAGGTTTCTTTTTCCTTTCCTAACAATTTTGCCAGGACATTTATCTTAAAGCCTACTTTTTGTGATTTCCAACTGCTGTAGGATTTTTAACATGCACAACCTGCACGCTGGACCTCCTGTTTTTTGCCCTTATCTGAGAAGGCCTGGTATCCGATCTCACTACCCAAGAGATCAGGGGACATGTGATTTCATTAGATAACAATGGATCCTGTAAACATTCCCAGCCCAATGCAGGGATCAAACCTGGTACCTTCTGAGCCTAAAGTGGATGCCCTAACATCTCAGCCATAGCTCCTCAATGAATCACTGAGGTTACAAGCACAGGGTATAGTATTCCAAATTCCTACCACAGAGGTGCTATTGTTACTGTCAACACTACCTATGTCAACTCCAGCCAAAGAAATGCTATTGTTAATGTCAATTCTACCTATGTCAACTCCAGCCACAGAGGTGTTACTGTTACTGTCAACTCTACATATGTCAACTCCAGCCACAGAGGTGTTACTGTCAACTCTACATATGTCAACTCCAGCCACAGATGTGCTACTGTTACTGTCAACACTACCTATGACAACTCCAGCCACAGATGTGCTACTGTTACTGTCAACTCTACATTTGTCAAATTCAGTCACAGAGATGCTGTTGTTACTGTCAACTCTACATTTGTCAAATTCAGCCACAGAGATGCTGTTGTTACTGTCAAATCTACCTACGTCAACTCCAGCCACAGATGTGCTTCTGTTACTGTCAACTCTACCTATGTCACATTCAGCCACAGAGATGCTGTTGTTACTGTCAACTTAACCTATGTCAACTCCAGCCACAGATGTGCTACTGTTACTGTCAACTCTACCTATGTCAAATTCAGCCACAGAGATGCTGTTGTAACTGTCAACACTGCCTATGTCAACTCCAGCCACAGAGATGCTGTTGTTACTGTCAACTCTACATTTGTCAAATTCAGCCACAGAGATGCTGTTGTTACTGTCAACTCTACCTATGTCAACTCCAGCCACAGATGTGCTACTGTTACTGTCAACTCTACCTATGTCAAATTCAGCCACAGAGGTGCTGTTGTTACTGTCAACTCTACCTATGTCAAATTCAGCCACAGAGGTGCTGTTGTTACTGTCAACTCTACATTTGTCAAATTCAGCCACAGAGATGCTGTTGTTACTGTCAACTCTCATCATCATCATCATCATCAAGTGCCGTGCCAGCTGGCGTAGGCGTTCATGGCTCTCCACAGATCTCGGTCTTTGGTTTTCTGGATCAACTCTGCTGCTGATATTCCTCCATGCCACCGTCTCAATCCATCCAGCATCATTTCTCTTGGTCTGCCTCTGCCTCTCTTCTCCTCGATCTTTCCAGTTGTTACGATGTTCTCCAATGCCTCTCTTCTCATCACGTGACCGAAGAAAGATGTTTGTCTCTGTCTTATTGTTGTATATAATGTTCTAGTTTCATTAGCCTGTTTCAGGCAGTCATCGTTAGTTACTCTGGCAGTCCAAGGAATTCGCAACAATCGTCTCAGGAACCATATCTCTGTTGCTTCTAATTTCTTCTTACTTTGTTCATTTACATTCCAAGATTCACTGCCATACAGCAAAACTGGTTCTACATAGCATTTCAGCACTCTCTTTCTTACATTCAGTGATAGTGACTTATTGCACAAGATACTCTTCATTTTCTGAAATGCGGCTTTTGCCTGCCCTATTCTGCTCCTAATCTCTGTTGTACATCTTCCATCTGATGTTATAAATGCCCCTAGGTATCTAAAATTATCCACTTGGTTAAGGATTTTTCCTTCTATTTCTATGTCACATTTTGGTGTCACCATTTTCTTTGATATTACCATTGTTACTGTTTTCTTGATATTCAAGGAGAGTCCTTTCCTTGCACTCTCTGTTACTACAACGTCTAATAATTGCTGTAGGTCTGTTGAATTATCCGCCACCAATACTGTGTCATCTGCATAGAGTATATTATTTATATTATAACCTCCAACTAGTATTCCTGGCATCTCTTTGATCTCTCTCATTATTACTTCGCTATACAGGGAGAAAAGATCTGGTGACAAGACACACCCCTGTCGTACTCCTAGCTTTATCTGTTCGTAACTACCCTCTTTATTTCCCATTTTAATTGCTGCTACTTGGTTCCAGTAAACTGTCAACTCTACCTATGTCAAAATCAGCCACAGAGATGCTGTTGTTACTGTCAACTCTACCTATGTCAAATTCAGCCACAGAGATGCTGTTGTTACTGTCAACACTACCTATGTCAACTCCAGCCACAGAGATGCTGTTGTTACTGTTAACTCTACCTATGTCAAATTCAGCCACAGAGATGCTGTTGTTACTGTCAACTCTACCTATGTCAACTCCAGCCACAGAGGTGCTACTGTTACTGTCAACTCTATATTTGTCAAATTCAGCCACAGAGGTGCTGTTGTTGCTGTCAACTCTACCTATGTCAAATTCAGTCACAGAGATGTTACTGTTACTGTCAACTCTACCTATGTCAAATTCAGCCACAGAGGTGCTGTTGTTACTGTCAACTCTACCTATGTAAAATTCAGCCACAGAGATGCTGTTGTTACTGTCAACTCTACCTATGTCAAATTCAGCCACAGAGATACTGTTGTTACTGTCAACTCTACCTATGTCAAATTCAGCCACAGAGATGTTACTGTTACTGTCAACTCTACCTATGTCAAATTCAGCCACAGAGATGCTGTTGTTACTGTCAACTCTACCTATGTTAAATTCAGCCACAGAGGTGCTACTGTTACTGTCAACTCTACCTATGTCAAATTCAGCCACAGAGATGCTGTTGTTACTGTCAACTCTACATTTGTCAAATTCAGCCACAGAGGTTGTTACTGTCAACACTACCTATGTCATGTGTCTTCTTCTTGTAACAAATGCACCATTGCCTTCCTTAACAATTCTACCACGTGAATGTGCCAATTAGGCCCATGCATACTTAAGATGAATAATCTACCTGGCTATGCATAACAGTAACTTCATCATTACATTTGCCGCTTGTTCCTAAACATCTGGTGTGCTGATGCTTAGGCAGGGGGGTTCAACCCAGTAGGACTAAAATACTGACTACTCGTCCTTGACTTGGGGACGTAAATTACAAGCTACCTCTTAAAACCTGGTGGTGAGGGACACTGGTAATAAAGAAAGCTAAATCACATGCAAAATTCAGTCCAGCGCACTAAAAGTAGCGTGTATACACTCTGCTTAAGCTCAATGTGAGCATGCAAAAACAAAAAAAACACACACACATGACATTTGTCATTAATGAAGGTCTTCACCTATGCATCTATTGATAGCAGACTCCATTTACCTGCTGTTGAATATTTGTAAGGACAGAAAAGATTACTCTAAATTTAAGACGCAGCAACTGGTTTCCAAAAACTTCACCAGAATCAATATGTATGAGCCTACGTACTTAGTCGTGAGGAAACTCTTTATAAAAACAGTGGCAGGGGTTTCTGGCACTGTGGATTATGAGAGACAGGACTGGTTATTTATTTACTTATGTGAAATTATTACAAAGCAACAGTTGTACTTCTGTGCTTTATTACTATAAGCGGAAGTCACACATCCGTTCTCTGGAAACACAGAATAAGAAGAGGGCTTCAATTTTATCCAAAACAATGAAGGATGTTGCTGTCTGCAAATACTCGTGACTGCAACATTCTTTCTTAATTTTGATCCATGTTCTTGTAATATGAAGCTGCCTCTCTCCATTCTTCTTCTTCTTCTACCTTTCATCAGAATGAAGAATCAGATTCATTGGACTGGTAACCTGACTCCCATGCCAGGTCACAGGCTCTCTAAACATATCTTTTACAGCAAGCTGCATTGTGGTAAAAACTCCCAAGCAGCCAGAGGAAACACTTTGAAGACACTGAAGATATCGTTCAAAGCTATTGGAATTCATCATGACACATGGGAGACTGCTGCCAAAGACTGAAATTCATGGCGTACTTCATTACGCAAGAGCGTATCACTTGCGAAGCAAACAGGGCCGCAAGAGCTGTGAAAAAATGCTGGACAAAAAAGCCACAGCAAGAGATCCTCCTCCTGGAACATCAAGCATTCTTTGCCCACATTGTCAGAGATAATTTCAAGCCAAAATAGGCTTTGCCAGCTATCTTAAAACTCACGGCTCAAACTGTCAAGCCCACTGGATGAAATGAATGGTCATCATCATTCTTGATGGACAAACAACACACTTTCAAGCTCACTGGATAAATGAATGGTCATCATCATTGTTGATGGACAAACAACACACTTTCAAGCCCACTGGATGAAATGAATGGTCATCATCATTCTTGATGGACAAACACCACCTGTCACCTCCCAATGGAGTACAGGCCGTCAAACAATCCACTCCAAGCTGTTTCTCATTCATCCATGACTAGTACAGATTTTGCAGCTGAACTTTCCTATGGGATGTGGCAGCCAATCCTGCACCACCACCCCTCCTTCATCATCATCATGTGCCATGCGAATAAGCATGGGCGGTCATGTTTCGCCATATCACTCGATCACCAGAGTTGTGGATCATCTCTATGTTCTTGTCTCGACCACACCATGTGCCCTAGCCATCCGGGTATTTGCTTCTCTGCCTTCCCCTAGTCTCTTTTACCCTTAATTCTTGCCAGTTAGCACCAAGTTGCCCAGTTTATTACTTCTCATAACGTGTCCAAACAATTTTGACTGTCTACGTATAATTTCTCTAATCAGTTTACGGTTTTCATTTGTTTCTTGAAGTACTTGGTCGTTGGGTTTTCTGCCTGTCCATGGTATTCTTTGCATTTTCCTCAGAAACCACATTTCCACAGCCATCAGATGTTTTTCAGCTTGCCTGCTCATTGTCCACGCTTCACATCCATACACAAGTACAGGTTCTATGTAACACCTCAACACTCTTTTTCTCATAGCAAATGACATCTTTTTATTGGTCAGTATGTTTTCCATTTTGCAAAAGGCTACCTTCACCATGGCAATTCTTTTTCTAATCTTATTATTCATATGGTTAGTTACAGTGTTGTTATTCTTTGCTTCCCTTACCATCCCCGACGGATGCTCTCTCCACTAGTCTGTAAATAATGTGGCAAATGTCTGGGCAAGTGGCATTTATACCTCAGCCTGGAAAGATGCTCCTGGCAGATGCCAGTGAGGGTACAACGTATTGAGGTTTTGGTAGTTTTTTGATTTTTTAAATGTTGTTTATCCCTTACAGGACGTTGCAGTCAACACCAGTATTTTTCAGCTGCTGTTGATGTACTAGGCAAGTTTTATGTTCAGTAGTTTGCCATTGTTTTCTGAACGACTGGCTCACATACCCTGTAAGTTACCAGCACGGCGCGAACCGCTGCAGAATCTTGTGCAGAAGTTTTCCCCATGTGGATATATGGGATTATGAACGTCGTTAACTACCTTGGCCAGGGAGACCGGCAGTTAGCAAATAACAAATATAGGCTATAGACACCCACCCTTGTCAGTTGTTAACACATCACAAGTGTGCAATAAATCCAGACTAATGCTTATCTTCAAAGAACAATTCAAGGAAAGCAACAAGACAACAAACAAAAGAAACCTTAGATAATAATATTGAAGCAAGGATGGTTGATATCACAGCCACACTTATACTTGTTGATTAACCCTTTACCGGGCAAATCGTCCCGAATGCGTCTTTACCCTGGATCGGGCAGACTGTCTGAATGCGTCCGAGCTACTACTAGCATTGTAAAAACACGATCTCGTAGGCTTTCGAAGATTTCCGATTGTCTACTTTCGGTTTCACCGATAGCTTGACAACATGGCCGCCTTTTGCAAGTGTCTACTATGAATTTGAACGGATTTTTAAAATAGTTTTCGGGGTTTTTAAGCTTAGTTTTTCCAAATGGATTTCGACGATTCTTCAAGTGATAGTGGAGATTTCGCTGGGCTCAATTTAAGTGACATTTAAGTGCATGAATTTGACTGAATCAGAGCTAGATATCAGTGATCAGCGTTACTTTGGGTTAGCAGTCATGAGTCGGACTTTAAAGAAAGTGATTCTGATTCTGAAAATGTGTTTGTAAATTGCCGTATAAATGACTGACAATCACAAACAATATGTTGTATTTTGTAAATATTTGTGTTCATGTGTGGATTACCAGGAACATTCACGTGAGTAAAATACTCTGCGTGCTTTTTACTTAATTTTGTTTTTTTATTTAAGTAAAATCGGTTGAATAACACCTTTTATGTGATGATTTTACTAACGTAACCCGAAATTTTACCGAACCTCAAAATTCTTCTTGCCCGTTCAGGGCTACAAAACAGACAAACGTCTGCCCTGTAAAGGGTTAAGATAGGAACACACAGACTACTAATGCATGCTACATGATATTCATGTGTAAAGAATGGGTTTATGAGATTGAAAAACAGGGGAGAACAATGGCGAAGCAGCAGGTGGAAGAGAAGATGCAGCAGAAGAAGCATAAGAGGAAAAAGAGGAAAAAAAAGATTAAGAAGAAGCAATAACAAACAGGAGGAGGAGGAGGAGAAGATGAAGTAGCAACAGCAAACTGGAGGAGGAAGAGAAGGTGAAGAAGCAACAGCAAACCGGAGGAGGAGAAAGAGAAGGTGAAGATGAAGAAACAACAGCAAACCGGAGGAAAAAGAGAAGGAGAAGATAAGAGGCAACAGCAAACAAGAGGAGAAAGAGAAGGAGAAATTAAAGAAGCAACAGCAAACAGGAGGAGGAGAAGATGCGGAAGCAACATGCAAACAGTAGGAGGAGAAAGAGATGGAGAAGATGAAGAAGCAACATCAAACATCTAAGAGCAGCAAACAATCTTTTACCATTTTAACATTACGTTTCCAGATCTGGTTGCATCTTCCAAGGCAAATAGGGCACGACCGTGACATGGCGAACCCACCACACTCATGACAATCCTCACTGAACTGGTTATCAAACCAACATTTGCCACACCTGTACATAGTTTGAAAAAACAAAACAAGTTACAAACAGAAATAGAGAAGTATAGAAATAACTATATGAGAAGTTGCCCGTGTTTTATATTTCAGAACAGACATTGAGAAGTATAGCAATAACTACATGAGAAGTCACCTGTGTGTTATAAGTTCAGAACAGAAATAGATAAATATAGCAATAACTACACAAGAAGTCACCTGTGTGTTATAATTTCAGAACAGAAATAGATAAATATAGCAATAACTACACAAGAAGTCACCTGTGTGTTATAATTTCAGAACAGAAATAGATAAATATAGCAATAACTACATGAGAAGTCACCTGTGTGTTATAAGTTCAGAACAGAAATAGATAAATATAGCAATAACTACATGAGAAGTCAGCCTGTGTGTTATAAGTTTAGAACAGAAATAGAGATGTATAACAATAACTACACGAAAAGTCACCTGTGTGTTATAAGTTTAGAACAGAAATAGATAAATATAGCAATAACTACACCAGAAGTCACCTGTGTGTTATAAATTCAGAACAGAAATAGAGAAGTATAGCAATAACCACACCAGAAGTCACCTGTGGGTTATCAGTTTAAAACATAAGGAGGATCGGGTTACCATTTGATGGCATACATACAGGTATATCTTTTACTTTTGCGCTCGCTTGCTTTGAACTGAAGCATAATCCATATACACTACTTCAAGAAGCACTGGACTGAATTTTTCTTGTGGATTAGCTTTCCCTATTACCACTGTCCCTTGCCATCAGGCGAACCCACTCCGACTTCAGAAGTATTTGTAATTTATGTCCCAAGTCAAGGTCGAGAAGTCAACATTTTAGTCCAACTGTCCAGTGTAGGGGTTGTTTAAGAACGCACATTCTTATCCATTCGACCATGCTGACCTACATCTACAGAAGTATGCTTCCAGTTCTTGAAGAGAGGTTTCACCAAGTAGGATCTGGTTATCACCTGATGCTGGAGTATACAACATAATACAGGTATACATAATCCACTCCTGATACTGCTGTAATAATATGAAGTGACCCATCCATCCACGCAGTGCCATATCCACTATAAGCTGGATTCTATTTTTTGTTTTTGTTCATTCACTTTCAATTCAAACATAGTCCATACACCATCAGGTGAACCCACTCCGACTTCCCAGGTACTTGTAATTTACGTCTCCAAGTCAAGGATGAGAAGTCAACATTTTAGTCCAACTGACTGGTGTAGATGTTAAACCTGCTACCTCGGCATCAACACACCGGAAGTTTAAGAGCACACACTCTTATCCATTCAGCCATGCTGACTACCACAATGATTCTGAATTTTCATTCCATTTTCACCGTGCACTCAGGTTTTTTTCTAGTCCATCTCTTGATGTTGTCCACCCACATCCAATGTCTTCACACAGCTCACCTCTTCACTATTCCCCTGCCAGCACATCTCTATAGAGTGTCTCTGAATATGCTGAAAGTATTTTAATTGTCTGACTTTGTGTGTATGTCTGTCTGCACATGTGTGAGTGTGTGTGTGTGTGTGCCAGTTTGTGTGCTTAAGTACCTGCTAGTCTCCTTGATAGTGTACATGTGCCTGCCTGCTTGTATGCATGCATGTGTATGTAACCTTGTTTGCTTGCATACATGTTTGTTTGTGTACATGCCTGCCTGTTCTGTAGTGTGTTTGTGTCCCATTAGCCTGTTTTTTGTGTATTCTCCTTGTCTCTGTGTGCATACGTATCTCTCTCTCTCTCTCTCTCTCTGTATGTGTGTGGGGGGAGGGGGTCGCACGTGCATGACATCCGTTGTTTAAATAAATGGAATCTTACATGTGACATGTGTCAATCTTTCTTTGATATGGTTCTGCCTTCATCATTTGCTCCACCTCTTCCTTTGGAATGTCATGCCCTTGTTTGCCAGGGTCAAAGTCGCAGAAGTAAACAGATGCCCTGGGACCTTCCAGGACTTCGTCTGTCAAGAACATACAAAATCCTCAGTTGAAGAAACAGAAACACATAACTATAAGCAAATCTACGAGGAGGCTTCAAGTGACAACCTTAAATGATTTGTTTTTGTGTGTGAATATATTCTGAAAAAGTAAAAAACAAATGTATAATTTTTCGATGTAGTTACCTTTGCATTCAATGCAAGTCCTCCAGAGCCGATAAAGTGCTTGGATTCCTGTAGAAAAAATATTCTCTGGGGTCACTACTCAGTGACCCGGCCGTGAACAGTCCGTCACAGCAGTCATATGGTTTTTAAATTTCTTACTCCACTCATAGTATATGGAATGCTATGCGGGAATTTGGAATACCAAGGAACTTAATCAACATGACCAGACTATGCATGGAAGATACTTAAATATAGTAACATATAAAGGCAGGAAATCAGACCCTTTCCAAATAACATCTGGCTTGAAACAGGGTGATGCACTAACAGGTGGATGGCAGGTATCCAGCAGGTATCAACACTGTTGTGGACGCCACTGTATAACTGTGCCATCGTCTCCAACTGTCTACACTGTCTATTACTATGCTGTCCTCCTCCCCCCCCCCCCCCCCCCCAATATTCATACCTAACTGTCTCCACACCCCTATATTTTCATATCAGACTGTTCGCATATTTTTGGCGACGTAAATCCTATCTGGCAACCTACTATACTTAAACTCTGCAGCCAAAGAGTGCCTTCGCATCTAGCATATCCAGCTTTTTCTGCTCCCACATGGATACATAGCGGTTGTATTTTTAGTTTTGTGCTTTTTTATATTTCGTTGTCCTATCTATCCGTGTTGTCCTGTCCTTGACAAAGATTCTGAGAATCGAAACGTCAGCCGTCCTGTGTGTTGTATTGTACGCGTTTGTGTGTATTTTATTATTCATTTTATATAATTATTGAGTGCTTCTGATTTCGGATTTTCACCTGTATTTCGCGATACGATGGATCTCCTTGTAAGGTAAGTGCAACGTGTTGATGTTTAGTACGTTTCTTCTCGCAGGAGCTTAATATACCTATTTGTTTCCAATTCATATTGAAAAAGGAGAGTCTGGCATATGAGACTACGATCTCCAGCATGGGAATGGAGGTGGAGGCAGTAACAGCGGCATTCCGGTGGCTAGAGGAGACCACTGCAACACACATTGTATTCATTACGGATTCAAAGAGTATGCTTAGTAAGGTGGAGAAAGGAATGTTTCGTGTGGAATGGCTCTTGTCGCTTCAGAGGTCACAGATTGTGAGAGTTGTATGGATATATTGCCCTGGCCATGCGGGGGTACGGGGGAATGAACAGGCTGATAGGCTAGCAGGGAATGCACCTCTTGGTGGTAGTTTGCCTATGGACAAGGGGGAGGTGGTCATCCGCTTGTGGGACCAGGTGGAGAAGGCGGAGGAACAGATTGAGAACCCATATGTGGAAAGAATGAGATTGCGGGGGATCGGCAGGGGTTCTGGAAGAATCTCAAAACTGAGAAGGAAGACCAGGAGAACTTTTAATCAGATAGCGGAATGAACGATTAGTAGTATGACTCTTTGCTGGCTGTTGAACAAGGGACGGAGCACGTATGGGAATGTCCTGAGTGCAATGATGTCGGTTCTTAACTCAACTCAACATGTGACCTGGTCTCCCAAGTTGAGCCAGTATAAAATGTGGACTAGGAAATTTTCTGGGGAGTGAAAGTGGCCGGAGTAATTCACCCACTGAGTGCCAACTGCTCTATAAAATATGTGTTTAGCACCATATGTCCCTATTTGCCTTGAGGCACGGAACAGGGGCCTTGACTCTTACTTTACTTCTTTATCAGGGGAGTGGGTAGAGTCCTACGGAACATCCTTAGGTAAGGTGGAGTACCCATTTAGGGTCCCCCCCCCCCCAATTGATGAGGGTGATGTGAAACACGGGAGCAGGTGACGGATTGAGCTGAGGAGTAGCTTAGATAGAATGTGGTTGGTTCTGGTCTCAAGTTTGCGATGGTAGGCAGAGGATCTCTGCATTGAGGCAATCTAGGGTCATCGAATTCTGTGGGTATTGCCAGGAAAGAAAGCCATGGCAGTCTACCTTACGTGTAGCTACTTAATTGCATATCCTTTACAGGACATCACAGTCAATCCCAGTATTTTTTGGCTGCTTTTAACTTCTTGGCAAGTTTACATTCAGTAGTGTTCCACTGCTTTCTCAACAACCAGCACTCATACCATTGTATGGAAACCAACGCAAGGCGGTCTGCTTTCAAATCACCCGCACCTGTGATTTGAACGCGGTATGCGGGATTACAAGTTACATTCATAACTCTTTCACCAGAGTGACGGCCTATCATAAAGCAACATCTAAAAAAGACACCACTGGTAGTGCATGAGTAAAAGGTCAACCTGGCTGAAAGGATAGCAGCCCTCACTGTTAAACATCTTGCACACCGATGAATGAATGAATCACCAGAAAAGAGGAAGTAGATTGTCTGCTTTACTAGAACACGATTACAAGAAACAAAATGTACGTAGATGGAGGGGTAGTTGGACTTACATGTTAACTTCTCGTTACGAAAGCAATGGCAAACTACTGAACGTAAAATTCCTTGGAGTTGATCACAACCTGGGGTTGTTCACAACATCTTCCAAAGGAGATACAACATATTTTTTTAAACACGAAACAGAAGGATGTGGATGAACATAACCAATGCCTCACAGCATGGACTATAGGAAGAATATTTGTGTCTTTTTGTTGTTGTTGTTGATTTTTGCCCTCTCTCGCTTTGAACTCAAGCGTAGTGCATTCACACTTCTTCTAGTAGTGCTGGGAGGAATTTTGCGCATGAATTAGCTTTCCCTATTAATAGTGTCCCTCGCCATCAGGTGAACTCACTCCGGCTTCAGAGGTACTTGTAATTTATGTCCCCAAGTCAAGGACGATAGGTCAACATTTTAGTCCAGCTGTCCAATGTAAGGGCTGAACCCCTTACCTCAACATCAGCACACCGGATGTTTAAAAGCACGCTTTCTGATCCATTCGCCCATGCTGACCTACGTACTAAGAATATATAGGTATAGGTTCTGCTTCTACACAGGTTCTGTCTGTCATTCACGAATATGGCTTCATGAATACGAAGAACTATACAGGTTCTGTCTGTCACTCAGGAATATGGCTTCATAAATAAAAAGAACCTTACAGGTTCTGTCTGTCATTCATGAATATGGTTTGATGAATACGAAGTACTATATAGGTTGTCTGTCACTCATGTATATGGTGTGATGAATACTTGGTTCAGGTAGCACAATCGGTTGCACAGCTGTACGTTCCTTTTGATGGGTTTTTCTTCTTTTTCCTATTTCCGCTTTCGATGGGAGTGTGTCACACCTAGTTAAGCACCCCAGATCTCAGTGTGTTCGACTTCAGTCAGCTTTTGCATGTTTCATTTCCTCTTGACAGAATCTATCCAAAGTATCGACCTACATCTACCCATGGGTAGCTATTCTTCCCTAACAAATCCTCCCGCTCACTCATTCACTCTCCCGCTCACTCATTCACTCTCCCTGCTCACTCATTCACTCTCCCGTTCAATCATTCACTCTCCCGCTCACTCATTCACTCTCACTCATTCACTCTCACGCTCACTCATTCACTGTCCCGCTCACTCATTCACTCTGCCGCTCACTCATTCACTCTCACACTCAATCATTCACTCTCCCGCTCACTGATTCACTCTCACGCTCACTCATTCACTCTCACGCTCACTCATTCCTTCTCACGCTCACTCATTCACTCTCACGCTCACTCAATCACTCTCATGCTCACTCATTCACTCTCACGCTCACTCATTCACTCTCCCGCTCAATCATTCACTCTCCCGCTTACTCATTCACTCTCACTAATTCACTCTCCCGCTCACCCATTCACTCTTCCGCTCACTCATTCACTCTCCCGCTCACTCATTCACTCTCCCGCTCACTCATTCACGCTCACTCATTCACTCTCACGTTCACTCATTCAGCCAGGGCAGTCGCCTTACAACCTACTATTTCTGATTTCCAACTGACGGGGGATTTTTTACATACACAACTCATACACAGGACCTGTTTTTCATATTTATTCGAAAAGGCTAGTTGTCCAATCTCACTACCCAAGAGATCGAGGAGGCGTGTGATATCATTAGAAACCAATGGTTCTTGTAAAATTGCCTTCACTGTGTTGTGTCCGCATCCTTGAAATAATTGAGGGACTTGCATGTTTCAATGACCCAAAGAGTTGTCGATGGTGGAGTTTAGTTTAGTTTAGTTTAGTTTAGTCGATGGATCAACATCACGGCACATGGGTGTAACCCATAAGTGCTCCGTTCTACTCCTAACTCAAGCCTGAGTCCGGAGAAACTCAGCTCAGTGCACGAACTATGTAGCACCGGCGAGGGTCCTGAAATACTTTAGGTAGATTTTTAACTCAAAAATTTTGCCCGGGCAGCACCGTTAGGATACTCTTTTTTCTATTTCCAACTGCCAAGGGATTTATTACGTGCCCAACAATACACACGGGCGTCCGATCTCACTACCCAGAGACCAGGGGAAATTATTTTACTAGAAGTCCATGTGAAAAAATCCCAGCCCTCACCGGGGCTTGAACCTGGCAGCTCCAGCACTCGAGGCTGGAGCTGCGTACCTCGAGACCACTCAGTGGAGTAGCTACCGGCAGGGTCCCTCTTGTCAGACATGCCAATGAATATGGAGCAGATGAAGTGAAACACAAAGCTGCTTCTCCTCCTTCTTTCGTTCGCTTGAATTTGTCTATAGCTGCAATATTTTCTTTTGTATGAATTTAACTGTCTTTATTAGTTCCCTCAGCGGTCCATAGAGTTTATCTTCCACTGTTGTCTCTCTAGGCCAGAAGGTTTGCCTTGATATGTTATATTTTGGGCAGTCTTGGAATTTGTGATCTGCTGTCTGCGACGCCAATCCACATGTGCCCATGGCTGATCGCCAACATTGAATTTTGTATGCATGTGGTTGCGTAATCTATTGTGTCCTGTTCTGAGGCTCAGAATAATGATTTGTTCTGGTATTCAGACATTCAAACAATGTATTCCTGAGTGAATTTAAACACATAAACAAAATATCGCATGATTTCTTGTTTACAGCGTCTGTGTTTAAATTCACTAACGGACGAGAGCCGGTATTTTCAACGCGGTATGGCCGAGTCTCCATGGCGAAGTGGTCAAACCATCTGGCTTGCTCTCAGAAAGTTGTTGGTTCGATTTGGTTCATGAGTGCATTTTTCTCTGAGATTCCTGGGGGTCATCACTGGAGCTACGGGGTTAGTGCTGTGTGCAACATTTTCGGCAGGATGCCCCGCAGAAAGAGACCGAGCCATATGGGATGAAATCTGGCTCAATGAAATCAATCCTCTTGAACTTTCAAGACTTTTTTATTTCATTAAGGGAAGACAGTTTTGAATTTGTGAAATGTCGTCTCCCACAATCAACTGTGAAGCGGGTAGATTATTTGTTAACTCACTTCCCATGATATATAACTCTGCAGTATGCACCTGATGAGGTGCAGCGAAATATGCCAGGCAATAAATCGTGCAATATTTTGTTTATGGTGTCTGTGTTTAAACAAAACTGCTGTCTTGAAGGTAGACTCTCTAAAAGTTAGTTGCATATCCTTTACAGAATGCAGCAGTCAACCCCAGAATTTTTTGGCTGTTCGTGATTCCTGGGAAAGTTTACGTTCAGTAGTTTGGCATTGCTTTCTGAAAGATGGCACCCATACCATTTCATAAAACACTAACGTAAGGCGGCTGCTGCCAAATCGCCCACAGCAGTGTTTCGAGTACAGGTATGCGAGTTTACAAATTGCGCTCGTAACCCCTTCGCCACAGAGTCGGAAGGTAGACCAGGAATAGCCAAAAGTTAGGGGGAAATTACTCCATCAAAACATGAAACTAGCAGTCTATGCTCCAAATGGATAGCACATTCGGAAGCCGTGCTTCACATCGTTCATGCACCGGGACATGTCAGAGTTAAAGGTAATGAATGCGCAAACCAGGTGGAAAATAATGTAACAATAAACACAGGGAGCAGCATGGATAGAGCTGATATAATAAATGCAGTACGGACTCATTTGCCAGATAATGGCGAGATTCTGACGCTATCCCGATTACATAAACTTGAAGTTATTGAGTCTGGCCACCGACTTTATGCCTTCATCTCAGAAGGTCGTGGGTTCATGTTTGACTCTGCCACTCAGTTCTCAGGTGCAAGTTTTTAGCAGACTCCTGGGGATCATCACCAAAGCTAAGGAATTTGTGCTCTATGCGACCTTTTTGGCAGGCGGTTAGCTCATCTGCAGACAGACAATGGAGCTGTAAGGGTTTAAATCAGGTGCAATGAAATCAATCCTCTTGTCTTGTAACTTAAAAGGTACAGCCAGTAACAACCCTGGTTATGTAACAAATAAGCCAAAAAGTCAAACTTACCATCAGATTCATTGTTAACATTGGCTACCTCCATGGCCTCGTCCACCACATCCTCGTCAGCAAAGCCTTCATCTCCATATGTTCGAGAGTCAGAGTCCATGACACCAGCACAAATGGAAATCTGAAACCAGGTGAGATGAGTTCAGAAATGACATCACAGCACTCGGGATATTCCTATACTTGCTCCGTCCCCAATTTCAACAACCAGCGGCGAGTCACAGTACTAATGGTACCAGGTGAAGTATAATTATATGTCCGTCTGACCTTTCTGTCAGATCTTGGTCTGATATGACTGAGCTACTGTATGATAGTAGATGGTACCACCTCCTTTCTATCTGTGCTGAATGTTGAACGGTGCTCACCAAACCCGACACTCCACATTATTTGGGTGGAGGAGCGATATTGGGAGGCTACAAGCCTTATCCTAGTGCAAGGAAATGCAACCTAAAGACTAAATGTCATAGCCCTAAGCCTTGGTTGGCAAATGGTCTAGGATCCAAGCTCTGACAGGCAGAGAGTAAGAGCACTGCTTTGCTGATCCAGCAGTTTCTGCAGCTTGTCTTGTTCCAGACATATTGGTATTACCTTTCCTCTGGAGTAAACTAGATAGGCCGAGAGAGGGATCATGCTGCATGGACAACACAGTCTCTACAATTCAGCCCAGGCTTTGTGATATGGAGAGATATAACTCCATCCCTGTTCCCTGCCATGGGTTGTAATTATTATGCATTTTTTAGCACTGCGTGACAAACTATTATCTGTTAATACGTCAAGGTGCCAGTGACCATTCCCCAGAGTACTGAGTGTCGGCCAGATCCTCTAGTCACTCACTGCCACACCATTCTCTCCAGACCATGGTGATTTATCTGTTCTTCTACACTATACACACATGATCCCAAAGGACCTTGACCACGTCTGTCTGATCATGCACCAAAATCCCACCCAGATATGCAAACCCAGCCAATCTAATTGCCTGTTCGTTTCCCACAACCCCACCCAGATATGCAAACCTAGCCAATCTAATTGCCTGTTCGTTTCCCACAACCCCACCCAGATATGCAAACCCAGCCAATCTAATTGCCTGTTCGTTTCCCACAACCCCACCCAGATATGCAAACCCAGCCAATCTAATTGCCTGTTCGTTTCCCACAACCCCACCCAGATATGCAAACCCAGCCAATCTGATTGCCTGTTCGTTTCCCACAACCCCACCCAGATATGCAAACCCAGCCAATCTGATTGCCTGTTCGTTTCCCACAACACTGGCGTGTTCTGGGGAAAATATCAAATAGTTAGTTGCATATCTTTACAGGACGCTGCAGTCAACACCAGCATTTTTTGCTGTTGTGATCGCTTGGCAAGTTTATGTTCAGTAGTTTGCTATTACTTTCTGAATGTCAAGCACCCATGTCGTTTCGTAAAAAAAAAAAAAAAAAAACGCAATGTAGTCTGCTACCAAATCACGCGCAGCTGTGTTTTAAATGCAGGTATTCGGGATTATGAACTGTGTTCGTAACCCCTTCGCCACGGAAGCACCCAATCTTTGATATTGTTTTTAAATTGAAGCATGCTACTCTACACGAAGCATGCCTGTCTTCACCCTTCTCAGGATGAACTGTGAATACATTACAATCACAATGTGTGTGTGCGATTTGTCTTCCAGCCAGCTTATCGCCGCTGTGACTGCCGCCACCTCCATTCTCAGTCTAGATGTCAAGGTATCATATGTCTGAATATGTTTGAACAATGTTTGAACATCTGACATGCATTTGTGATGCAATAATATAAAATATGTTTAATATTAGCAAGAATGGAGATATGGTTTCTGAAATGAATGCAGCAAATATCCCGCATGACCAGAGCTACTAACAACAACTGCTGGAAGAGGCTAATGAGAGTTCAGCATTATACACAACTATAAGAGACAAATGGTGCACTTTGGTAACATAATGAAAAGAGATGCATTGGTGAACATGGTGATGACTGGACAGAATAGGAAAGCCCTCTGTGCAGGAGAGGTTTTCTGTTCAAAGATGAGTCAACACGTAGTTATAAATGGTTTGGGAGTTCTGGTGGCGATTCTGGATTCTGTCATTCAGTTTACAAATTCAGTTTTCTCTGAGATCTTTGAGGGACATTGCTGGAGGTACAGAGTTTGTGCTTTGTGTGATGCTTTTGGCAGGACATTTTGGGGAAAGAGACTGAGCCATACTGGATAAAAACCATGTTCACTGTGACAAAACGCGATTATCTGTCTTGCGTCGTCAAGATCCCGCACTATTTTGGCGCGTCATCGGGGACTTTCCCAGCTAAGAATAGACTGAGGGAAGCCGATGAAGGACTTACGATCTAGAATATTCTCGAAACACCGAAATTCGAGTAACCCGTGATGATGGGTATCGCTCTAAATTCTCGTGCAGAGAGATCTAGAAACTCTAGGCGGGGAATGACGTTTTCCCGAGAAAGTATCTTTTCTCTAGAAGCACTCGCTTCTCGTGCGCATTGAGTTGGCACGAAGCGGGAATGTGGCTAAAGCAGTCATTCACTTACTGTCGTTGCAACAGAACAGACGCCGGCCTGATTTGAGCCAATTTTGTGGTGCGTCTCTCCTCAACCATGATTCGGCTGACTGTCATTATAAGGAAGAGGAGAAGCCTTTGAACAGTTCGAAAGCTGACTGGAGGTCTGAGTTCCGATTCCAGGTAGAGATTTGTTTAAATCATGTAACTTTGTACGTGTGTTCCACACGCCATTGTTCTAACCTCATTACCTATGCGGATGTCCTTGCATACTAATTAGCAAACCGATCGATAACGCAGTTGATGGCGAATCGTGTTTGTTTATCGTGTGCTCGCGAAACAGCTGTTAGAAACGCCGTATTGTGATGTAGGCGATTTGGGTTTCAAATATGTGTACCATATTTTGACAATCGTTACATCTATTAGGTTGCTGTGTTAGAATAAAACCTAGTTACTTGTGCCGGATGGAAACCTAGATTAGTTCAGTCAGTTGCTGAAGCCCGAAGAACGGTTAGAAAACCAGGTAAGTTGGTAGGTGGAGTTTCAGACATAATTGTGCTTAGTTACTAAGTAAAGGAAGAACTTAGTTCTGTGCCACCAGGAATGATGTAACTATGGTGTAATAACTTAATAGTGAATTCATTGTGTGGAACAGCGGATTTCTGTGTCAAGGTAAGTTGCTTTGGTGCTATATTTATATATATATATATATGATGGGACATTGTGTGCATATATATTAGATCATGGCATGTGATACTTCCTGGAGTAAGTCCGAACGCCGAATAGGTCGTCGCGAGATAACACTGCGTGCCGTCGCGATATAAATGTGCGTTCTGAAATCTTGTCTCAGCTATCCTGTCTCGTTCGTACTGGCGCTAGTGCGAGTGAATGCTCAGGTGCCGGAAGTATGGAAGGATGCAAGGAGGCTGCATGAGACTGGGGAAATATAGAATATGGGGGAGATAAACGCAAGTTATGAAAGTATGTGTTGGTAGGCCAAGCCAACGATGAAGTTCCATCCATGCCAAGGCTAACCCACTTGGGGAGGACAGAACTGGAAGATTACCCTTGGAACATGTGGGGAACATGTATTCTCAAGAAGGCTTCTTGACTCTAAGGCAGAGTCTGATAAGAAGAGTTTGCTAGGGCAGGGGCAGGTGGTCCCACCAGCAAACAGGATTGTGTACATACTGGATGTGATCATGTCCTATTCCTATATCCCGAGGGATGGGATATTGATCCAGCTTATGTTTCTTAATGTACATTGATGATGTTAGGATCGAGTCTAGGGACTCTTTACCTATGTTTAGTTCGATTAACTTAGAACTATAATAACAGCCTTGTATCACTACTGACGTTAGCGACGACTGGTAGTTGATTAGGGAGAGGTGAGACCAAAGCTCAGACTCGTCATTCTGATTTCTTGCTCTGTTTGACGGGCTGTTCTGTGAGGCCAGCTGACATTTGAAAACCCATGCTATACTACTCTCCATATAGAGATAATGCTTTAGTTATATGCATAACTAAGTAGCATGACTGAGAGTTGAGTAGTTATTGGTAGGATGCATGTGGACTTATGTTTGGGCCAGTATACTCTCACCGGTCGCTCTTCCTTTTCAGGAGTTTGCCTGTTGAGGAACCAGTCAACTATAATGTTGTTGGCAGGAAACCACTTCGTGTGACAGAGCGAAGGGTTCAGTTCTTTACTTATCATGCCAGACTCAACCACATCAGGTACCCAAGTTGATTCACCATGAGTGAAGGTTGCCTCAAGACATACAACCACCCTGAAGGTGCCCGTGTGAGAAGTGTTGGTTTGTGATTGTTCTGATAAATAGACGACACTCTGTTTTTCTATGAACAGTTCAGCATGTTGAGTAATCATGCTCAACGACAGGGAACACCGGTCCGTCTAGTTTGACGGGGGTTCTGCCTAAACGCAGAAGTAACTGATCTTCAGACACTTGAATGGTTCTTTGGACAGCTCTGGTGGCAGGTCTTGAGAAGAACTTCACCAAGTAGTGACATGTGTCAAGGTAACCCGGTGGAAGGGACTATGGGATTATAGTCCAACCTGAATTGTTGCCGTGAAATAGAGGTCTGATTCTATTAATGTACTGTGGCAGTATCAAGATTATCAACTGTGTTATCCAAGAACTCAGTAACATTTAGTAGCCATATCTGATTCTACAAGCAGTGTGACTGTAGGAGACCATTGAATTGGTCCGTGACACTTTTCCATTCATGTTCCGGTGCTGTGATAAAGGGACCATTAAATTGGTCAATACCATAGCGGTTCTGCAGTAAGACTGTGTGGTAAGGGACAGACCATTAGCTTGGTCAGTGATTCGTTAAGTTCTTCGAAGTAACGACTACTTGGAGTCAAGTCCAGGAGGATTGTCTTCCAACTGGTATTGTGCGAGAAGTGTATTAACCGTGACTCCGTGGGAGTGATAGAGATGCAGTTGGTCCAGTGAAGTGTGGTCCAGCAGTGACTCTAGTGTTGGGGATCCACGCTCTGGAGACAGAGTGGTCTCCAAGGTTCTAGTCATCTCACTGGAAGGAAGCCGGGTGAGTGGCGGACCGACTGGACGGGACATCTGCATCCAATCTACTTCTCAACTCGATGAAGATACCTACATCTCTGAGTCTATCTCTACTCTATCTTCTATTTGTGTAAATAGATTCTTCTAGCAGGATGTTCATTTCAGTTCTATATTCTCAAGGGTAGAATAAACTTTATGTAAGTTGACTTGCTCTTTGTATAATGATTGAGTGTGGTCTCGGACGATGCCTCAGTGTTCATTGTTCCACAGGTGTAGGTAGTTAGTGGGGGTCTAGAATCTGGAGGGGCTTGTAGACGTAATTAACTAATATGAGATCAACCACAGAGGAAAAAGGTGTATCTGCTCATCCAACCCCTGGGGCTAGAATACACGGGAGTGCCAGAGACACCTAGGGTGTGGTTCACTCTCGCTACCCAAGGTGAACTCGTCACACTCCATACAGAGTGGGGGCTCGTCCGGGATTATTCCAAGCTCTCTGTGTGTTGTAGACCTCTCACATAGTGATAGGGACTTAGTCTTTATCCTCTACTTCAGTCTACATAAGATTCTACTACTTCTACCTATCTCCTAACTGTCTGACAGACATTTGTGTTGTGGTGATTAGTTAGTACTATTGACTATTGATTCATTGTATTGCTTCACCCACACATACTTGAGTACCCACATATCATAGTCAACATGTCTACCCAAGAGTTAGACTTAGACAAAGTTCAGGAAACTGGACGTAAGTCTGGTCTAGAGGGAGATGCTTTGAAATCCTATGTGCAAGAGGTGGAAAGAAATTTTCGCCAAGAGGAAAGAGAGAGGAGGAGAGCAGAAAGAGAACTGGAAGCCAGTAAAGTGGCTCTGGAGGAAAAGAGGATAGCGGCTGATACTGAGATGAAACGGCTTGAGTTGGAAGCCGCGAAAGAGAAACGTGACCATGAGTATCGAATGAAGCTACTTGAGGCACAAGTGCCTGCTACAGGTGTAACTGATGGAGCTATGGGAGGAGGTGTACCTCCTGGCTCAGAGTCAACCAGTAGACGTGACTACCAGGCTATGAAATGGCCTTTACAGCCGTTCGAACCCGAGAAGGAAAGGATAGACCATTACTTAGAGAAGTATGAAGCCATGGCTATTGCAATGGGACTAGACAAACAGAAATGGTGTTTAAAACTCTCCCAGGGACTCCGTGCTGAGGGTTATGAGGTGTATGCACGCTTGCCACCGGGTCTACAGAATGATTACCCGGCCCTGAAAGCGGCTCTCTTGAAGAGATTCGAGATCACAGCGCACTCATACCGAAAGAAGTTTCGGACTGCGAAGCGAGAACCTGGTGAACTGTTTTCATCATACAGTGTGAGATTGAACTCATACCTTCTTAAGTGGATGGCCTTGGCCGGATTTAAAGAGGAGTATGAAAGTTTGCGTGAGTTGATGGTTGTAGATCAGATGCGAATGCAAATGTCTAAACCCTTGCGAAACTTCTTAGGTGAGAATGGGGCTGAGAGATTGGATATAGTCACCAAGTTAGCCGAAAGATACGTTGAAGTCTATGGCGAGACTGGGGATACCAGTCCAACAGATCCGAGATCGAAAGATAAGGATCAAGGTAAGTCAAAGAAAAAGAACAGAGGTTCTGATGAACCCAAGAAACAGGTAAACTCTTTAGAGAAGATCTCTAACGTCAACCAAGGTAAGAATAGCCCACCTAGTTCTCCAAAGAGGAAGTGGAGTGAACGATGGTGCAAATTCTGCAAGTCCAGCACTCACAATACGAGTGAGTGTAGGAGTAAGCCCAAGGACTTTCACTTTGCTTGTCTTGCAGAGGTTAGGGATAGACCTTGCAGGAAAGGGAAGACGGTTGATGGGAATGGAGAACCAGAGCGACCTCCAGTGGTTGAGGAAGTAGAAGTGAATGGGCAACAGGTGTTGTGCCTCTACGACACAGGATTGCAATTTTCATCTGTAATTGCATCCCACCTGACAGGCCCAGAGCAACTCAACCGGGGAGATGACGGAGATACAGCCAGCCAGTAGGAGTGCTGTAGCGCTACGGTGCCCGATTGCCAATGTGGAGATTCGGAGCAAGTACGTTACTGGACGCATTCAGGCGGCAGTCGTACCGGATCCTCTCTATCCCCTAATTCTTGGCCGGAAGTACGTGTTTCTGGGTGAACCAGAACACCCTAGCATCCATAAGTCTAGGCAGGTCAGAGGTACAGGGGAAGAGGATCTCGAAAAGGTAAGTCTCCGAAATACTCACCCGGATGGAATGAGTAATGCTCGGAGCAAGGATGCGACAGAGTGTCCTTGTTCAGAACGGTTGCCCAACAATAAAAACCCGTTAATTCAGGGTAAGTTCAACTCGGATAACCAGTCGCCGTTAATTCAGACCGGATCAGAGAGAAGGCAGAGGGAACGTAAGTTGGTTCCTGAGAGCTTCAGAGCTAATCTGCTGCGAACGGTACATGTCAGGTCCCCAACCGGACATCTGACTGTAGGGACAACCAGTAAATGTCTATCCCGGTACTATTGGTGGCCGGGAATGACAGGCGACGTGCGCAGGTATATTAGGTCTTGTCCTGAGTGCCGTAAATGCACACTTGAGAAACGGACCAAGACGAGGATATCCTTAGAGGTTGGAGACCGAGTTCTAGTACTCCTCCCAATCGAGGGGAACGAATTCGAAATCGGGTGGCAGGGCCCATTCCTAGTGGATAAAGTGGGGCTCCACAAGCACTATGGAGTGGTGATCCTGGGAAAGTCTTCTACTTTCCATTCCAGTCTCCTCATGCGCTATGAGGGGAAGCCGATGATAAGTCTACCAGCCCAAGGGCGCAGAGATTCGCTGAAAGAACGGTTCGGGGTTCAGGTCAGGTAGCGGAAAGCCTGTCACACCATAGGCAGTCCTATATGTATGTGCAGGTACCTTCTTCGGTTCAGCCCGGTGTTCGGGGGAACATGACCGGCCAAAGGAACACCCGCAGTGCTAACTACACTGAGAACCGTGGTCGGAAGAGGTGGGTTGTGTCAGAACAGACACAGACCCCTTGGTCCCTCAATCCGACCGACTGCAATCCAGCTGGGTCCTCGAAAGGGGAAGCTGGAGTGGCAGAAGTCCAGTAAACTCTGGCAGGAACGATCGTTAAATCAGATCGAGACGGGAGCTCTGTTCCGCAAGACACTGCGAGATGCCCGATCGCAGTAGCGGAGTAGGCCGTTGATCAACCCGTGATACTGAATAGCTTGTCACCCCACCTAATGTGGTAAAAGTATTCTATACAATATGACGGGTTAGACTTCCTCACCCGCCATCCGGTCTCTAAGAAGAAAGAACGAACGACATAGACAGCTTCTGCGTAGAAGTGGAACGACGGAGGTCGATCCTCTTAAAGTGGGGCCTATGTGACAAAACGCGATTATCTGTCTTGCGTCGTCAAGATCCCGCACTATTTTGGCGCGTCATCGGGGACTTTCCCAGCCTAAGAATAGACTGAGGGAAGCCGATGAAGGACTTACGATCTAGAATATTCTCGAAACACCGAAATTCGAGTACCCGTTGATGATGGGTATCGCTCTAAATTCTCGTGCAGAGAGATCTAGAAACTCTAGGCGGGGAATGACGTTTTCCCGAGAAAGTAATCTTTTCTCTAGAAGCACTCGCTTCTCGTGCGCATTGAGTTGGCACGAAGCGGGAATGTGGCTAAAGCAGTCATTCACTTACTGTCGTTGCAACAGAACAGACGCCGGCCTGATTTGAGCCAATTTTGTGGTGCGTCTCTCCTCAACCATGATTCGGCTGACTGTCATTATAAGGAAGAGGAGAAGCCTTTGAACAGTTCGAAAGCTGACTGGAGGTCTGAGTTCCGATTCCAGGTAGAGATTTGTTTAAATCATGTAACTTTGTACGTGTGTTCCACACGCCATTGTTCTAACCTCATTACCTATGCGGATGTCCTTGCATACTAATTAGCAAACCGATCGATAACGCAGTTGATGGCGAATCGTGTTTGTTTATCGTGTGCTCGCGAAACAGCTGTTAGAAACGCCGTATTGTGATGTAGGCGATTTGGGTTTCAAATATGTGTACCATATTTTGACAATCGTTACATCTATTAGGTTGCTGTGTTAGAATAAAACCTAGTTACTTGTGCCGGATGGAAACCTAGATTAGTTCAGTCAGTTGCTGAAGCCCGAAGAACGGTTAGAAAACCAGGTAAGTTGGTAGGTGGAGTTTCAGACATAATTGTGCTTAGTTACTAAGTAAAGGAAGAACTTAGTTCTGTGCCACCAGGAATGATGTAACTATGGTGTAATAACTTAATAGTGAATTCATTGTGTGGAACAGCGGATTTCTGTGTCAAGGTAAGTTGCTTTGGTGCTATATTTATATATATATATATATGATGGGACATTGTGTGCATATATATTAGATCATGGCATGTGATACTTCCTGGAGTAAGTCCGAACGCCGAATAGGTCGTCGCGAGATAACACTGCGTGCCGTCGCGATATAAATGTGCGTTCTGAAATCTTGTCTCAGCTATCCTGTCTCGTTCGTACTGGCGCTAGTGCGAGTGAATGCTCAGGTGCTGGAAGTATGGAAGGATGCAAGGAGGCTGCATGAGACTGGGGAAATATAGAATATGGGGGAGATAAACGCAAGTTATGAAAGTATGTGTTGGTAGGCCAAGCCAACGATGAAGTTCCATCCATGCCAAGGCTAACCCACTTGGGGAGGACAGAACTGGAAGATTACCCTTGGAACATGTGGGGAACATGTATTCTCAAGAAGGCTTCTGACTCTAAGGCAGAGTCTGATAAGAAGAGTTTGCTAGGGCAGGGGCAGGTGGTCCCACAGCAAACAGGATTGTGTACATACTGGATGTGATCATGTCCTATTCCTATATCCCGAGGGATGGGATATTGATCCAGCTTATGTTTCTTAATGTACATTGATGATGTTAGGATCGAGTCTAGGGACTCTTTACCTATGTTTAGTTCGATTAACTTAGAACTATAATAACAGCCTTGTATCACTACTGACGTTAGCGACGACTGGTAGTTGATTAGGGAGAGGTGAGACCAAAGCTCAGACTCGTCATTCTGATTTCTTGCTCTGTTTGAACGGGCTGTTCTGTGAGGCCAGCTGACATTTGAAAACCCATGCTATACTACTCTCCATATAGAGATAATGCTTTAGTTATATGCATAACTAAGTAGCATGACTGAGAGTTGAGTAGTTATTGGTAGGATGCATGTGGACTTATGTTTGGGCCAGTATACTCTCACCGGTCGCTCTTCCTTTTCAGGAGTTTGCCTGTTGAGGAACCAGTCAACTATAATGTTGTTGGCAGGAAACCACTTCGTGTGACAGATGCGAAGGGTTCAGTTCTTTACTTATCACGCCAGACTCAACCACATCAGGTACCCAAGTTGATTCACCATGAGTGAAGGTTGCCTCAAGACATCCAACCACCTTGAAGGTGCCCGTGTGAGAAGTGTTGGTTTGTGATTGTTCTGATAAATAGACGACACTCGTTTTTCTATGAACAGTTCAGCATGTTGAGTAATCATGCTCAACGACAGGGAACACCGGTCCGTCTAGTTTGACGGGGGTTCTGCCTAAACGCAGAAGTAACTGATCTTCAGACACTTGAATGGTTCTTTGGACAGCTCTGGTGGCAGGTCTTGAGAAGAACTTCACCAAGTAGTGACATGTGTCAAGGTAACCCGGTGGAAGGGACTATGGGATTATAGTCCAACCTGAATTGTTGCCGTGTGAAATAGAGGTCTGATTCTATTAATGTACTGTGGCAGTATCAAGATTATCAACTGTGTTATCCAAGAACTCAGTAACATTAGTAGCCATATCTGATTCTACAAGCAGTGTGACTGTAGGAGACCATTGAATTGGTCCGTGACACTTTTCCATTCATGTTCCGGTGCTGTGATAAAGGGACCATTAAATTGGTCAATACCATAGCGGTTCTGCAGTAAGACTGTGTGGTAAGGGACAGACCATTAGCTTGGTCAGTGATTCGTTAAGTTCTTCGAAGTAACGACTACTTGGAGTCAAGTCCAGGAGGATTGTCTTCCAACTGGTATTGTGCGAGAAGTGTATTAACAGTGACTCCGTGGGAGTGATAGAGATGCAGTTGGTCCAGTGAAGTGTGGTCCAGCAGTGACTCTAGTGTTGGGGATCCACGCTCTGGAGACAGAGTGGTCCTCCAAGGTTCTAGTCATCTCACTGGAAGGAAGCCGGGTGGAGTGGCGGACCGACTGGACGGGACATCTGCATCCAATCTACTTCTCAACTCGATGAAGATACCTACATCTCTGAGTCTATCTCTACTCTATCTTCTGCTATTTGTGTAAATAGATTCTTCTAGCAGGATGTTCATTTCAGTTTCTATATTCTCAAGGGTAGAATAAACTTTATGTAAGTTGACTTGCTCTTTGTATAATGATTGAGTGTGGTCTCGGACGATGCCTCAGTGTTCATTGTTCCACAGGTGTAGGTAGTTAGTGGGGGTCTAGAATCTGGAGGGGCTTGTAGACGTAATTAACTAATATTGAGATCAACCACAGAGGAAAAAGGTGTATCTGCTCATCCAACCCCTGGGGCTAGAATACACGGGAGTGCCAGAGACACCTAGGGTGTGGTTCACTCTCGCTACCCAAGGTGAACTCGTCACATTCACTGAAGTCAAACCTCCTACCTGGAAACCCGTTTAAACTCTACTTTCCTGTAGAAAAACTTGCACCTATATTACAGGGCTGGGTCCACCTCACAACCACACTAGTCAGTAATCAATGTTCTACACCGAGGATGGATCCGAGACTGTTGAGATAGTAAACTTGAAACCAGTAAACTGTGGCTACCAGTACCACCATCACCATTATTAGAAATTAAATATTTTAAGGAGCAGTTCTTGTGATACTGGTGAAGAAAAGTGGTGTATTTATCATTATTCAATAAATTTAATTGCGTTATCATCAAAGATTGAGGAGCAGTGCCTTGGTAAGTGGAAATTTTAAATAATTGTCACACGTCTTCAAATTTTCTTTTACAAAATGTAACATTATTTTATTATATTCCTAACCCATAGCAATACTAACGTGTTCCTTGTGCAATCCCATTTAATATATAATAAATATATATATATAATATAATATAATTGCTAGCAATATAATCATTTTTACATTACTGACATTACTGTGACACACCCCTACTCCCCATTTTCTGCCATCAATTTCTGTTGGTCCAAACTCACTTTTTGTTTGGCAGTGAATCAGTTAATAAAATAAAACTAATTCAAAAGTAAAAGCATCTTAAATCGCATCTCTCATTGGTCTTACAAGATATTCGAGCCACACTCCATGATACTCAAGCAGAGATAATTCAGATACTGAATACTGTGAGTGATACTCTTAGTGAACTGATTGATACTAGTTAGTTATTAACTTATTACTATTACCACCTACCTACAACACCAAATGAAGCTAATCCGACAAATGGCGGTATTGTGTGAATGAATGATCGTTAAAAAAACAACTAACGTTTGCTTTGAGGTATATTGTTATGGAGAACTCAAAAACAACTAATCCTTGAATTCTTTGAGTCAGGTAACGCTGATATGTTAAAATATGGAGCAAGCGATGTGACGTGATTTAGTTCGAGCCTTCCACTTGCAATCCACAAAACAAACGGGAGCCTACTCTTTCAGCTTTTGGGATGAATGAAAAACCTGGAAACAGTAGAGAAGGTACGAAAACGTCACAAGTACATATCATCATCATCTATCATCATCATCATCATCCAGTGCCTTGCCGGGCTGGCGTAGGCGATCATGCCAACACGTACAGGGAGTTACAAAACAATGTATTCAAAACAGTCTCATTATACGTACATTACAGACAATTAAATCATATGTTTAAAAAACAACTCTATGAACACATTATACACAAAAAGAATTCTAAACTACTATTGAACATCTACCACATTGACAGACATGCAAGTTTGTTACATGGTGCTTAAAAAGGCATGGTTCCAAATTCATTCATTCATTCAGCAGCATTTCCTTTGCAGAAACCTCGCTCCATACCAACCTTCGGAAAACCTCTTCCGATCATAAGCAAGATGTCCCGGTCTGATACACCCATCTGTGAGATAATCCACCACATCCTGCAACCCATCTTCTCTTTGGCCTCCCTCTTCCTCTCTTCTCAGCATATCCCCCTCCATATTGTTCTCTCCAAACTTTCGTGACGTTTCAAGTGATCAAAATATTTCATTTTCTTTGTTTTATCGTCTTTAGCCCCTTCTTAAATATCAGCTCTTGAAGTATGGATGCATTTGTTCTTTTCTTTACCAAGATATTCTTATACTCGTCTTTAACATTTATATTCAAAGGCATTTATGCGCAGTTCAGCTATTTTAGTAAGTGTCCAGGTCTCACAGGCGTATGTTGCAATGGGAATGATGCATGCTCTTAAAAATTAATTTTTTGTAGTTCTGTCTGTCCCACTCCATAATTTATTCAGCTGTTTTAGTCTTTGAAGAACAATTGGTAATCGTCGTTTAATTTCTTTCATTGTGTCTCCGTTGTTGGTAATCAATGACCCAAGATATTCAAAATTTTCCACCACCTCCAATTTTTCCTCATTAACATATATTTCTTTCTCCCAAGTAGTTTTATCTGTATGCATTATCTTTGTTTTTGCTATGTTAAGATATAAGTTGTGATTTTCACTATTCAATTGGGTTGAGACTATTAGGTTTTCTATACCAGTCTGTGTTGTGGATAGCAATACTGTATCATCAGCATACTGAATCTATGTATGTTCATGACCACCGATATTTAGGGCTCCAAGGTTCTAGTCATCTCACTGGAAGGAAGCCGGGTGAGTGGCGGACCGACTGGACGGGACATCTGCATCCAATCTACTTCTCAACTCGATGAAGATACCTACATCTCTGAGTCTATCTCTACTCTATCTTCTATTTGTGTAATAGATTCTTCTAGCAGGATGTTCATTTCAGTTTCTATATTCTCAAGGGTTAGAATAAACTTTATGTAAGTTGACTTGCTCTTTGTATAATGATTGAGTGTGGTCTCGGACGATGCCTCAGTGTTCATTGTTCCACAGGTGTAGGTAGTTAGTGGGGGTCTAGAATCTGGAGGGGCTTGTAGACGTAATTAACTAATATGAGATCAACCACAGAGGAAAAAGGTGTATCTGCTCATCCAACCCCTGGGGCTAGAATACACGGGAGTGCCAGAGACACCTAGGGTGTGGCTTCACTCTCGCTACCCAAGGTGAACTCGTCACATTCACTGAAGTCAAACCTCCTACCTGGAAACCCGTTTAAACTCTACTTTCCTGTAGAAAAACTTGCACCTATATTACAGGGCTGGGTCCACCTCACAACCACACTAGTCAGTAATCAATGTTCTACACCGAGGATGGATCCGAGACTGTTGAGATAGTAAACTTGAACCAGTAAACTGTGGCTACCAGTACCACCATCACCATTATTAGAAATTAAATATTTTAAGGAGCAGTTCTTGTGATACTGGTGAAGAAAGTGGTGTATTTATCATTATTCAATAAATTTAATTGCGTTATCATCAAAGATTGAGGAGCAGTGCCTTGGTAAGTGGAAATTTTAAATAATTGTCACACGTCTTCAAATTTTCTTTTACAAAATGTAACATTATTTTATTATATTCCTAACCCATAGCAATACTAACGTGTTCCTTGTGCAATCCCATTTAATATATATAAATATATATATATAATATAATATAATTGCTAGCAATATAATCATTTTTACATTACTGACATTACTGTGACACACCCCTACTTCCCATTTTCTGCCATCAATTTCTGTTTGGTCCAAACTCACTTTTTGTTTGGCAGTGAATCAGTTAATAAAATAAAACTAATTCAAAAGTAAAAGCATCTTAAATCGCATCTCTCATTGGTCTTACAAGATCTTCGAGCCACACTCCATGATACTCAAGCAGATAATTCAGATACTGAATACTGTGAGTGATACTCTTAGTGAACTGATTGATATAGTTAGTTATTAACTTATTACTATTACCACCTACCTAACAACACCAAATGAAGCTAATCCGACAAATGGCGGTATTGTGTGAATGAAGATCGTTAAAAAACAACAACGTTTGCTTTGAGGTATATTGTTATGGAGAACTCAAAAACAACTAATCCTTGAATTCTTTGAGTCAGGTAACGCTGATATGTAAATATTGGAGCAAGCGATGTGACGTGATCTAGTTCGAGCCTTCCACTTGCAATCCACAAAACAAACGGGAGCCTACTCTTTCAGCTTTTGGGGATGAATGAAAAACATGGAACAGTAAGAGAAGGTACGAAAACGTCAACAAGTACATCATCATCATCATCATCATCATCATCATCATCCAGTGCCTTGCCGGCTGGCGTAGGCGATCATGCCAACACGTACAGGGAGTTCAAAACAATGTATTCTAAACAGTCTCATTATACGTACATTACAGACAATTAAATCATATGTTTAAAAACAATATCTATGAAACATTATACACAAAAAGAATTCTAAACTACTATTGACATCTTACCACATTGACAGACATGCAAGTTTGTTACATGGTGCTTAAAAAGGCATGGTTCCAAATTCATTCATTCATTCAGCAGCATTTCCTTTGCAGAACCTCGCTCCCATAACAACCTTCCGGAAAACCTCTCGATCATAAGCAAGATGTCCCGCGTCTGATACACCCATCTGGAGATCATCCACCACATCCTGCACCCATCTTCTCTTTGGCCTCCCTCTTCCTCTCTTCCCAGGCATATACCCCTCCATTATTGTTCTCTCCAAACTTTCGTGACGTTTCAAGTGATCAAAATATTTCAATTTTCTTTGTTTTATCGTCTTAGCCAACCTTCTTAAATATTCAGCTCTTGAAGTATGGATGCATTTGTTCTTTTCTTTACCCAAGATATTCTTATAACTCGTCTTTAACATTTATATTCAAAGGCATTTATGCGCTGTTCAGCTATTTTAGTAAGTGTCCAGGTCTCACAGGCGTATGTTGCAATGGGAAAGATGCATGCTCTTAAAAATCTAATTTTTGTAGTTCTGTCTGTCCCACTCCATAATTTATTCAGTTGTTTTAGTCTTTGAAGAGCAATTGATAGTCGTCGTTTAATTTTTTTTATTGTGTCACCGTTGTTGGTAATCAATAACCCAAGATATTCAAAATTTTCCACCACCTCCAATTTTTCCTCATTAACATATATTTCTTTCTCCATAGTAGTTTTATCTGTATGCATTATCTTTGTTTTTGCTATGTTAAGATATAAGTTGTGATTTTCACTATTCAATTGGGTTGAGGACTATTAGGTTTTCTATACCAGTCTGTGTTGTGGATAGCAATACTGTATCATCAGCATACTGAATCTATGGTATGTCATGACCACCGATATTTAGGGCATCATATAGCTCCCTGTTTATATCACCTCTTACATTTCTCATTATATTTTCGGCGTACAGGTTAAACCAATAGGGGGACAGTACACATCCTTGATGGACTCCTTGCTTGATGGCAAACTAATCTGATGTCTCGCCATCTATTCTAACCGCTGCTTGTTGGTCTAGATAGAGCATTCTTATGAGTTGTATTACATGTGGTGGAAAGCCCATATTCCTCATGATTTCCCAAAGTTTCTGATGTTGTACACAGTCAAATGCCTTTGAATAATCCACAAAACATGAGAATAGGTTTACATTGCCGATAAATATCTACAGTAGTACTGCGTGATAAAAACTCCGCCATGGAGCAAACACGGCAGGGGGCTTCTAATCGTCAGAAAAAGTCCACTTTCCCCGAATATTTCGGCCCTTTTACTTCTTGACATTATCTAGGAGCGGGAAAAAACAGCCAAGCTCTGAAAAAGAACACTCAAACTATGTGGCGCCGCCCGCCTCGGTCCTGAAAAGGACTCGCCAAACTCGGTTTGGTTCATTCCCATGTAACCTGATCGCGGAGCTACGAGAGGTATCCTAGCGATTCACAAACCTGACAGCATAATACCTACATTTTTCTGTTGCTGCTGTTTCCTCCTTTCATCTTCCAATGGCGCATGGTCCTCAACCAGCTCACACCATTCCCTTCTATCCTTTGCTGATTCATTCAGCTCCCCCATGGCCTCCCTATAGTATTATTCACCTCTCTCTAATTTTCTGCTCCATGTATTTCAAACATTTACCTAATCTTGCCTTTCCCTGTTGGCTTCAGAGGAAGAACTTACTCGACACCGGACCTCAACACTTAGGGAAAATTGCAGACGGGGATTGAATCAAGCTGCCCCTGGTATCATCAGAATGTTAACTCTTCGATGGCTACTGAAGAAGGCGACAGAGCAGCCCTGGAATTGTCCCGTCTGCAGTGATATTGATAGTTGATTTACCAACAACAAGCCCGTGTAAAACGTATTACCATTTCTCCCTCTAGTAGCTCCTTCCGTGGCTGTCTCACATTAACCCAGCACTTTACCGGTAATGTAAAATATATGACACCGGTTGTCTTTACTTCCAGGACATTTCCTGGTACATATTTCAGACTGGGTTGACCGTCGTACTTAAGTTAATTTAAAAACATCTCGGTGTTAATTGGAACCCACGATTTCAGGGCTGGAAGACAAACATGCTTGCCACTGCGCTACCGCGGCTCCCAGGACAGGAGATTTTTTTTTTTTTTTCATATCCTTTACAAGACTTAGCTGTCAACACCAGCATCTTTCAGCTGCATGTTGATTTCTTGGCAAGATTATGCTCAGTAGTTTGCCATTGCTTTCTGAGCGGCCGGCTCACATACCCCGTAAGTTACCGATGCAATTCGAACCACTGATGATTCTCACCGTCATCACGTTACCCATGAGAGTATACGAGATTACTGAGAAAAGTCATAACCTCTAAGCCACGAAGCCGGATAGGAGATAGTCTCATAAAATCGGTGCCAGACAATTCTCTAGAAGTTAAGGCAGCCCACGCGATAGTAAGTATACCAACAGTTGAGACGCTGATGTCACGGGGTCTGAACTCATACCAACAACCGCTTTCTTCACATCCACTCGTCACATTCTCGGCATACACGAGTAGATCGATTGTGGCAGTTGAGTTGAGTTGAACTAAGAACAGACATCACTGCACTCAGGACATTCCTATACGCGCTCTGTTCCCTAGTTCAATAGCAAACGAAGAGTCACCTACTAATCGTTCCCACCGCTATCAGATTGAAAGTTCTCCTGGTCTTCCCTCCAAGTATTGAGATTCTTCCAGAACCCTTGCAATCCCCCGCAGCTTCACTCTGTCCACATACGGGTTCTCAATCTGTTTCCCCGCCTTCTCCACCTGGTCCCACAGGCACACAACCATCTCTCCATTGTCCTTATGTAATCTACCACGAAAAGATGTAGTCCCTGACAGCATATCTGCCTGTTTATTCTCCCACACTCCTGCATTGTCAGGGCAAAATATCCATACAATTCTCACAATCTGAGATCTCTGATACGAGGTGAGCCATTCCACGCGAAACATTCCTTTCTCCACCTTACTAAGCATGCCCCTTTAGTCCGTAATGAATACAATGTGTATTGCAGTGGTTTCCGCCAACCAACGGAATGACGCTGTTCCTGCTTCCACCTCCATTCTCATGCCGGAGGTCGTAGTCTCATATGTTACTCTCCTTTTTTCAAGAATCGTCCATTTCCCTTCGCAATGAAACCCTAACCACTACGTTTGTTTCTCACCACTGACCTATCGATGTAGATCACTATGTCACCTTGATGTGTGTTACTCTGGATCAGTTGTTACACCTCATACTCTGTGCGGCTCGCTGTCCATTCTCTGCAGTCACGACTCAGTGTTACTATTACATTGTGCCAGGCCGTTATGTCTTCTGGTACTTGAACCCACTCTCTTTCACGATTGATGGTCTCTAGATAACACACCTGACGTATAGATACTTCTGCCTGTGCCATCCAGGACCTGCCTCGTCTTAGTCTATGACCCTTGACCATATCCATGGCTTCATGCGGGGGGGGGGGGGGGGGGGGTTGATTCCTATTTGCAGCAACTCTCAGGTCCGATTTGGCTTGAAAAACCCTAAGCCTAGCCGCCATTTTTGGTTGCGCCAGGATATGCCTCGTGTATATAATTAATATGTGCTATGTGCCCCCCAGGATCATCCGCATGACCGCATTCTGTACGCGCTCCAATTTTTCAAGCTGGCTCTTTGATACTGCCAGCAGCACCAAACCATACTCAATGACATAAATTATTAACTGCTGAAAGAGCCTGTAAAGCATCCTCTGCTCTATCCCGGCTGCTGCCATCGCCCTCAATGTGCCTTACAACCCTTCACCACCAAAGTCTCCGCATGACCCTTAGAAGACATACACCTGTCAAATGTGATAACTAAGTTCTTCAATTTACTATGTCTATTAAGAGGACATCCATTCAATATAATGCATGGGACATCTGCCTTCACGATCCGGTTATCTAGGAAATACCACACAACCGATGCCTTGTTTGGTTTTATAACGGCCCCTGCGTACCTGCACCACTTCGCCACTGTCTTTACTGCCATCTGTAAGTCTGCAGCCATACTTTCCCCCTCTCTTCACTGTCTGCACACCAGCACATCATCTGCAAATGCCAATTTTCTACCAATACCCGATGGCGCAATAGCGGCGACTATGCTGGCGTAGACACAATAGAGCTCTGGGGACATAGCAGATCCCAGTGGCAGCCCAGGTGTAATAGTGCAGGGGTTAGAAGTCCAGGGACCCATGCACAGTGTAATGTTACGCCCATTTGACAAGCCAAGGGCAGACATCTATGTCCACCAATGGCAGACGAATGACAGATGAAACAATATATTTACGGATAGATCGATTGTGGCAGATGAATGACAGTTGAAACAACATTTGTAAGGATGGGTCGACTGTGGCAGATGAATGATTAATGAAACAGATACTGTATTAAGGAAGGATCGATTTTGACAGACGAAACAATATTTGTAAGGATGGATCGATTGTGGCAGATGAATGACAGATGGAACAACATATATAATGATGGATCAACTATGGCAGATGAATGACAGACGAAAGAACATATTTAAGGATGGATAGACTGCGTCAGATGTGTGTCAGATGAAACAACATATATAAGAGTGGATTGACTGTGACAGATGAACCAACATATTTAAGGATGGATCGTCTGTGGCAGATGAATGGCAGATGGAACAACATAATAAAGAATGAGTTGACTGTGGCCGATGGATGACAGATGGATGCGTGAATTAGGAGTCAAGTGTGGGTTTAGCCATGAAGGACGTGTGCGAGGAAGAAGACGGCGCGCTTATAAAATGAGTGCTTATAATCAACGTGCTTGCAAGCAGCGTGCTTACAACCAAACTGGGTACAACCAGTGTGCTCACAAACAGCGTGCTCACAACCATCGTGTTTACAACCAGCGTGCTAACAACCAAACTGGTTAAAACCAGTGTGCTCACAAACAGCGTGCTCACAACCATCGTGTTTACAACCAGCGTGCTTACAACCAACGTGCTCACAACCAGCGTGCTCACAACCAGCGTACTCACAACCAGCATGCTCACAATAAGTGTGCGCACAATCAGCGCTCTTACAGCCAACATGCTCACAATCAGCGTGCTCACAATCAGCGTGCTTACAACCAACATGCTCACAACCAGCGTGCTTACAACCAACATGCTCACAATCAGCATGCTCACAATCAGCGTGCTTACAACCAACGTGCTCACAATCAGCGTGCTCACAACCAGCGTGCTCACAACCAACGTGCTTACAATCAGCGTGCTCACAACCAGCGTGCTCACAACCAACGTGCTCACAATCAGCGTGCTCACAACCAGCGTGCTCACAATCAGCGCTCTTACAGCCAACATGCTCACAACCAGCGCTCTTACAGCCAACGTGCTTACAATCAGCGTGCTCACAACCAGCGTGCTCACAACCAACGTGCTCACAATCAGCGTGCTCACAATCAGCGTGCTCACAACCAGCGCTCTTACAGCCAACATGCTCACAACCAGCGCTCTTACAGCCAACATGCTCACAATCAGCGTGCTCACAATCAGCGTGCTAACAACCAGCGCTCTTACAGCCAACATGCTCACAATCAGCGTGCTTACAACCAGCGTGCTCACAACCAGCGCTCTTACACCCAACATGCTCACAACCAGCGCTCTTACAGCCAGCATGCTCACAATCAGTGTGCTCACAACCAGCGCTCTTACAACCAACATGCTCACAACTAACGCTCTTACAGCCAACATGCTCACAATCAGCGTGCTCACAATCAGCGTGCTCACAACCAGCGCTCTTACAGTCAACATGCTCACAATCAGCGTGCTCACAATCAGCGTGCTCACAACCAGCGCTCTTACACCCAACATGCTCACAACCAGCGCTCTTACAGCCAGCATGCTCACAATCAGTGTGCTCACAATCAGCGTGCTTACAACCAGCCCTCTTACAACCAACATGCTCACAACTAGCGCTCTTACAGCCAACATGCTCACAATCAGCGTGCTCACAATCAGCGTGCTTACAACCAGCGTGCTCACAACCAGCATTCTTACAACCAACATGCTCACAACCAGCGCTCTTAAAGCCAGCATGCTCACAATCAGCGTGCTCACAATCAGCGTGCATACAACCAGCGTGCTCACAACCAGCGCTCTTACAGCCAACATGCTCACAACCAGCGTGCTTACAACCAACGCGCTCACAAGCAGTGTGCTCACAACTAGCGCTCTTACAGCCAACATGCTCACAACCAGCGTGCTTACAACCAACATGCTCACAATCAGCGTGCTTACAGCCAACATGCTCACAATCAGCGTGCTTACAACCAACGTGCTCACAATCAGCGTGCTTACAACCAACGTGCTCACAATCAGCGTGCTTACAACCAACGTGCTCACAATCAGCGTGCTTACAGCCAACATGCTCACAATCAGCGTGCTTACAGCCAACATGCTCACAATCAGCGTGCTTACAACCAACGTGCTCACAATCAGCGTGCTTACAGCCAACATGCTCACAATCAGCGTGCTTACAGCCAACATGCTCACAATCAGCGTGCTCACAATAAGCGTGCTTACAACCAACGTGCTCACAATCAGCGTGCTTACAACCAGCGTGCTCACAACCAGCGTACTTACAACCAGCGTGCTCACAACCAGCGCTCTTACAGCCAACATGCTCACAACCAGCGTGCTTACAACCAACGCGCTCACAATCAGTGTGCTCACAACCAGCGCTCTTACAACCACCGCGCTTACACCCAGCGCGCATACATCCAGCGAGCTGCTTTAGCGATCAGAATCTATACATTGTATTTGCTGCGGGACAAGGAGCATCTATGTGTTTGCCCGGTGTGCCTTGATGTTGATTCTTCAATCAACCAATTAATTGCATAACATGTCTCTTATTGTGTTATCTTTTGGAAATCGTGAAGAGCAGGCCGCAAGTGAGTTTATTTCCCACTGTTTATATCATCATATCCCCGGGAAGGTTAACCCGGTCAACAAATGCCCGCAGAAGTCGGATGTGTCGGCCTAACGGCGCAAGAACGCAGCTCTGCTGTAAACAGGCACAACGCAGTCACATCCGAAAAAAAATCCGGATGAACGAAGAAGAAGAAGATATCATCATATTGAAGCAGGCTCTTCACCTAACGTAGCTCTCATGTCGACCCGTGGAGGTCAGTGTGGCCTAATGGATAAGCACACCCACTGATGCTGTTCTGTGCTGCTACTTTTGGTAGGTTCCACTACAACAGGGGTCACCAACCTTATTCACGGCGGGCAGGATAACTGACAAAATGACGAGCGCGGGCCGCATACTCATTCTGTACAATACATGCGCCGGTCTCTGTGGCGAATTTCACGGACGCCGTTCGTAATCCCGTATACCCGTATTCGAAACATATCTTCGCGAGATTTGGCAACATACCGCGTTTCGCTGTTTTTCTTTTAACTCTATGGTATGGTGCTGGTCGTTAAGAAAGCAATGGAAAACTACCTAACGTCAATTTGCCAAGACATCAACAACAGCAACAAATGCTGGTATTGACTTCAAACGTCCTGTAAAGGATATGCAATTAACGTTAACAATACTTGCAAGCCAGAACGAAAGCTCTGGGAAAAAACAAAGTTAATTATGGGTGAGTGGCATGAAATGCACAAACAAAAAAAAAAAAAAAACAAAAAACAAAGACAACCAACTTATTTATTTATTTTAAAAAGTTATCAAAGAAGGCGACGTAAGCAAAACGATAGTTACATCAGACCAAGTGTGCACATATACGAATCTCACAAACTAAGCAGCAAAAAACGTAGTGAGGTTTGTGACACTGATATTTGGTTTTCAAGATAACATCAATGTTTGGTTTGGAATTAGCTGCATCCAATCAAGAGAAGTTGTTTTCAAATGTTTATCAATCTCGTTCGATGTGTTGACTTCAATTACTTCATTTTTGAAAATGTTTGCTCACAGACATAAGTTGTCCCAAACACTGATGCCATACCAGCGGCAAATTTCTTCAGTTTCGGAAACTCAACATCAGGTAGGCAGTGGTAAAATTCAACAAGTTTTCCTTCTCTGTGCTTCTCTTTCAACAAGTCATTTGCTTGCAAATCAATTAGCTCCAACTGTAATTAAACTGGCACATCATCAAGGTTACGATCAAACGGATTCTGGAACAGAAGAATGCCACTCTCAATTCTGTCAAGATCTGAAAATCTCTCTCTCTCTCTCTCTCTCTCTCTCTCTCTCTCTCTCTCTCTCTCTCTCTCTCTCTCTCTCTCTCTCTCTCTCTCTCTCTCTCTGTCTCTGTCAAACTCTCTCTCTCAAAAAAAAAAAAAACAAAACAAAACAAAACAAAAAAAAAAAAACGTGTTTCTTCAAATCATGAATAATTTTTATTTTCGGAAAATAGAGGTTGACATCTGCGGTAATTGTAGCGAAAAACTCTTTGAAACAGTGAAAATGATAACAGTTTTCTCTTCCAGTTTTGCGTCAATCAATAATAGCTTTCTCCGAAATCCTTTGATGATTCTGTAGAGATCACAGACGAGGTTATCTTTTCCCTGAAGTTTCAAATTCAGTTCATTCACGTGGGATGTGATGTCGGCCAAAAAATGACAACTTTGACAGCCAGGTAGGATCTGACATCTGTGGATCAGCTCTATCTTTTTCAGTGAGGAAAACATCTATTTCGTTTCGGGGGTTGTAAAAAGGAAACATGACTTTACCTTGGCTGGGCCACTTCACTGGTGTGTAAGAAGGCAATTCACACAATTCAGAATCAATTTCTTCAAGAAAAGCTTGGGCGTGACTGTGATTGAGTGAATGTTCCCGAATGAAGTTCACAGCAGAAACGACTGGTTTCAGTACACAAGAAATATATAAGTCTTGCCCAGAGAATGCTTGCTGATGTATGATGCAGTGTATGAACAAAGCGCCCGGAATTTGCAAATATTCCAACACCAAGTCCTGATCTGCTCCATCAGACATTTTCTCACCCCAGACATGTTTTTCCTGCATCAACTGTAACACATCGAAGCTGATTCCACTGAAGGTTATAGTCTTTCAAAACTTTTTACAATTCCATAAAAATGTCTTTTCCAGTTATTGTTCCATGCATGCTGCAAATAGATGCCACTTTGTCCGTTATCTGAAAGTCCAAATTGACACCACTAATGAACACAAAAAGTTGTGACGTAATCGAGAGATCAGTAGACTCCAGCACCAGAGAATACCACAACAAGTTCCTAGTTTTCTCGCGTTTCTGTAGCACTATGTTCTCTCTAAGTTCTTCTGTTATCCGCACAATTTAACTTGCCGAAAGGCTGATAGTTCCAAACAAATCTGCTTTCTCAGGAACAAGTAATTTGCTGCTTCTTCATACAATTTTTGATGAAGTTGCCATCAGTAAATGGTATTCCTCGTTCTGCCTTCTTATGCACTATTTTGTAACTTGTACGAGTAACAAATTCATTTTCAGCAAACTTTCTCGTGAATAGATTTCGTTGTGTTTCTACACTACGTTTCATGGACTTTGAATATGTTTTTTTTTTCTTGCTCGCTAGCTTAAACTCAAGCGTAGTCTTTACACACTGTTTAAAGTAGTAAGGGGCTGAATTTTGCGTGTGGGTTTGCTTTCCCTTTTACCGGTGTCCCTCGCCTTCAGGCGAACCAACACTGACTTCAGAGGTGTCTGAATATGTTAATTGATGTTTTGTTTCATAGTGACACCGAAGATTGTACTCATTCAAAATGGCAACACTTTCGCTACATATTACGCAGCTGGTTTTCTGGTCCTTTGTATTAAAAAAAAAGTACTTTACTCTCCATTCTTCATTGAAAACGCGACACTCTGCGTCCACTTTTCTTTTCTTAGTAGCCATAATAAAGGGTGAAGTACACGGGATCTGAAAATCAAAAAGACATTGAATTAGACACCTAAGAGGACTAGGGGTCACTGGTGAATCTACGGCTCACCAAAGGTACATATAAAATTTATAGGTACCTTTGGTAATATATCTCATAATAAGTTTTGCAAAATATATAAATAGGGCTGGCCTAAATAAACAGCCTAGAGCAGAGTTTTCAACCGGGGTTCCGCGAGAGGCAGCCAGGGGTTTCGCCGAAACAGACCAAAATCACCTAAATGCAACATTTCTGCCCATCTGGTTTATTACGTAAAGTAGGACAGACATGGGATCATCGCACAGAGTTCATTGAGCAACGTAAACATTTGCGCAAGGATCTGCTCCAGCAGAGAGGTTGAAAAACACTGGCCTAGAGACCAGCTCGATTAACACCTTGACCGGGGAATTCTTCTGAGCTGGGGATAATATTTTCAAAATAACATGAGGCTTCTATGGCATTTTTATTGCTATGTTTGTTACTTTATTGCCTCTATTCACACTTGTGTTCACTTACTTATCACTGTCAAACAAAGAAATCCTTGCTACATACCTATAAAATGGATGGCTGGCAAGAAGAAGTATATATTTCTGGAGCATCGGACCTGTGTTGACAGCCGGACGCATCTGGGGGAGGGAAAGATGCGTGTGTGTGTTGCCATGGAAATCATGGTAACATCAGAGCGTAGGCGGCGCTACCACGAGCCAGAGAAGGACTTGGGGTGGCACGAAATAAGCAAACATTACAATAAGCAAGACAATCTAGATACAATAATATAAAATTGTAAATAGTAAATTTAAGACACATAGCAGCCACGAGGTCTCCGCAGGTGTGAAGATCTCCTATTATTCTAAACATAATGTTTACATTTAAATTGTATCACAACGCCTCGTATTCCATACGTTATATCAAGCAAGTTCGAGTAACGTCGGCGGGCCGGGTGAAATGACGTAGCGGCCCGGATCCGGCCCGATGGCCGTAGTTTGGTGACTCCTACGATACACGGTAGCATGCTGGACTGCTGTTTGCATGTGGATTAGCTTTCCCTATTATTACCAGTATCCCTCGCCACCAGGGCGAACCCACTCCGACTTCAGAGGTAATGTTGCCTCGTGTATCCTCCACCGTCTGTTTCTTTCTTCCACCTCTTTGAGCGCCAAACAATACATGTAATGTAAGTTTTCTGAACTGTCTGAAACCGTTGACCCGGATTAGAAGGTGAAGGCTGAAACCCGAGGTCAATGCCGCACAGGTTAAAGTTGAGGCTATAAAACTGCCGTCTGCTGTCAGTTGACTCGGGGAGCCGTTAGAGACAGGACACGTGATAGAGTTACCATCTGTCTGTGGGATTTATTTTACCGCCGCCTTACACAAACAACTACTTGCTACCCATTTATCAAGAAATCGGTAACATATATACTTACGTACAATTTGTAAAAATGTGTTGGGTAGCGATTTACGAAGATTTACACCATCTGTAGTCGAAGTCTAACTAACTAACGGCGGGAGATTGTCTATTTTACAAAAAGCTGCATAGGCATCGTTTACAAGAATTAGAAAGTGGTAAGTTGGAAGTTTATTATATACAACTTTGTTGAATCTTTAATTTTCTATGACATATGTACCTTAAAATATGCTGCGTTGTACATGATCCATGGATTCGCAGCTAGAGGTGTTAGTATTATGTATTATTAGTACAATTATTATATCATTACATTACTATATATAACACCTGGAGCAATGAATGGCCATCAATGGGCTGTTTCTTCAGTTTCTGAATTCTGCAAAAGGGCCGAAAATTGTGAATTGAGTTGAGCGCTGATCATTCGGCGAATATGAGGATTATTTATACTGCGTTTTGGAAACCGTGTGCGTAAACGATGGAATGATGTAATTTATGGTCGTTTAGTTTTGTGTTGTATATTTAAACCAGCGATATCATGTACAAGTTGTACTACAACAACCTTTCGAGTTTGGTTGTTGGGACGTCTAATTTATATTATAGCGTTATTTCGCATAGTTTGACTTTGACTCAGTTTGAAATCAGGTGCGGGCGATTTGGAAATATACTTTCTTGCGCTGATTTAGATATTAAGAGGTGTTGGAGTGTTGCAGATGTCAACAAGCTCAAGTTAATTGCTGTTTTCTTTGGATGTATACATATAGATGCGTTCAGGTGTACAGGAGTATAGCAGTAGAGCTAAGTTAGAAAAAATTGAACATCCATTTTATAGGAAATGACTCATTAAGTTTGTTGCAGGCCTTAGATTACATCACAATCAACTCCCAGCGTTTTATTATTTAAACATCTTTATGCAATTTTTATATTCAGTAGTCATATTGAGCCACATCATGAAGAATTTGTTAAGAACCATGCAAAGAGTTATGAAGAAAATACAAGCCGAAATAGAAGAACAATGTGCTTTTTTAGAAGGCGAGGGTACAGTAAATGCTGTGTATATACTGAGAACATTAATTGAACGTTCTTTAGAAGTAAACAAAAACCTACATCATTGACTACACACAGGCTTTCGATAAAGTAAGACATGTCAGCATGATGAAGATACTTGCAGATCTACAAATTGATGGGGAAGACCTTAGAATTGTAAAAAACGTATATTGGAAACAATCAACCTATTAAGAGATGTGTGCGCACATGCTGCGAAAATACACTCGAGGATGGATTTGCTCAGATTCATGAACTCCGTAGCACTGGTGAACATCTTGAGAAAAAAGGAAACTCCTGGTTTACAACCTGGCACAAAAATTACACACAAGAGATGAAACTATCCATCTCCTATGTAAAAAGGAAGCGGTTACAAAACAACACAACACAGCATTAGATATACAGATGATACAGTATTGATTGCAGACAATGAACAGGATCTGCAACATTTAGTAGATATGGTTATTGTACACAGTGAACAACTAGCGTTAGAATTAAATTGTAAGAAGACAGATTATGGTCGTCACTAGGAAGAAAAAAAAAACCATGATGTAATATATGGGTAAATGAGAATATTCTTAAACAATGTAATGCTATCAAGACTGGCGATAATCAAAGAATATCTGATATGAGAACAAGAGGACACCCGAGAAGAAAATAGATTGACAACATCAAAGACATTGTACAGTCACATGAATGACAAAATCCAGTGCCACCCATTGGCTGCTGAAACGTCAACTACTCCCCTCCATGACATATGACGGCAAAAGTGGAAGATGATGATGATGAGTGCTTATAATCTTGTAGTTCTCTAGGGCTATCTACCTTTAACACATTTTCCACTGATGTAGGCTTATTGCAGTGGGTCGTATATTTGTTAGTAGTATCCTCTGAAGTTCATGTTTCTTACACATCAATAAATAATGAGCCTTGTAATTATGCTTCTGATATTTAAAACACAAAAAAAAGTCTTAAAAGCCGATAGGATTGACTTCATTGCACCAGGTTTTACCCCATATGACTCAGTCTCTTTTCACAGAGCGGCCTGCCAAAAGCGTTGCACAAAGCACACATTCTGTAGCTCCAGCGACGACCACCAGGAGTCTAAAAGAAAAATGCACTTGTGACCTGAAAGACGTGCCCAGAATCGAACCCACAACCTTTGGAGTGTGAGGCAGACGGCTTGACCGCTAGGCCACAGAGACACCCATGTTGTCTAGAAACATTGAGCTAATTAAGTGCCATGGGATGATTAATCATCATAAGCGACTTCCTGTATCTGCCATGAGGTTATACACAGTAGCTTTCCTTATGCAACCCCCTTTGATTTGATATATAATATGTCTGCTACCATATTAAGAACATTTAAGTCATAATTGTGAAAATAAACTCTATGGACCGCTGAGTGAACTAAAAAAGACTTAGATTCATACAAGAGACAACATTGCAGTTATAGACATATTTCAAGCGAACGAAAGAAGAAGAAGAAGAAGAAGAATTGTGACACACCCCTATTTACAATTTGCCATACAGAAGTTTGTTAGGCACTGAATCTGTTTACAAAGCCATTTGAAACTGCAACCTTGGTAATTTTTTATTGCAAGGAATTTAAAGCTCATTTGTTAACTGTTCTTATTGGAGCACTTAATAATTTGTACTTTTCAAGCTTTGATCTACATTTGTGTCCATTCTTCTTTTATTCTTTTAATTGAAAATTAATGTCATCTTTACACAGAGCTACATTTATTTTGTGAGGTCTGATATTTGATCGTAGAATATCTTATGTTCCCATTTTTTTTACCGAGGTTAAAAGGCTGATAAAAGGCAAGTGGGTTGACTTCATTGTACCAGGTTTTCCCCATATTGCTCAGTCTCTGTCCGTAGAGCAGAACTGCCAGCCAATAGCATCACACAGAGCACCAACTCCATAGCTCTGGTGACGACGCCCATGAGTCTCTTTACACAGAGCAGAACTGCCAGCCAATAGCATCACACAGAGCACCAACTTTGTAGCTCTGGTGACGATGCCCATGAGTCTCTCTACACAGAGCAGAACTGCCAGCCGATAGCATCACACAGAGCACCAATTCTGTAGCTCTGGTGTTGATGCCCATCAGTTCTAGAAACAATGGCACTCACAAACTGAATGATGTGCAGAAACTAACCCACGACCTTCTGAGCATAAAGCAGCAGGCTTAACCTCTTCACCACAGAGGCACCCTAATACTATTTTACTGCTGTCCTGGGTTCTAATCCGTGATGGTACCTGTCCATGTAGGAACTTAGTCGTGCATTTATGGCGGGCCAAGTTGGTAGCGAACTCCACTGGTAATGTCACGAGCATGGTTAGGCGTGAGTTTGACGTCGGGTCTTGTCGCTTTCCAAAGTGAGGGAAAAACTGAATGATTCTTCTTTGCTCTCAGACCTACAAAATGTGATGGTGCTTTCACATTACAGACCCATCGCAAGAAACTGCCTTGGGAGACATTTATTTATTGTATTATATGCTATTATTGATTAGTTTAAAATATGGGTTTAGCAAGACATACGCCAAGTGTGCCCTTAGGCATATGAGAGGGATCTGTACCTTTGCTTTTGCTATTGAGCTGATGACACCACCATGTAGTGGTGAGTAGGCTAATTCTCATATTGACTGCTTAGATTGTCCTGGGTTCGATTCCCCCAGGATGCAATAAAAACTACCAGGCCGGCAAGCCAAAATAATTGCTATACAAATGTTGAGGCGATGGTGATAAGAAGTATATATGTTTTAATGTTCTAGGAAGTATATATGTTGTAATGTTTTAGGAAGTATATATGTTATGTTCTGGGAAGTACATTTGTGTTAGTGTTCTAGGAAGTATATGCTATAATGTTCTGGGACACACATATACTATAATGTTCTAGAAGTACACATGTTATAATGTTCTAGGAAGTATAAAAAATTTTTTTGTTGCGTATCCCTTACAGGACGTTGCAATCAACACCAGCATTTTCAGCTGCTGTTGATGTACTAGGCAAGTGTTACGTTCAGTAGTTTGCCATTGCTTTCTGAACAACCAGCCACTATACCTTTTTCGAAAAAACCAGCACCGCGGTGTTTCGAACCCGGGTATATGGGCTCACAAACCGCGTTCGCAAGCCCTTAGCCACAGAGACTGGCCTAGGAAGTATATATGTTATAATCTTCTAGGTGGTACACATGTTATAATATAGGAATTACACATGTTATTATGTTCTAGGAAGTACAATTGTTATAATGTTCTTGGAAGTACATAATATAATGTTCTAGAAAGTACATGTTATAATGTTCTAGGAAGTACAATTGTTACAGTGTTCGTGGAAGTACACATGTTACAATGTTCTAAGAAGTACACATGTTGGTGCTTAAGAGTGATGGGCCTGCCAATATTCTAAGCTACAACATATTGAGGTGGAGAGGCCAGTTCTATTCTTTGTGGCCTTTCCTTTCAAGACAACTCCTAGAACAGTGGTTCTCAACCTTTTTTGGCCTGTGCCCCCCTTCACCATATTTTCAGAACGTCATTCCCCCCTTTCGTATTTCCTACCTAAAAATTTGGCCCGTGCCCCCCTTCACCATATTTTCAGAATGTCATCCCCCCTCCCCTTTTGTATTTCATACCTCACCCCCCCCCCCCCCCTTTACACATTATACGTAATAATGGAAGCTAAATTTAATAGCACATACTAAAACAAGTCTAGACATCCACATAAAACGTGATTTGTGGGTCTACTTACTTTATAAAATGAATTTTAGAAGGGTGAGACGTACAGAACCGTAAAGTATGAAGGAAAAAACAATATCAAGCAATCGGTTCTTGTATTAACGCGATCTTGAAATAATCTTAATTCCCACCCTGGAAACCCTAAAATTCCCCCCTGGGGGGGGGGGGGGGGAATTCCCCACCGGTTGAGAACCACTGGTAGAATATGCTGACAACCATCTGGTGCTTTTGTTGACAAGGTTTGGTCAACATGAGAGCTGTATTGGTTGACTCCAATAACCCTGCCTGTGCTGTGAATTGAACACGCACCGATGTCTTCGCAAGCAAGCACACTAACCACGGTCTCATGTGTTAAACTTAAAATAATAAATTTGTTTCTTATTGTTTTCAGATTTTTGGCAAACGTAAAGAGAATAGCTACCAGTAATTTCCTACAGATAAAGAACAATTTTCTGAAAGTTTAAAGGAATTATGTGAACAAATCTCATGCTTGAAGTTACCATTACAAGGGAAATCGCTTAACTTATCAAATCTATAAGAAATAATTCCTACACATTGATCAGTCATTTGTGAAAGGTGAAGATGTTGTGCGCGCTGTCACAGTTTTTGGAATCCTTTGCTAACCACAGTGACAAAAATATTCATCAGCAAGAAATGAATGACAGCGTTTCTGGACATGCTCGTGCTAGCCGACGCCACCTCCCGCTGCCCACTGGATCACATACTGTTGGCTGTGTGGATTTGATGTGTGACCTTTCCAATGATGGGACGTTTTTTCGACTGTATTACCCAACAAACAAAGCAGATTTATTGGTGAGTACTAAATGTGTGTGGGTGGGTGTGAATGTGTGACTGGAGGAGGTTTTGACGTTGGTAACCTTATTTCAAAAAATGGAGTCATGCACATATTTAGATAGTAATGTGGACAAAGATGGGCATTAATGATTAAGTCTAGGTAGGGATTAGGTCTAGGTTGGTTTTAGGTCTAGAGAATACTAACAACTGCACTATCAAAATTCATGTCTCATTGAGTAGTCAGCATGGCCGAATGAATAAGAACGCATGTTCTTAAACATTTGGTGTGCTTATGCCGAGGTAATGGGTTCAACCCCTACACTGGACAGTTGGACTAATATGTTGACCTATCGTCCTTGACTTGGGGACGCAAATTACAAGTACCTCTGAAGTCGGAGTGGGTTCGCCTGATGGCGAGGGACACTTTTAATAGGGACATCTAATCCACACACAAAATTCAGTCCAGCACTACTAGAAGTAGTGTATGGACTGCGTTTCAGTTCAAAGTGAGCGAGTGCCAGAAAAAAGTCTTTGTGAGAGATAGAATTAGGAACAAGGAAATTATATTAGGCCGGGAACCGAGTCATGCAGTTATTGAAATAGCAACAGATTAAATGGTTTGGCCACCTTACAAAAATGCCCTGGTACCATCTACCACAGAGCCATACTGAAGAAATATGATGGATATAGAACAAGGGGCAAGGGGAAGACCACCCCACAAAGCACATTAGGAAGAGTGCAGAAAAGATCCTTACATCTCCTCCACTACATTGACTAGTGTAAATGGAGGAATTGAGGAAGAAAATGAGACAGAGAGTGTGCGTGCTTGTGCACATATATATATATATATATATATATACATATATATATATATATATATATAAATATATATATATATATATATATATATTGCATGTCCTTTGCAGGACGTTATGATAAACCCAGGTTAATTTTCTAGACAAATTTACATTCAGTGTTGGTGCTGAACTATATATATTTGTGTGTGTGGGTTGGAGTTTTTGTTTTTGTGAGATCATTTACTGTAGACTGAGTCTTCCAATCTGCCACACATGAAGAAACGAAACATCAAAAGTATAGATAGTTGAAGTAACAATGACAAATGACATGAGTACAGATGTGTTCACACGGAAACGCATACATTCATTAATAACATGAGACATACATTCATTAATGGCATGACAAATAATTTAACACATTTGGTTGTGTTTTGGTATCACTGCACACAGATATTTCCATAAGTGCCTGTCATAAATCACAAGGACAATCTCTGCAGTGTACAAACTCCCTCTGTACAAACTCCCTCTGTACAAACTCCCTCTGTAGCACCAATGAAAAATCACACGTAAATACCAGAATTACACATGCTATTAATATTTGGGGGTGGGTGAGGGGGGTGTTATATTTGAGAAATGTTGCCTTGGCAGCACTGTAGTTAAAGAAATAGAGCATAACAACATCCATGAATGTTCCCCACCCCAACCGATCATCAAAGCCCACCAGTTTTTCAGCTGGCAGTACTGTTCATACGAGAATGTCCTGGTTGAAAAGTTGTCAAGGGGGACATGAAACAAGAAGGCCTGTCAATAGAATTGTTGAATTTTTGGGCCATTGAGGATGTAGATTGGTTGAAATTAAGGAATTTTACAAACCAACCTTTTAGGCTTTCACTTCTTTTCTTCTTCTCTTCCTCCTCCTCTATCTTTTCCTCCTTCCCCTTCATCGTCTTTTTTTTTCCAAATGCCTGGTCTGTTTTAACGAAGTTGATATTACTCATATTATTTGTTGACCAAAAGTTTAAGCTTTCCATGTACGTTTCTTGGTCTTCTCCTATCTGTCTTGCATTGTATTTTCTACACGTAAGGTTCATTTCTCCTTTTCACCTATGTTGGCATGCTCCATAAATCCCATTTATCTTATCCTCACTATATTATTGATGGGTGAGTTAGTAAAATTTGCAGCTGTCAATATTTGATTGTTTCCTTGTCTTCTCTGTCTACAGTACCTTCAAGTCTTATTTAAAAAAAAAAAACAAAAAAAACAAAAAAAAAACGAACATCTCTACTTCCTCCAGTTTCCCTGTTATTTCAGTATATATTGTCCAGCATTCACATCGATACAGAAAAACAAACAGCACAAAACTTTTCAGTAAGTGTATTTTTCAGCTTGTCACATTTCCAGTCTCCCCCATCCCCCAATGGTGTTACTTATCCTTGTAAAAGATTCTTTGCATATGGTAATTCTTTACTTTATCTCAGTGTCACATGACATGTCACAATGTTGCCGAGATACTTAATTCTGTCATTCATAGAACATGTATCAAATGACGTTCAAACAGGCATAAACTGTTCTACCTGTCGCAATAATTAGCCAGATTTCTGTATATGCTCAGATCAAACAAAACATACAAAGAACACACCATTCTTTGCTTGATACAGACAGACAATAACGAATGGCATGGTGCTTGGGACAGAGTTCATAGATTACACTACATCTCTAGTCTTGTTAAATCAGAGCCATGCTTGTAATAACACTGCCCATGGTAACACAGTGCCCTTTTCAAGAGATGACAGCTCCCTATAGATCTAGGCTAATACCGCTGACTCCACAGAAGGCCTATTACCCAAATGTGTTATTATTACATGTCAGTATGTTGTATGTACTAGAGGAGGTTGGCGTTTGAACCTAGCCATTTCCCGCAGATACTGCCTGGATACATGCTGTCTGTCTGCCTGCCTGGATACACAGTCTGCCTGCATGGATACATGCTGTTTCCTGAATACATGCTACCTGTCTGGATACACACTGTCTGCCAGCCTGGATACATGCTGTCTGTCTGCTTGGATACATGCTGTCTGTCTACATGCTGTCCATCTGCATGGATACACAATGTCTGTCTGTATGGATACATGCTGTCTGTCTGCCTGGATACACACTGTCTGCATGGATACATGTTGTCTGTCTGCATGGATACATGTTGTCTGCCTGCATGGATACATGCTATCTGCCTGCCTGGATACATGCTGTCTGTCTGCTTGGATACATGCTGCCTGTCTGCCTGGATGCATGCCGTCTGTCTGCCTGGATAATGCTGTCTGTCTGCCTGGATAATGCTGTCTGTCTGCCTGGATACACGCTGTCTGTCTGCCTGGATACACGCTGTCTGATACATATGTCTGTCTGGGCACTTGTTATATCTACCCGTCTGTCTATAGTATATGCATGATCTATCACGATTCATATTCTGCCTGCCTGTCTTGATACATGGTTTGTCTGTCTGACTGGATACATATGTCATGTCAGTCTGTGTAAATGATGACTGTCTGGATGCAGTTATGTATGTCTAGCGATAAATAGTGTGAGAGTGTGTGTGTGTGTGTGAGAGAGAGAGAGAGAGAGAGAGAGAGAGAGAGAGAGAGAGAGAGTGTGTCGCGACATAAACAGGTGCATAAACAGAACAGGATGAAACACGCGACACAGACTGGGGTCATAAACAGGAGAGAGTTATACAGCAGAGGCACACAGACGCAGATAAGAGACATCAGCAGGAGAGACACAGACAAGAGCTATAAACAGGAGAGGCATAAACATTAGAGACATCAACTGGGAGAGGGGACGGAGGCATAAACCAGAGGAAGATAAACCAGAGAGACAAAAATCAGAGATATGAACTTAAAAAAAAATGCAACAGGAGACAGATCATAGCGAGGTCGTAAGAGACAAAGCGTGAGAGACAGATGAGAGAGTGAGAGACGGCGGCGCACAGGTAATGATAGCCATATTAGCAGTCAATCATAAAAACATTCCGGGACTTGCTGTAACGAACACAGGAGACAAACCGCATCACTTCCCGTTCGCCGACCCCAGCTTGGTATTTGAAGCTATTGCTGTTGCCCCACATAATCCTGGCGCTGGCTGCTTGTCTTGCTAATGAAAATGCCGTTTAACTGTCTAGCTCAGTGGTTCTCAACCGGTGGGGGAATTCCCCCCCCCCCCCCCACCTCAGGGGGGAATTTTAGGGTTTCCAGGGGGGGGGGGATGAAGACCATTTCAAGATCACGTTAATACAAGAACCGATTACTTGATATTGTTTTTTCCTTCATACTTTACAATTATGTACCTCTCATCCTTCTAAAATTCATTTTATAAAGTAAGTAGACTCACAAATCATGTTTTATGTGGATGGCTAGACTAGTTTTAGTATATGCTATTAAATTTTCCTTCCATTTTTACGTATACTGTGCAGGGGTGGGGAATTTTTAGATAGGAAATATGAAAGGGGGGGGGATGATGTTCTGAAAATACGGTGAAGGGGGGCACGGGCCAAATTTTTGATAGGAATGTGGGGGGGGGGGGGGGGAACGACGCGTTCTGAAAATATGGTGAAGGGGGCACGGGCCAAAAAAGGTTGAGAACCACTGGTTTAGCTGGTTGGGAAACACACTGAGTACGTTTCAAGCAACAGATGTGAAGTTTTTGACATGGCAGGGGCGGCTCACAAAAAGGTTGATGGTATGAAGTACTATGAAGGCGTATCTCTGTGTCCAGATAGTGGTTACTCCACACGCTTCAGTCTTAGTTGTTACTTTAAATACTGCAGTCGCCGTTACTGTAAATCCTGGTGTAGTAGTTTATTGTACTGATTGATTCATTGAGTGGTTGACTGATTGAGATTCATTGAGTGGTTGACTGATTGAGTGATTTCAACCGACGTCACAGCACTCTGGAGGTACTGTCGTTGTTCCACATTACACCGACTTCTTGCCGCGCGTGCTGCTGCTATATCGAGAAATGAACTGTTTGTGCCCTAGCTTAAGATTCCTACAGGACCTGAATAGAGTGACTTTTTTATGTAGTTTTTGAGATGTAATTGTATTATTGACTGTTGTTGTAGTACTCGAGGCTCTCCTGTCTGGGAAATTGCCAGTACTAAGGACACTAATTTCTGAACTTAGCAGTCAGCATAAGGGCATCATACAGTGGATACCATCCTACTGTGGAGTACCCAGAAACGACAGAGCTGATCAATTGGCTAAGGAAGAAGCCAAAGAAGAACAGCCTGATGTGCCCGTTACGTACCACCAAAAGAAAAGAATGATCAGATCAGTCAGAAAGCCACCAAAACCTGCTTAAGATGACTACAACGTTATGGACTGATCAGAACAAGTCATTATTCTGCGCCTCAGAACAGGACATAATAGATTACACAACCACATGTATACAAAATTCAAGATTGCTGAATCAGCCATATGCACATGTGGTTTGACGTCGCAGAGAGCAGTGCACATCTCCAAGACTGCTCAAACTACAACATATCTAGGCAAACCTTCTGGCCTAGAGCGACGACAGTGGAATATAAACTCTATGGATCGCTGAGTGAACTAAAAAGACAGTTAAATTCATAAAGAGACAACATTGCAGTTATAGACATATTTCAAGCGAACGAAAGAAGAAGAAGCAGACTGTTTGTATATGATGATGAAGGCTTTCTAAGTGTAGCGTCCATTCAATCACTCATTGATTGTGTTCTTGTAAAGCTGTTCCACTTTCCGTGTGTGTTCACTTACTGCTAAGTTATAGACGTATATTACATACACTCACGTACCACTGTCATTTAACTGTCTTAACTGACAACGAAAAAAAAAAAAAAGAAATCGCATAAATTTTAAGTAGCAGACGTGTGGATTTTGACAAGATAGAGCGGCTTTCAAATTGGTTGGTGGTGGGGTTGCGGTAGCATTATTCTGCCCATAAAGTTATTTTTACCCATTCGTTGCAATTTATTACTGAACTCTTCACCCCCAAACAATGCGCACGTTTGTGTATATATATATATACGAATGTATATGTGCAGGCTTTACGCCTGAGTCTAGAACAGAAATGGTATATCCTTACAGACAAAGCTAAAAAGGTGTGCAGAGCAACAGTTCTACAAATAATGCTCTAGGCATGCGAGATGTCGACAGTGGCATGCTAGGAATCTGAATCACCTTCTGATCACTTGTCTCAGAAAACTTCTGAAGATTAAATGGCGGGACATGATTTTCATTGCAACAGTTTTTGACGGCGCTGACCTGCCAATCATCCACATGATACTAAAGAACCATCAGATTCGCGGAGCGGATCACCTGTCCCGCACGGCAAACCATCTGCTTCCAAAGAGAATATTTTATGGCGAACGACTGCATGAGAAAGCATCCCCAGACGGCCAGAACAAGGACACCCATTAGACCTGCTCTTTACCCGTTCCTCATTTACACAGACACATGGGAACCAACTCCCGGGATCGATTTAGCTGGGGTACACTTCTTCGTCCTGGTGCTGCGACTTGTGAGGCAGCAGAGAGCGAACTGGTAAATCAACGGAGGCAAGGCAGAGAGCTCAGCGCGGCTCATCCCTCCTCTGGTTTGAACATCAGCTGCTGTTCGTATTCCCAGTAAACCTCCCGGGCTCATATTGGCCTCATCTTCTCCTTCGTGCTGACCATCACAGATTCTCATTGGATAATGAGTGGTTGTTATCTTTCGCGATGGACGAACACTCGGACGGCCCCACACGTGCATGTGTATGTGCGAAGTGTGTGTGTGTGTGTTTATGAAAGTATATAACCTTTAACCGGTGCCTGGCTTAGGGGTGTAGTGAAACTATTATTTACATGTGCCTATACAGCACGCTGCAATCAACCCCAGCATTTATTGGCTGTGTGATTTACTAGGCAATCTAGTTCAGTGGTTTGCAATTGCTTTCTGAACTGCCGACTCTCATAGCATCGAAATCAACGCAAAGCAATCTGCTCCCAAATGGTCTGCAGCAGATGTCGAACCCTCGGCCCGCTCACTAACCCCAAGACTTTAGAAGACACACAGGAGATGTCCAGTGTGAACGCGTGCCACAGCAGGTGGACGAGTCATGTCTTGACCGCGTAGTTGTAGCTACTACATACATGTGGACATTTGGATATTGTTGCTGTCATCCGTCTAGATTTGCTTCTGTCTGTCTGTCTGTCTGTCTGTCTGTCTGTCTGTCTGTCTGTCTGTCTGTCTGTCTGTCTGTCTGTCTGTTGTCTGTCTGTCTGTCCTAGCATCTCTGTCTGCATGCCTGTCTCTCTATATCTCGTCTGTTTGTTTGTCTGTCTCTCTCGCTATCCCGTCTATGTCTCTCATGTTCCTCTGTTACTTCTCTTTTAATTTCTCTGTCTTCTGCATCTCTCGCCGCATGTCTCTATCTTTCAGTAACACACTCTCTCTCTCTCTCTCTCTCTCTCTCTCTCTCTCTCTCTCTCTCTCTCTCTCTCTCTCTCTCTCTCTCTCTCTGTGTCTATTCATCGCCGCCACTCACCAACTTCCATCTCTGTTTCATAAACGCCCAACAATGGAGGGATTATACAAAGGCGGGTGTCAGTCCGTCCAGGATGTGTTCTGAATGTCACGTGTTACCTGGGGCGCTCACGTGTCTGCTTCAGCATGTTTGTATTTAACATTGAATGACAGGTATCGACAAGGCTAGGTCAGCCAGTGATGTGTAGTGTTACTGCTGGCTTAGTCCGACACAGTACAAGTCAATGACCCCTGTTACACGCCCTTAGGCCTTGGGTATATGGTGCGATCGCTAGCTAGTCTGACACAGAGGACTGAAATGTTATCTTTTAGAATGTCTTATGCTATGGTGGAAGTCGTGATGAATCGTGACCCCGACACAACCGTCTACTTTTTGTCAGTAGTTTAGTTGGTTGGTTAGTTAGTCAGATAAATAGTTAGTCGTCAAATTTCCCTCAAAGAACCATTTAGTCCATAAGTACATCAGTATCTCCCTCCAGATGTAACAGTCGGAAACACCAGTTCTGTGTTGGTTGACGGGTCTTCTTTGTGACCGAGGTCGCATGACTGCCTAAAATACGAGATATTTAGGTAAACCTTCTGGCCTAGAGAAACATCAGTGGAAGATAAACGCTTTGGACCACTGAGTGAACTAATAAAAAGACAGTTAAATTCATACAAGAGACAACATTGCAGTTATAGACACATTTCAAACTAACGAAAGAAGAGGAAGTCGTTCTGCCTGTCTGAGTGCATTCACTATATCATTGTTGGTCCGCTTTCCACAGTAGCCCTGCTGGCAAGCCTGTCAGTTGGTTCATGTCCTCTGACACCCGCGTGGTCTAGTACAAACATGAAGCTGGTTGCTGTCAGACTTGATTCCCAGAGACTCCACCCACTGTCTTCAAGCCCGCCTGTCTCCATCTTCCTGACTCATTGTGTCACCGAGAAAGCATGCCTGTCTCCAGCCAGGCTATTATTGCTTTAGTTGACCTCTGTAGTTAGGCTAATTGTTGTCAGGGCGAAGGTACTGCAGTCATCCTTCACATGACACCCTCTACTTTTTGTGTTTTTAATAAGTATCACTGCTGGTTACACTACACTTCGTCAGCCATCCAGCATCTTTCTGTCTTTGTCGCTGTATGTTTCTGACGTGTAGTTTCACAGTTTTACACTTTATACGTAGACTAGAAATTGGAGGGAGTGGACATGTGATTTCTGAGAATAATGTTGAGAATATCGTGGATAAAAATGTTGATTTTGAGAATAATGTTGAGAATATCGTGGACAGAGGAGATGTGTGTTTTGAGAATATCGTGGACTGAGGAGATGTGGGATTTGAGAATATCGTGGACTGATGAGATGTGGGATTTGAGAATATCGTGGACTGATGAGATGTGGGATTTGAGAATATCGTGGACTGATGAGATGTGGGATTTGAGAATATCGTGGACTGATGAGATGTGGGTTTTGAGAATATCGTGGACTGATGAGAAAACAGATGCTCTAGTATTGAGAGTTGGTGATATAGGGTCACTCATCTGCCGTTGCGTATATGGTGCTAGCCTCATATGTTTAGACAATTTTCAAACGATGGGCGATGTGATAAATACCAGGCTGGTGGCCTTTACTTCCTAGGAAATGTCATGGAATCCTTTGTCATCCCCGTCGACCTGGAAACCATCGTCGAGACAATCCCGCCAAGAGGATTTGAATACATAACCAGCGGGCTACAGGCAAACGTGCTTATTTGACTAGATACGGTCTATCATGTTCGTCGTGGGGCGGCGGTATGTGTACAAATATTTGTCACTAGATCCGTGAACTTTGAGGCTACCTGTCCTCGCTTATCTTGACGTCATCACTGTTTGCTGTCTATTCTTGGGGTCTGGGTGTTTTCCGTTGTGTAGGCGGGACATAGATTCTTTTGCATTTTAACTCTTTTTGTCCTAGTGACTCTGTAGGTGTCCGACATGGTCATGCAGTAAAGGCAGCACAGTCGACCCTCTTGGAATGTCCGAACATCTGTCTTCCTCTTTCGTCCTTCATCCCCCATTAGAATAACCCACCCACTCCAATCCCTGCTATCCTTAGCTGTCCCATGCAGCACCGCCATGTCTTTCCTATATTATTTTGTTCTGTTTCTACTTCCCATACCCATGTGTTTTTATGTTTTCTCTTGTTTCTTGTGCCCTATAGATTCCAGACAGAAGCTTGTCTAGTTATACTATTATCATTTGTTGTCTCAATGTATGCCCTGTCCAGCGCCTGTGTCTTTGACTCACCTCTTGATTCACTGGTGTTTGTCTAGTTCCTCTACCCGAGCCCCACACGGCTGATTCTGTTATACTACTGTATGTTTATAATCGTTTTACTGGTTTTCTGATTGTTTTACTGGTTTTCTGGTCGTTTTACTGGTTTTCTGGTCATGATTCAGCAATACTGATTTAACTTTAGAATTGATTGTTCTAAGTTTGGTGCTAAGTTTATTTTCTTTAGATTTCCGTCAATTTCCTAGTGCTATGAAAGTTGCTCAGTTAAAAACGAGCAGTTGTAACTTTCTAGGAATTCCTCGCGATGATGGTAGATAGCCAGCAACCAAGCCTTGCACTCACCACTATGGGAGCACACAGTGAGTGTATGCTTGCCTATCGGGATGAAACCAAATCATCCCAAAGGCTAAAGGGTTTAAACCAGGGGTGGCCAACCTTTTCAGCAGGCGGGCCAAATTTCAGAAATAATATTACCTGCCGGGTCAAGCACCTAATTTGTTTTTATTTTTGTTGTTAATTAAAGTAAATAAGCAAGCGTGCTACAGCTTCTACCACATCGTCGTTTCCCAGTAGGTGAGATCGTGCTCAAATGCTTGCCTGGTTTAATGTAAACACAAAAAAAAAATACGTCTTGTTAATTTATCTTTCCCTTGTAGATGAGTATTAACGTCATTTAGGTGGCCAGTTATATCGACCAGAAATGCAAATTCGCAAACCCACTCTTTGTCTTCAAACTCTGGGATACTTTTCGACTTGCTTGCAAAGAATGGTTGTATTTCATGTTGCAAATCAAACACTCTTTTCAACAATTTGGCACGGGTCAGCCATCTTACTTCTGCATAAAATGTAACGTCATGATAATCTGTGTCCAAAGACTAGAAATTCTTGGAACTGACGGTGATTCAACCCGTTCGACTTAATGAAGATCACTATTTTGACGACCACTTTCATGACATAGTCCATTTTGAGGGACTTCGAACATAAATTCTCCTGATGATTAATGTAATGAAAATTTAGCATTGAAGTGTTACCGACTTTGGAGGCCTCATTTTCAATCAATTTTACTAAACCTTCGGGTTTCCCAACCATTGCTGGAGCATCATCTGTTGTTAAGCCCGATAAGTCGTTAAGTTGTAACAAAAAGCAATTCAATGTCGATGTAACTGCTTCTAACAAATCTCGTAACTTAGTAGTGTCCTTAGGTGGATACAGTGCCGCTAATTCTTCTGTCTTTTTAAAATGGATATCAACACCCACGATAAAAATTGCCAGTTGGGCAGTATCTGCCATATCTGTGCTTTCATCCACTGCTAGAGCATAAAATATAAACTCGGATGCTCGACTTTTCAAATTATCTTCAATATATTTTCCAATGTCGTCCACACGCCTAGTAATAGTCTGAGGAGACAGACTTATTTTTTGAGAAATCCTTCTCCTTTTCTGGACACAGCATTTCAACGACGCTCTCCAAACATTCCTTAACCATTTCACCATCTGAATATGGCTTCGATTTTTTTTTGCTATACTGCATAACTAGCTTTTACATAGCATGTTGACCCTGAACCCGCTCTAGTAATTATCCTTTGTTGTGCAGAAATGTTTTTTAAATCATTTACTTGGTCTTGTCGAAATTGACCTTTGTACTTATCAAACTTATTTGCATGTATAGTCTCGTAGTGTTGTTTGATGTTATTCTCTTTCAAGACAGAAACAGATTCGTTGCATATCAAGCATATGAGCTATGTTTTAATTTCCACGAAAAAAAAATAGTTTTTTGTCCACCTGTCTTGAAAACTTCTTAATTCTTCTGTGATTCTTCTCTTCTTTGGTTCAACGTCTTTACTAGTTGACGCCATGGTTATGTAATACCTCAAATACACATAATGGTAATTCACATAACAAAAACCCACATCAAAATAATACTAATAATCTATATAAATATTACCTTTCACACTGAAGTTCTCAGACAATATCCAACCAATATTATTTCTTCCTTCAACAACATCCACTCAGAGAAATATCAGAAACAGAGAGTTTATATCTAATACCACAAGGTCTTTTCACAAACTAAACCACCATGGTTCCTACAGTCTATGGTCCATAATATTCCCTTTACGAATGTTCATGTTCAAGTCACTGGAGTAGAACTAGCCAGGTTAATAAGTTCCCAAGGTGCACATATTCATTCGGCTAAATGTTCCGGAATTGGGAGTATTCAGTGCAACATTCCTCAAGCGGTGAAATATACCTGATAATAAATTTCCTCAGAAGTTATGAATATCCACAGGGCAGATAAACTTCAGGAGTTATAAATGTCCATAGTTCATATAAAGTTCAGACGTTATAAATATCCACAGGGCTGGTAAACTTCAAGAGTTATAAATATCCAAAGGGCATATAAACTTCGGGAGTTTTACACATCCATAAGGCAGATAAACTTCAAATCATAAATATTCATAATGATACCAGTCAAGGATGGAAATTATCCATACACGATAAACGACGGGCAGTAATAAGTTTCAGGCGGTGAAAAATATACACGATGATACCGTTCAGGTTTTCAAAATGTCCTCATAGATAAAGTTCAGGTCTTAAAAATGTCCAGGTGGAAACAATCCATGTTTTGTAAATGTCCATCTGGATAACTGCCAGGTTTCGACAATGCCCTTCTCCTGAATTTAACAACTAGCAATGAAGGGAGGACTCATCCGGTGCATTTACTTGAGTAGTAGGTACATTGGTGTTGGCCAGGCCATCCTCTCATTAACATTGATCATTCACTCAATGGGCTTCTGTAATGTTGAGGTTGCCTTAAACTTGGAGAGCAAATAATATTAAGGAAATTCTGCTCTTACAGCAATGTGAAGGTGAATCCTTTTCATATTGTGCCGATGAATCAGCCACGCCAAATAACTAAAGCATTTGTACTACGCTTCATGTTAGGCTAAAACACAGTCCACCATCCTGGAGTTCAAAGAACCCTACTGTATGCAATACGGAAAATACAACTGGTCGCTAGAAAAGCATTTCTCAGACTCCTTACAGTTCTCAATGTCACCCCTTAAAAACTTCTCAATTCAATCCAGCCACTCGATTTCTTTTAATGTACCTATCTTAGGCGCACTTTTAGCACGGAACATGACAGCTTGATGGGGATGGTGTTTCGGAAAGGGCCGGGTTGGAGAAAGTGAAGAAAGAGAGAGAGGGGGGCAGTAGTGTTGCCATCTCCCGTCCTCTTGTCACCCACCAGATGGTCACACGTGTTCCTATGTCTTGGGGACGCAGTTTCCAACTCCTGTCAACTTCAAACGTCCCGGCGGCTTAAGTGTTATGGTTAGAAAATTGGGCTTGGCCTCGAATTAACATTGAGACCTCTGAATACACAGTTTAATAGAGAATCAAAGTGTCGTTGATAGGCATAAAATATTGGAAATATGTCACAACGACTCATGATGTAATGTTCTTTTGTTGATATGTAATATAAAGTTAACATTTATGTTCATTTGACCCCCCCCCCCCCCCCGGGCCGCAACATGACCCCCGGCGGGCCGCATGTGGCCCGCGGGCCTCGTGTTGGCCACCCCTGGTTTAAACGATTTGAGAACCGCGCTCAGTATGTACAATTTGGGGTCCGCTGTTGTATAGATTGACAAACTACACATGCATACGGTTTCAGAACTGCGCTGTGTGCGTACAGTTTGGGGTTCGCTGTTGTATAGATTGACAAACTACACATGCATACAGTTTAAGAACAGCGCTGTGTGTAGTACAATTTGGGGTCCGCTGTTGTATAGGTTAGCAAACTATAAACTGGTGTGACCCAAATCTGTCCTAACAGGTAGTTTAAGGAGTGTTCAACAATCTGATGTGGAGAATGTCTAGTTCACGATAAAACTACCATCACAAGTACATTGTTTGATGGCGGTTTCTGTTGGTGCACATTTCATAACAATCGTCTCTAATTATAGCTGTAGCACCTGACTGACATGAAGCAGTATTATCTGAATTTACCGTTGTATATTGAGGTGAGGAAAAGTCTTCTTAAGAGCTATATTTCGCCAATCCTGATGTATGGAAGAGAATCACGGACAACTATTAGGCAGTTGAGGGGGCTGTGGAGATATGGTTGTAAAGAAGAATGATGGGAACACCGTGGACGGATAGAAAGCGCAATGGAAAATATAATGAAAGAAGCAAAGAGAACTGGTTACTGGCATCAGAAGTTACATAATTACATTGGCACCTTTCCGTCTTGACAGACGATAGTTTGGTACATTGTGCTTCAAAAAGGCTTAATAACTGTCATATGGCAATAACTACGATCCATGGCGGTGGCGAGTGTGGCTGGTAAGGCCAATTCTTGCTGCAAATGTTTGCCCACAGTAGGTGCATGTGAAAACATGGTCATTTCCACCATTTTGCACCATCTTACGTCTCTCACGCTCTGTGTGTGCTTTATCTGCAATCATTTTCTCCTTTGTCTTTATTCCATTTCTGATAGTTGCCCTCCATGCAACACGTTCAGCGGCGACGTGCTCCCATTGTGCATTATCAATGCCTGTATCAATCATATCACGCTTACACACATCTTTGTATCGTAGTAGAGGCCGACCCTGAGATCTCCTACCCGTCTGTAATTCACCAAAAAAGATGTCCTTTGGTATTCTACCATCATCCATCCTCCTAACGTGTCCTATCCATCTAAGTCTACGAAGACTGAGCATGGAATACACCGTCACACAACCTGATCTTTCCAATACTTCAGTATTTGTGATTTTGTCTTGCCACTTAATACCAAGTATTCTTCGCAGACACCGCATATGAAAGCTGTTTAAATGTTTCTCTTGGCGTGAGTAAGTTGTCCAGGTTTCACTGCCATAAAGAAGAGTACTAAGGACACAGGCTTGGTAGACGAGGACTTTTGTTTTGGCAGTAAGCTTCCTGTTCTCCCAGACTCTTTTTGCTAACATGTTCATTGTTGTTGCTGCCTTGCCAATCCTGATGTTGATTTCCTGATCGAGGGATAATTTGCTATTTACCTCTGATCCTAGATATGTAAAATGGTCTACTATCTCCAGTTCGGCGTCGTCAATAAAGATTGATGATACACCATGTGCACCTTGTGACATAATCTGTGTCTTCTTTTTGTTAATTGTTAAACCAAATTCAGAACAAGCATTGGAGAATGCAGATAGTAGATGTTGTAATTCTTCCTCAGAGTGGGTCGTAATCGCAGCATCATCCGCAAAAAGCAGCTCTCTGATTAGTACCCTGCTAATTTTGGTCTTCGCCTTCAATCTCTGAGCATTATAGAGTCCCCCATCTGAGCGTGAGTGAATGTATATACCGTCATCCTGATCATGAAAGGCATATTTCAGTAGAAGTGAAAAGTATATCCCAAAGAGGGTGGGCGATAGTACACAACCTTGCTTAACTCCACTCTTGATTTCAAACTCTTCTGAAGTTGAGCCATCAAACTTGATTATACCCTTCATGACTGTGTGGAACGATTCCACAATGGACAGAAGAGTTGGTGGGCAGCCAATCTTCTTTAGTGCTTTGAACAGACCCTCACGACTGACCAAATATCGACCTCACAAAGGCATCAGAAGTAGACAGGTAACATTCTTTGGGCTTGTCATGAGAAGAGGGAAGCTGGAGTACGTCGTCACAACGAGAAGGCTGCAAGGGGAGAGCAACAGAGAAGACGCGGGGCTGTTTGACATCACGGCATGGAGGAACGTTGATGGCAGACGTGATTGGCAGAGCAAGAGACAAAAGGCCATGGACAGACATGATCACAAGGCCTCACGGCGGGGACTGTAAGGAGACCTGACTGTTATCATCACAATGTGTGCAATTACTGGTGTATGGCGGGGCGGTGTAGAGGAGGAGGTTTAATGATGGCACTCAACGCTCCAGTAAACAAGGCCTTGTTGGTGGTGATCTGAAGTTCGCGACGGTAGACAAAAGGTCTCTATACGGAGACATTGGCTACGGTCATTGACCAGCATGGTTACTTAGGCCAGTACAGAAAGTAATGGCAGGCTACCAGCGGTAGAGATGACTAGAAAACTGTATCAGTCAAAGAACATGGCGAAGATAGAGGTATCAACAACTCACAAGTACACAGTATTGATGAAGACTAGTTTTTAAGACTACCAAGATGAAAGAATTAGTTCCGACATTTACGGTAACACGTAAGTTTAGAAAGGAGGAAAGTTTACCGGATAGTCGGAGAAGGGGAAGGCAACGTAGCTGGACTCTAGATCTGATAGATAATGTACACCTGACGGCAACAACGACCGGGCACCTGCTCATGACTGAGAGACGTTTCCAGACACTTATGGCTATGGGGACCATGTTCTGTACAGTACAGGGCAATGGCTGGTTGAGACCCCTAAAGTCCGACATCCGGTATCCTAGGTAAGACCCCGAAAGTCCGACACCCGGTGTCCTAGGTAAGATCCCGAAATTCCGACACCCGGTTTCCGGCCACTCGCGTAATATAATCTTCTCCAGGTCTCTAATATTGAGCAGACACTGGCGATGGAGGAAGCAACAATACTGGGTGCAATCAGTAGCACAAGATGATTGTGATGGTGGTGGAGACATGACAGGGGCTGTACGAGACAGCGTGTAATGGGCATGTTTGGCGGTTGAAAGCACAAGCTGCAAGGGAGGTTCAGTGCGGAAGGAATTATTAGTACTGGGTAACGGTAGGTTTCTGTTTGCCTCTTCTATCTCTCCCTCCCTTCAGTCTTCCTGCCTCCTCCCCTCCACGTTTCCTTCATGTCTCCCGCTCCCTCTCCCCCTTTCACTTCTTCCCTTTTCTCCCTTCCCCTCTTTTCTCTCCCCCCCCCCCCCCCCACCGTGTGGGGTCTCCATAGCGAAGCAGTCAAGCCGCCTGTCTACCACTGCGAAGTTCATGGGTTAGTTTTCAGTTTTCTTCTTCTTCTTTTCGTTCATCCGGAGTGTTTTTTCAGATGTGATTGCGGTGTGTCTGTTATGCGCCCTTGGGCCGAAACCCGTAGGCCAACACATCGACTTTAGCGTGCTTTTTTGACCAGGTAGCATTCCTGGGAGACTCTCACTTTTGTGGTGCCATCTGCAACTATGCTGGCCAAGGTTGAACGGTCGAAGACAACGGTCATCCCTCAAAGGAAGGCAGGGACAGTCCATAGCATTTTCCGCCATCCAAGGTTGCTTCCATAGTTGCAGGGCCGACACATAACGCCCTGGATCTGGGCTCACCGAGGGAGATCGTCACGTCCTGCTCATGGCTGCTTTAAATCCTCACTTCAATATATTGGTCACTTCGTTTCCCCGGGTCATTCCCGCACAAACCAGACAGGTTTGCAGACGGCATCCACTCAGCGAGTTTTCGGACATGTGCTTGTCGTTGCGCCCATCAGAGCTTTTCCAGGCACAACAGACATTCGGAAAACTACCCAGTCAGAGCTGTTCCGAACAAGAGCGGCATTCGGAAACTAGGTAGTCAGAGCTGTTCCTAGCACGAGAGACATTCGGACGAGACATTTCACTCGGACGTAATTGCGTAGTGTCAATTTTTAGTTTGCCACCCGTAGGACGACACTTCCGACTTCAGCGGGCATTTTTTAATGAGGTTAGCCTTCCTCTGGTTTCGAGGCACGTTGGATCTGTTGTGATGTCGCTAACATCTCAGCTGGTCAAGATAGAACGATGAACGACATCGTGGTCGGCCCTCAAGGGAAGGCAGGGGCAGACCATGAGCATTCCCTCGCTATCCAAGGAGGCTTCCATAATTGCAGAGCCGGCACATATTGCTCTGTGACTGGGCTCACCCGAGGAGTTGCCACGTCCTGCTCATGGCTGCTTTAGTTCCTCACTTCCATGTGTTGGGCAACACGTTTGCCCCTGATCGCTCAAGCACACACCAGGGACGGTCAGACTGCGAGCGACACCCACTCGGTAAGCTTTTGCTTTTTGACTTCGGACCACGCAATAGGTTCGCTCGCCGTGCGTTCCATTTTGCGTCATTGAGACGTTCTTCCACTTTTGTCTACACTCTCTATGAGTTAGATACAGTTTTCGCAGCCATTTTCTTCGGCTGGGGCACTTTTTTGACTTTTTGTACTCGCTCACGAGGTAGGCTACTTGTGCTGCCGGCTCAGCACCTTACCTTCGTGCAGCGGTGAGCGAGAAACGGCCTGGCCCTCTCATCCGGGAATCTCTCATATCCCCCAGCTGAGAGCCTTCGAACTTGTATCAGACCTGAGCATGTAGCTTGCTCAGTATCACGCCTTTAATTTTTCGTAAGGTGGATATCGGCCCGGCTCTCAGGTCCGAGGGTTTGTGGCTTAGAGGCGTTCAGCCACAGCCCTCGACAGGGAGCCTTTAGTGTTTTGTCCGGACCAAGATATTCTGCCTTCGTGCGCCTGATTTAGATTTTAGACTGCTATCCTCAGTCTCACCTGCAGAGCAGCAGGTTGTGTCTCTCTTAGTCTGGTCCCTATCCCATGAGCCGTTCGATATGTAGTTTTCACCCATCGGCAAGCACATGGGGTCGATGGGACACGCAAGCTCCCCCACCACGGCAAGGTGGAGACACATCGGGGGAGCCATCGACATTTGATAGGGCAGACATTTGAAAGATGCGTCGCCGGCACGTAATGCCATGCGATCAGCACAAAGTTATCCAGAGTCACCAGTGGGAACGCTGCGCCCCGCGAAGGGCAACGACGATTGGTTTTGAACTAATAAAAGCGCTCTTTCCGCGAGGGTCGGAGCTTGGTAAGCATGTATTAGCTCTAGAATTGCCACAGTTATCCAAGTAGGATCGTGTCATCTAAGGAACCTCGACTGATTTAATGAGCCATTCGCGGTTTCACCGTGAGACAGTGTGAACTTAGACATGCATGGCTTAATCTTTGAGACAAGCATATGACTACTGGCAGGATCAACCAGATATCTATCGGACAGACGGACTATTCACGCACACGCAAGCCAAGAGTAGCATCGCTAAAGCGCGCCCTCCCGGTACAAGGTGATACATGCAAAACCACTGGACGCCTACCGACGAGCTTTCAAGCTACGCCGGCAGGACTGACCGAAAAAAAAAGCTATACCAGCTTACTGACTGCAGGCCCACTACTCATCGAGAGAGAGAGTGGGCGCTTATCGAGACTTTGTCGAACGGTCGTACAAATTTTGCTCTTTTGCCCGCTCAAACCACGACCCTGACTGCACGATGCGGTTACATTCTTGAAACGCCTGCCTCGCTAACTTACGTTGGCTGGGAAGATCCCATTTTGGTGCACCTCACACAGCCATCCGAGACAACGAACGCTAGACGCGGAACTGATCTAGCGAACCAGACCAGCCCCACGTTTTCAGTTTTCACACTCCGTCATCCGGCTCACGAGTGCAGTTTTCCCCGGTGACCCATGGCTATAGCTAAGGAGTTCTTGCTCCGGAGGACGCTTTCGGCAGGCCGCTCCACGAACAGACTTCTGAGCCATATGTGATAGAACCCGGTGTAATGAAATCCATTCTCTTACCTTTAAACCTCTTTTTAATCTTTCTATTTCTCTCTCTGTCTCTGTCTGTCTGTCTCTCTTTCTCTCTCTTTCTCTCTCTCTCTCTCTCTCTCTCTCTCTCTCTCTCTCTCTCTCTCTCTCTCTCTCTCTCTCTCCCCACCCCCTCCCAATTGTAGATGCACGCACGCAGAATAATAACAATAGAACTAGTCACGATGACTAAGGATACTATAAACAAAACCCCATACAAATCCCTACAAGGCAATCTGAACACAAGGTATTAATTTCACGATTGTATGAACCGCACGAATAGTCATAAATCCGCTATCTGAAATGATAACAGACACTTCAAGTCCCACTTAAATTTTACACGTTTCAACAGGACACGAGCGGTGTATATCACTTCAAATATTGTTATTAATAGCTATCTTGCTGGGTCTCAATAAGAATGACGTCTTCAGTCAGTGATTGGTTTTGTGCGCGTTCGCCGGCTTTGAACACGAACTTAGTCCACACAGGTGCTACTATTAGTGAGCCAAGTTAGCTGGTTTTGCAGAGGGTTAGCTTTTCCTTTTACCAGTGTCTCTGGCCGCCAGGCGAACCATTCTGACTTCAGAGGTAGTCAGTGAGTTGAGAGTTCTGTCATCTGACACATGAACTTCCGGTCTAACATGAAGGTTAGGCGGTTGAGCTGTTAAGGCCTCGGGAGTGTTTATGCTCGTGGCTGCGGTTTGCTTACGCATTTCCTCAGGTTGGACGGGTACTTTCATAGTTCCGTCACCCTGCTACTGAGTTGAGTACGTGGAGCGGCACTTGTGAGCTTTGGGTTTTGAGTGTTCTTTTACATCTGTCCGCGGTTGTTCGTGTCGTGAACTGCATGTTCCGAAAAATGATGGCCGCCGGTTGCTGAAGTAGAAGAAAACTTGGTGTGTCTTATGCACTAACGTGTGGCTGCAGGTTTTCTGGTGACTGCCGCTTCCATCGACCATGAACTGTGTTTTTCGGTGCAGACTTTTGTGTTGACATTCTGGCACCGGCATTATGCATAGTATACCTTTGCGGGCTGTTGATTTGTCGAGACTCCTGTCTGTTCCACTTTTCATATGGGGCAGTGAGGAGCATTGTGTATGATATTCACTGGTACAGGTACGGAGTATAAATTGGGGCAACCCTTTGCCGTGAAGTTGAAACCGCGACTAACAAACATGAACACGGATCCTCATTCAGCGCTTTAAGGCGTATGGACATGTGGTGCTAGCCACATATTTCTGTAGACCAGTCGGCACTGGAGGGATGATGTGATCAACATCATGCCGAACCTCTTTACTTCCCAAGACATTTCTGGGTACCAGTTAGCTGGGATCCCAGGTCATGTTTGAAAAGTTCGCATCGATGCGACATGGAATCTCTGGCCAACCCAGCCGGCAGACAGCAACGCTGATTACCGCGGCTCCCTAACTGAAACGCATACTCACACAGGTCAGCCTGTCCGTGTAGGTGAGTAGCTTGGAGAACTGACTGCCTTCTCTGACTAGAGAAGATCGGGTCCCAGCCCAGCTGTGGAAATTTAGACGCGATAAGAAACCCGAGAATGTTCTATTTCCCCTGATCATAGGGTAGTGAGTAGGATACTTAGTTTTCTCGGATACAGAGACAAAATTTCAGGACCGCTGTCTCTCAGCCGTTGGAAATCTAATGGGTCAACCGAATGGGCCATGCTCTAGCAATATGTCAGAATTAAACTTACTACCTCCGTATATATATATATATGGTATGTCCGGATTCTCCATCCATCATGTGCCATGCCGGTAAGCGTGGGCGGTCATGTTCTGCCATCTCACTCGATCACCAGAGTCGTGGATCAGCTCCGTGTTTCTGTCTCGACCATGCCACAAGGCCAAGCCATCCAGGTACTTGCTTCTATGTCTTCCCCTTGGTCTGCTCCCCTCGATCTTACCAGTTGTCACCAAGTTCTCCAAATCATTTCTTCTCATAACATGCCCAGAAAATTTTGACTGTCTACGTCTAATATCTCTAATCAGTTTACGATCTTCATTGTTTCTTGAAGGACTTGTTCATTGTCTTTCTGGCTGTCCATGGTAAATGGTATTCTTTGCATTTTCCTCAGAAACCACATTTTTACAGCCATCAGACGTTTTTCAGCCTGACTGCTCATTGTCCAAGCTTCACATCCATACAAAAGTACAGGTTCTAGGTTCGGATTCTAGCTTACATAAATTAGGGTGCTACAGCGTCGGTGCAGTGTGGTAAGATGCTCCTTGTGTGATCTATGGGAGGAGACTGGAGCACATAGTTTGGTATTGATGAGCAAGGAAGATTTTCGTTGGACAACCAAGAAAATAAAAGAAACGAAATGTAAGCCGAGGTATAACGGCACCGCACCAGCCATACAGGGAAACAGACAACTAACTGTCAGACTAGCGATGTACTCTACAGTTTTCTTTGATGATACACAGCTGCGAGTCGTAGTCTCGGAAACGTATTAGATGAAGGAACAGCAAAACAGACACCAGAACCACACTGTCCGGGTATATTCTACCATGTATAGGGATTCAACTCTTGATCACGATGTTTGTAAGCAAGTGTTCTAACAAAATAGTCTCCTAGCTTAGTCCCCAGGTCTTCAAGGGTGAACATGTCGAAGCGGCAACAACAACATACACGAGAAATGTAGTTCAGAATCAATGCTGCCACTTTTGGGAATTGAACCGTGACCATTGTTAGTTCTGACCGAATCCCAATTCGTTGTGCTGCATTAGCCACCCTATGTTAACCTGAAAGCTGGTGACTGCCACAATATATATATATATATGAATATAAATGATGGCAGAGAAAACGGAGATCCTGTACGGAAAACCAAACACAAAAAAATAAATACACAAAACGTGTGAGGTCTAGTATTTGAACTATACGTTCATGGCTTCTCTACAGGATCTCAGCCTACGTTGTTTGTTATTTGTTACCTTTGATCCAGTTTGTTCATTGCTGTTCTACAGGATCTCCGCCTACGTTATTTGTTATATGTTATGATTGATACAGGCGAGGCTTGTAGTCAGCTTACATTGTAGTTTATACTAGGGTGTCATTCTTTTTTTTGTCAGATTGATTGAACGACATAGTAGACAGACAGGTAGGCAAGCAGAGAGAGAGAGAGAGAGAGAGAGAGAGAGAGAGAGAGAGAGAGAGAGAGAGAGAGAGAGAGAGAGAGAGAGAGAGAGAGAGATGTAGACAGACAGACAGGTAGACAGCCAAATATATATATATATATATATATATATATATATATATATATATATATATATATATATATATATATATATATATATATATATACACACACACACACATACATACAGCCCATCTGGGACAGATAAGGTTACAGTAACAGTTGGGATGTAGTGAGTTAAGTAACATCTACCGTGGGCATTTGGGGTTACAGTAATAATTGGTACATAGTAACTTAAAGTAGCCGGTCTCCCTGGCGAAGGGTTTAAGGACGTTGTTCGTAATCCCGTATACTCACGTATGAAACACAGCTGCGCGAGATTCCATAGCGGATCGCGTCGTGCTGGTTACTTACGGAGGTGGGTGAGCCGGCCGTTCAGAAAGCAATGGCAAACTTTTTTTTTCTTTCACATATCCTTTATAGGACATCGCTGTCACCATCAGCATCTTTCAGGCCGGCTAAAATACCCCGTAAGTCACCAACGCGGCGAGAATCGCTACAGATTCTCGCGCAAGTTCCGTTCCTCACATACGTATACGGATTTACGGAGAAAGTCGCTAACGCCTAGGCCAGGGAGACCGGCAATGGCAAACTACTGAACGTAAAATTTGGCAAGACATTAACAACAGCTGAAAAATGCTGGTGTTGACTGCAGTGTCCTGTAAAGGATATGCTACCCAAAAAAAAAAAAAAAATAATTTAAGTGACATTCTGGGACATATAAGGTTAACAGTTGAGTTCAAGTAGCAACTGTCCGGAGACAATAGTGAGTTCAAGTAACAACTGTCCGGAGTTCAGCTAACAATACTTGTGGATGAACATACAATTTCTGGATACGGCGGATACACGGATATTGATTTATTTCATAGAGCTAGACAGAAATATAATAGGAAGGGGTTAGATGTTAGGCAACTTTGGGGCGACTGTATTTATCTCTTGACGTCTTGCTACATACACATAATTAGATCTGATTATGAAATTAAATTACCGTGACCTCCTTTGTCTGTTCCGTTTAGTTTGACACGCAGAAAGAATGTCCGGTTGGGGAATGTCGAATTGGGGTTGCGTCTGTTGTGTAGTGTCAATGTTTAGTACAAAGGTAACTGATTAGTTTAATTAGCTCTATCACCCACACGCATTCTTCACATTCTGTTGAGAATAAACCCCTACGGCTGTTTGTTTATTCAGAATGTCTTTGGCAATTTGATATCGTGTCTTAAATCTGTGGATTTCTTTCATAATTTGGTGACGTTTCTTAAGCCTGAGAATTCCTTTGACAATTAATGACATGTCTTAAGTCTGTGGATTCCTTTGACAATTAATGACGTGTCTTAAGTCTGTGGATTCCTTTGGCAAATAGATGAAGCTGCTGAAGTCTGTGGATGAAGCTTAAATGTGAGGATGAAGCCTAAGTCTGTGAACTCCAATGGCACTGATGAAGCTTCCTCATTCTGTAAACTGTTTTCGCAGTTCGATGAAGTTTCTTCAATCATTGAACTCCGTCAGTTTTTTTTTCATGTAGTTTCTTAAGTCTGTGTACACATTTGGCTGTCTTAATGAAATTTCTTAAACCTTTGTGCTCTTTCGCCTGTTTGATGACGTTTCTGAAGGATGTGGACGTCTGTGGCAGTTGGAAGTTTCTGAAGTCTTTGAATACATTTGGCCTTTCGCTTACTTTCTCAAGTCTGTGTACACATATGGCAGTTGGAAGTTTCTGAAGTCTTTTAATACATTTGGCCTTTCGCTTACTTTCTCAAGTCTGTGTACGCATATGGCAGTTGGAAGTTTTCTGAAGTCTTTGAATACATTTGGTCTTTCCCTTACTTTCTTAAGTCAGTGTACACATATGGCAGTTGGAAGTTTCTGAAGTCTGAATACATTTGGCCTTTTTGCGTAGTTTCTGAAGTCTGTGTACACATTTGGCAGCTGGAAGTTTCTGAAGTCTTTGAATACAGTTGTCATTTTCACGTAGTTTCTTAAGTCTTTGAATACATATGACCTTTCCGCGTAGTTTCTTAAGTGTGTACACATTTGGCCTTTTCACGTAGTTTCTTAAGTCTTTGAATACATGTGACCTTTCTGCGTAGTTTAAGCGTTAGCACTCAAGTGAAAGCTTGAAGTGTCTTAAATTTGGAGTCCTTCATTAAATCCGTGAATGCCATTGCCGGACTTGATTTGTTCAAACGTTACTTCTCACAGTAAAAGTAAAGGACCGACCCTTGTACACGTGCAAGTGATGCTAGGTCCATATTTAATAGACCAGTCGACATTCGATGACTGATGCGGTCAGTATCACATCGCTCGCCTTACTCCCCAAGACATTTCTTGGTAACGTTTCACAGATTGGACTTTCCCCCTTTATTTTGGTCCCAGATGAAAGTAACATTGAAAATATGTCTTATCCATAGCCTACTTTCTAGATCACAACTGCTGATAAAATCTAGCTCTGTTAAAAATATACAAGCTTACTGAACAGTTTTCTGCCCTGACACACCCGCAGCTTGCCCGCAGATGGGCGAGTATTTCCGCTGTGAACACTGCGGTGACATGGCTGCCATTATCGTGCCACGCTGGTACATCGTTACGAAACCCCGGTACACTTAACCAGGCCAGTTACTGGAGGTTGCTCGCAGATCTCTAGAATGTGTGACTTGATGGAGTCAGAACCGGTTAGTGAAGGTTGCTGGTAGATCTCTATAATGTCTGGATTTGATAGAGTGAAACCGGTTAGTGAAGATTGCTGGTAGATCTCTAGAATGTGTGACTTGATGGAGTAAGACCGGTTAGTGAATCTTGCTCGCAGATCTCTAGAATGTGTGGACTTGATGGAGTCAGACCGGTTAGTGAAGCTTGCTCGCAGATCTCTAGAATTCGTGGTCTTGATGGGGTCAGACTGGTTAGTGAAGCTTGCTCGCAGATCTCTAGAATTCGTGGACTTGAAGGAGTCAGACTGGTTAGTGAAGATTGCTGGCAGATCTCTAGAATGTGTGGACTTGATGGAGTCAGACCGGTTAGTGAAGCTTGCTGGCAGATCTCTAGAATGTGTGGACTTGATGGAGTCAGACCGGTTAGTGAAGATTGCTGGCAGATCTCTAGAATGTGTGGACTTGATTGAGTCAGACCGGTTAGTGAAGGTTGCTGGCAGATCTATAGAATCTGTGGACTTGATGGGGTCAGACCGGTTAGTCAAGCTTGCTCGCAGATCTCTAGAATTCGTGGACTTGATGGAGCCAGACCAGTTAGTGAAGGTTGCTGGCGGATCTCTAGAATTCGTGGACTTTATGGAGTCAGACCGATTAGTGAAGGTTGCTCGCAGATATCTAGAATGTGTGAACATGATGGAGTCAAACCAGGTAGTGAAGGTTGCTGGCATTCTAGCTATGTTCCAGATCTCTAGAATGATGGAGTCAGACTGGCTAGTGAAAGTTGCTAACATTCTAGCTGTGTTCCAGATCTCTAGAATGTGACACTCTGGTGGTACCCATGTCAAGTTTCCGATAGCTGGCGCCATTGCAGGAATGGTTATTGCCGTGATTGCGAGACAACGCACTAGGCGAGGCGCTTTGTGAAATTTATTTGGGACATATAACACACGAGGCTCCGTATTCTGTCTCTTAGAAACCACACCCCCTCTGCTGTGTGTCCACCGTGACGAGGTAGAGGGGCTTGTGCGTCCCAATGACCCTAAGAGCTATGCCGACGGTAGCACAGCTACTGGTAGGGCCACCCATGTCGGACAGGTCAAGGGAGAGGGACCAGACGAAGAGACACACAAACCTGCTGCCTTGTAGGTAGACTGGGGACAGTCAAAGGCTAGGGAAAGCACCCCAAATACATGCTTGTCGAAATCGGATGTACTGAGCCACAGGCTTGACAAAGCTGTGCAACGTGAAACCTGCTGCCTTGTAGGTAGACTGGGGACAGTCAAAGGCTAGGGAAAGCATCCCGAATAAATGCTTGTCGAAATCGGATGTACTGAGCCACAGGCTTGACAAAGCAGTGCAACGTAACTTAATTCATGATGTCACAAATCAAAATTAATCGATATGGTGCTAATCCCGTGAAGTCCCATCAGGCGGTGATAGTGCCGGGCCCCCTGCCTCGAGGGGGTCCACCCATGACTACTGGTGGTCACCTTCCCCTGTGCTGTGGAGTCAAGGCACAGAGGAGTAGGTTAAGAGCTATTGACCAAATACCCCGGACACTCAACATACTACAGTGGAATGCCGAAGGAGTTTACAAGAAGAAAGACTCCCTAACACAGCGTCTTCATAAAGATAGAATAGATGTGGCATGCATTCAAGAGACACACCTCAACGCCAATCACAAATTCTCAGTCAGAGGATATCAGGCCACACGTTTCGACCGCGAAGGACACAAAGGAGGAGTTCTAATACTTACACGAAATACAATACCTTGCAGCGAAGTATCTGTGATCTCTGACAACCAAACGGAAATTATAGGTGTTGATATAATGATAAAGGACGTGAAAATAAGAATCTACAATCTGTATAGCCCAGCAGATAAGGACCTTACACTCTCAAACATGAAAATAACTGACACAAACTGCATTATTGTCGGAGACTTTAATAGCCGTTCAGAAAGATGGGGATACTCAGATACTGACAAAAGAGGAGATGAATTGGAGGACTGGGAAATAGACTCAAATCTCCATCTACTCAACAAAGCGGATGACACACCGAGCTTCTACTCCAGAAGATGGCTTACCACTTCTACTCCAGACTTAGCTTTCTGCACAGGAGACATCCTCCACAAAATCGATCGCCATGTGCTGGACCAATTAGCAGGTAGTGACCACAGACCAATCAAGCTTGAAATGAATATGGAGTATGTTCCACAGGAGCAAAAGCCCTTGCCCCGCTGGAATTACAAACGAGCAGATTGGGACAGATTTGCCATACTAACAGACAAATATTGTGAAAACATAAATACACGATATGGCAACATAAAGCAAATGGTGGAAAGTCTAAACAGAGCGATAATACAGGCAGCCACTGAGTCCATTCCAAGAGGAGCGAGGAAAAATTACAAACCATACTGGACTGAAGAACTACAAAGTTTGGAGGACAAAGTTGAAGATGCCAGGAAGACAGCAGAGAGAGAACAAACAATTGAAGCAAACATCTCTCTCAAAGCCATCTCAGCAAAATATAAAAGAACAGTAAATCAAACAACAAGAGATTGTTGGAGGGAAAAAACAGAAAACCTGAATTTTGACAGGGATGGAAACAAACTATGGAAACTAGTGAAAGCCATGAACAATGAAGGACCTAGAAACAAACAAATAACAATTAAACAAGGAAATGCCTTGCTTACAGGCAAAAAGGCTGCAAATGCACTAATGGAACACTATGCAAATGCAAACCACATTGATATTACAACCGAACAGAAGAAAGCAATCAAAGACAAACAGATACATCATAGAACTACAGAGACAGCAGCAGAATATATGATGGCAAATCTAACAATGGAAGAAATGGAACAGGCAATGAATACCCTAAAAAAGAAGAAATCACCAGGAAAGGATGGAATCACAAATGAAATGCTAATAGGACTAGGCACCAAGGCAAAAAAGAAACTACTAGCAGTCCTAAATAACAGCTGGAAGAGAGGAATAGTCCCACAGGCATGGAAGGAAGCTATACTAATACCAGTCCCAAAGAAGGAAAAGACCTGGAAGAACCAAATGGCTATCGACCTATCAGTCTACTTAGCTGTGTAGGAAAATTAATGGAACGCATTATCAATGGCAGGTTAACATGGCATCTGGAAGAAAACAAACTCTTAACACCACACCAAGCAGGATTCAGAAAATACAGATCCACTGAAGATCAAATAACCTATATAGCTCAGGAAATAGAGGATGCCTTCCAAGAGAAAAAGCACACACTAGCAGTCTGGATAGATTTAGAAAAAGCATTTGATAAAGTATGGAAGGAAGGACTGAAAGTAAAACTGCAAAACATGCATGTTTGTGGAAAAATGTATAAATGGATCAGCCACTACCTTGAGAACAGAACTGCCAGGACAAAAGTACAAGGACAAACAAGCAAAATGATGCTGCTGGAGCAAGGTGTCCCCCAAGGAGGAGTTCTTTCACCAACATTATTCCTAGCATATATAAATGACATCACAGAAAATTTTCCAGCCAGAGTACACACATCCTCCTTTGCAGATGACCTAGCCATATGGACATCTGAAGAATATATTAGTACAGCTAACAGCAGAATACAGCAAGCCTTATTAGCGCTAGAGGACTGGTCAAAATCATGGCTAGTGAAGATAAGTGAGGAGAAAACAACATGCACAGTGTTCTCCCTCTCAAATAAAACTCAGCAACCTAAGCTGGTATTGAATGGAAAAATATTGCGCCATGAAGAAAATCCAAACTATCTAGGAGTCACCTTTGATCGTCGCCTGACATGGAAGACACAGGTTGAGAAAAATCGAACAAGAGCAAGGCAGAGAATGGCAATCATGAAAAAGCTTGCTGGTACAACGTGGGGAGCAGATGAGAAAGTTCTCAAGAAGTTATATACTGGACGGGTGAGGCCAGTACTGGAATATGGCATTGCAGCTTGGGCAACAGCAGCTAAGTCAAACTTTAACAAAATAAGTAGAGTCCAAAACCAAGGAATGCGAATCATAACTGGAAGCCTGAAGACAACGCCTATTAATGAACTAGAAAAGATCACTTGTTTACAACCAATGCAGGATAGAAGAGATAGCAGAGCCCAGCAACAAGCAGAAAAATTTAGAAGATTGACAGACCACCCTATGTACAACAGATTTAATGGTTTTGGAAAGGGAAGACTGAAGCGTAGCAACTTTGTAGAAACTGCAAAACGAAGGATTAGGGCAGATCCTATACTTAACATATCAACAGTCAAGCCCATACACAATGCACACAACTTCCCAGCTTGGAGACAGCAGCAACTGCCTGAGATGATAGAAAACATTCCTGGTATTGAGAAAAAGAACACTCAGCATGAAACCGAAAGAAGAGAAATAACCCTAAACTACATAAAAGAACATTACCCAAGCAGGAATTGGACCCATGCATATACAGATGGATCAGCCAAAAATTCAATAGAGAATGGAGGAGGAGGAATTCTCCTAAATTTAAAAAATGGAGTGAAAAAAACACATTCAATGGCAACTGGAAAATTTTCAAGTAACTTCAAAGCGGAGGTAGAGGCTTTGAAAACTGCAGCAGAAATGCTCCTGATGGAGGAAAATAAAGAGAAGCAAATAGCTATCTTCACAGATGCAAAGTCAGCTGTCTCAATACTCAAGAGCAATAACAGCACAGAACTAACTGACCTAAGAGCAGCACTCCATGGTCTATGCCAGAAATCCAAAAAAGTTGTAATACAGTGGATCCCATCACATTGCAGTATACCTGGAAACGAAGAGGCTGACAGACTGGCAAAAGAGGGCGGACGACTACCACAGCCTGACATAGACATAACCTATAATGAGGCAAAGAGGTTGATAAAAAGCACTTATAGAACCAAATGGGAATCTGAGCATCCAGGCCATCAGAAGGATGATGCATATTACAAACTCGACCGAAGAGAACAAGTAGCAATCTTCAGACTCCGCACAGGACATAACAGGCTGAAATACCACTTGTTCAATAAACTAAAGATAGGAGATACTGATGAATGTAATTGTAGAACTGGAAAAATGACAGCAAAACATTTGCTGCAGGATTGCCCAACGTATGCAGAACAGAGAAAGATATTTTGGCCCACACCTGCTTCATTTGAGGACAAGCTCTATGGAGATATCAACAAGCTCAAGTTGACCGCAGCTTACTTTAACTACATACAGGTTGACATTTAAAGGTGCATGAAGACCCAGAGGCATGAAATGGAATATTGCTTGGATAGCAAATCCATTATGTGGAAAGTCCAAATCGAAAGCTCGCTGTGTGGGCTTCATAAAAGGTGGAAAAGTGTCCTAGTGGCACGAAATGGAATATTGCTTGGATAGCAAATCCATTACGTGGAAAGTCCGAATCAAAAGCCCATTGTGTGGGCTTCATAAAAGGTGGAAAAGTGTCCTAGTGGCATGAAATGGAATATTGCTTGGATAGCAAATCCATTACGTGGAAAGTCCGAATCGAAAGCTCACTGTGTGGATGTCATCTGCAGACTGCATACTTCTGGTTTCCGGAAGAACAGCCTATGGTGAACGGAAGGCCCAATATACGGAAGTGAGGCTAAGCAGCCATGTGCAGGACGTGACGATTCCTTGGGTGAGCCCAGTACCAGAGCGCTATGTATCGGCTCTGCAAGTATGGAAGCCTCCTTGGATGGCGGGGAATGCCCATGGTCTGCCCCTGCCTTCCCTTGAGGGCTGACCAGGATCTTTGGCTGTTCTATATGGACCAGCTGGGATGGGGGATAACACCACAACAGTGAGAGTCAAACGTCCTAAGAAACCCCCGGGAAGGTTAACCCGGTCAACAAATGCCTGCAGAAGTCGGATGTGTCGGCCTAACGGCGCAAGAACGCAGCTCTGCTGTAAACAGGCACAACGCAATCACATCCGAAAAAAAACTCCGGATGAACGAAGAAGAAGAAGAAGAAACCACACGAACATGGCCACCCTGATCTCTCTCTCTCTCTCTCTCTCTCTCTCTCTCTCTCTCTCTCTCTCTCTCTCTCTCTCTCTCAAACACATACAGAGAGAGAGAGAGAGAGAGAGAGAGAGAGAGAGAGAGAGGGAGAGAGAGAGAGAGAGAGAGGCAAGAAGGAACTACCCTGTAGTCAGTAAACTGTGTCAAGTATCACTAACGTAGGCCCGCGGGCTCGTCTGATAAACCCAGTTTCTTGTGACAGGAATATTTCACACCGACCTTAGTCCTGGCCGTACAGACACAAACTCACAGACGCACACACCCGACGGAACGCGCTTCCTGGATAACTGTGAACTTTCGTTTACGTGGCATTTCTGCCAGCGTTTCCTGCAATTTCTCGTGTCCTGCCGATTGACTGCGCTGGGTCTGTCTGCTGGCTGCAAGGTTCGCTGTTCTTAATTTTATATTAATATTAGCTAGGGGGACGGTGTAGTTTATTTTTTTATCTATCTATCTATCTATCTATCTATCTATCTATCTATCTATCTATCTATCTATCTATCTATCTATCTATCTATCTATCTATCTATCTATCGGTCGGTCGGTCGGTCGGTCGGTCGGTCGGTCGGTCGGTCGGCCCGTCCGTCCGTCCGTCCGTCCGGTCCGTCCGTCCGTCCGTCCGTCCGTCCGTCCGTCCGTCTCTCTCTCTCTGTGTCTCTCCCCGTCTGTTCTGTCCCACCGTTCGTCCCTTGGGCCGTCCATCTGCCTCTCTGTCCCTCTCGCGATCCGTCAACCCGTATACCCGCCTATCTGCGTGACCCTAAGTACCTACCTACCTATCTACCTACCTACTTTACCTACCCTGTCTCTCTGCCCGCCCGTCGGTGCATAAGTATGCCAATCTGTCTAGTTTACTGTCTCTGCCTGTATAACTGTTTATGCACTTCTGTATCTGATTGTCTGCTGGCCACATTATCGGCTCGCCCGACTTCCCGCCCCTAGCTTCTTGTGTCTGACTGTTTCTGTTTGTCTTTCTATCTTTTTGTATGCGTTCTTTGCGTCTCTTTTGTTGTTCCTTCTTCACCTGCGAATTGTAAACATCCTACAATTATTTACAAACTAGCGCAGCCACATCAATTTGTTGGCTGCCCGCATCTACCCACCTCCCCGCCCCACCCGTGCCTCAACAAGTGGTTGGTTACCTCTCACAGCCTCCATAACTCTGTATCGACTCTTGCCCTCTCCCGTCTCTCTTCAGTCACTATTCTTATTGCTGTGCGTAATAAGTCAAGTATTTAAGCGTATCTTAAGTAACATTGTCTTTGTTTTGAGCTGTGTGCAACAAATAACCCACATGACTTGTCTTCTTCACATTGTAAGTCGCAACGATGGACTCTAGCTGTCTCCGTGTGTTATTCCACTCGAATAAGCTAAGAAAACCTCGGAAGCCAAAACAATAGGTCGTCATCATCATCATCATCATCATCATCATCATCATCATCATCATCATCATCATCATAATCATCATCATCATTGTAGTAATCCTTTATTACTTTAGTGTCGTCCCTGGAGTGAGGGGAATCAACACCCACAATTTTTTAACCCAATATTATTGCCTAGAGAAACCAACAGAATCCGTCCACAAAACTCCTTCAGTCTCTTTCTTACTCTCACTCACCCCTGGATCATGCCCCCTCTCATTCTTCCCCAACACAACATACTCAACAACTCTAGCTTTAACAAATAAATACAACAAATAATTTATTAAAGCAAAGAGTATATGTGTGAGAAATGTGTGTGTGTGTAATGTGTAGAATGTGTGTCGAATATTCTAATGTGTATGTAGAATCAGACCAGTGAATCAGGAGCAAAGTTAGTTACATCACTGTGCTGAGCACACAACAGCACCATGTATTCCGGACAGAAAACCTCACCAAGAAGATGTTTCTCCGGCCACGTGACAACTTTCTCCGATCACTCTCGAACAATCAGGACGCTGGTCATCAATGATAGACACTGTTCGATATTGGTCTTCACTCTAGCAAACACCGTGAATTTACAATGTTCAATACTGTTTATTGATCAGAGAATCTTTCCAATACTTAAATGTCACATGGGAAAATATAACTGTTCATAAGTCACTGGTTATACAATTTTTCCCATATAAAAAGCAACCTATTACTGTTCCAGGTAGTTATATATTGGTATATGTGTTACGTATAGTGTTCTGAATCTACGGTGATGTAGCATATCACTCAAGGAAAAAATCACACATATGTTCATCAAGTCCTGCTCAGCAGAAGTCAGGTTTCTGCATACCAACTAGCCATGAGCCCAGTGTACAAGCCTCTCAGTAACGTCTGTCTTCCATCCGTGAGCCATCTTTTCTTCAACTTTGATACTAACTTCTTGGTAGTATATCGTATCACCATCAACAAGTAGACCTGTAAGTGGAACCTGTAGAATAGAGAATCCCCTGGTGAGAGCAACTCAATTCTGACCTTAATTAGGTGAGTGTAGGCTGATAGCAGCACTCAGATCTATAACAGAGAACCAAACTCTGTCATACGGACAAATAGCTCATCACATTGGTCTGAGACATGGAAACACAAGGAAAGATTAAAGGAAACGGGTAGAAACCCAGCAGATGCCCTACTGGAAGATCCTACCATTTCACATTCCCTTCATCCCTCCCAACCACCCTCAATCTCTCTGATTATTATCTCACTACATTGTCCTTAACTCCCTGAGTTAAATGATATATTACACAAGCTAGTTAAAGCTACACAATAGGTTACTAGTGCCGACGCTCCTATAATACTTTCTAGCACCGCACTTATAGAACATTTTATCACACCGCACAGTACTGTACTCTATTCCTAATCTTACTCTAAGTTAGACATGATTAATATAATACCATATGCCTATTCCGGTTGATGATTGAGACTATGCAATCACAGACTGGATCTATGTCCGCCGATAAATATCAACTCTTTGACACTATAGTCTCTTTCAATTGACACAACTCGGAATACTGCGCCGATCTTTAACACTTCAGAAATCTTGGTCGACTCCTCGAACTTGTTTACCGCAACTGGTTTTATTTCGGGGCTTGAGTGACGTCACCAAAAAGTCTAGACGCTAATCAGTCCAGAGTCTGGCTTTCTCCCTGTTTTAGACTGACTGGAATCTATCCGCCGTCTATTTTGCTTTCATCGGGGAAATCTTTGTCTCATACAACAAAGGTCGTCTGTCTGTCTGTGAGCCAGGGGATCCTTCCCCACATCACAGAATCCATCCGACGTCTGTCCAGACCTTCCATCTACAACTTCAAAGGCTGTCTACCGCCTTTCAGATGGATGGCGCCAAGGTTGTGGGTTCGATTCCCTGTCCTTCGGTTCACGGGTGAATTTTTTCGGAGACTCCTGTGGGTCGTCGCTGAATCTACGGAGTTTGTGCTTTGTGCGATGCTTTCTGCGCTGCGGAAAGAGACTGAGCCATATGGGATAAAAACCCGGTGCAATGAAGTCGACCCTGTCGACTTTTAAGCCACTTTATAGAGATCATTGCCCTACCAACCACCTCACCTCCTATCAGTGACCACCGCCTGTACTGGTCCAGGGCTGCTTATCATATTTGCAACTAATCTCTAGAAAAAATATATAGTAGGCACTCCACCATCCACCAGCCGGTGGACGCGCCTAGTAGCAGGACTGACTCCTAGCCCAGGTGTGTGTATAAACATCAGGCTGTCAGCATCGCAAGTTAATAACACATTTTATTTAACTAGCATTTAACTGTTACTCCATGCCTGTATGACTCACTTGGAAATATCCATAAGCAGCCCTCAAGTACAGACGTGTCACAGGTGCTGTGGAAACAAGGGCGGGCAGAATGACCTTATAATGATGTTTCCGTGAGGCGCGCGGCTCGTGGTGTGAGTATTGTGTGAGGCTCGTGGAGTGAATTTATTGTGTGAGGCCCGTGGTGTGAATGCATGGTGTGAGTCTGGTGGTGTAAATGGTCATTATCATTCTTGATGGACAAACAACAACAACAACAGATAGCTACCCCATGAACCGTGCCGATATTATTATTATTAATGCTCTTACACATGTGGAGAACGGAGAACTTTTACGCCAGTGAATCCACATCGTTGTACAGAATGAGAAACTCTGGTGTAAGAACTGGCTCGGCCAGACACGAGGGTCACATCGAAAGAATGAGGGGCGTCGTCAGCCAGTACATAACTGACAGTATTAGCCATCGGACGCTGATGCTTATGTTGGGGGGTGGGGGGGGGGGGGGGGGTGGGGGTGTGTCTGAGCCTCTAGGGACATATCCGGAGTGCAAGGGTGACAACCCAACAGATAACTAACTTTAGGACAGATTCCATCTAGGGAAATAAAGACGATAAAGCAGAGAAACCGAAAAAAATGTTGGCAGCAGAGGTGTGGTTTCTGGTGACATTGCCTAGAATACGATGCACTGACAGAAAAACGAGACAACCATTCAGAAAGAAGATAAAAATCAAGTGATAAATTCAACATAGTCCATGGTTTGTTGGACATGTCACGAGGAGAAATAAACTTGATGATTAGTGAGTGGCACCTTGCAGTCTTGACAGACCAAAGTATGTGAATTGGAATGTGGCCAATATTCCATCACAATGCCTGGGCAGAGCTTCAGAGAAACATGTGGTGCCCAAACGACATGATCCCCCTCTCGGCCTAATCCTGTGTTTCCCAGAGGAATGGATGACCAATACGTCTGGCACAAGGTAGGCTGCAGACGCTGGCGGCACAGTGTCAAACCTCCGAGACCTCGCCATCACGAGCAGGCGGCGAGTGATGGCCAGACCCTGGCACCCAAGGGACCCGGCTTAGAGGCGTTCAGCCAAGTCCCACATGTGAGGGCCTCGTACGAGCCCGGGACCATAAGGGCGCGCACAACTGTCAATCACAAGTGTCCGGACCTGTGTAAAGCGTGCACTATCGTCAGACTCTCCGCCTGACTTTAGCGGACTCCGCGACCAGCGGGAGTAGGCCCGCCGGAGATACCACAGGAGATATTGCTCGTCTATTGCGAGCAAATCTCCCATCTTTCCACTGTGCGGATCTCGCGACCGACGAGAATAGGCCCGCCGGAGATATTGTTCGTCTGCTGCGGACAAATCTCTACCGAGACTGACCGGCGAACTATTTAATAGAGATGATTAGTGACAACTGCCAAACATAGTGAGAAAAGTGGAAGACAAAGAAATGAATCCCTGGATGACTTGGCCATATAGCTTAATTGGGACAAGAACACAGACCTGATCTGGCAACTGTGAGATGGTGAGCCACGATTGTTCCCTTATATTGGCATGGTATATGATGATGATGATAATGATAATGATGGCAAATGCATGTGGACGTAGTCGTATTCTAGAAAAGCATTGATTACTGACAAAATGTGAAACATTGACAACTGGACATGTTTGTGGAAAGAGAGGTAAACACAACGAGAGAATACTCTTGCCAGTCTTGTATTTTAATACGGAAGGGAGCCAGCACACGAATTAATACATGTGTTCGAGATCGCAAGAAGTGGAGAATCATTTTTTTTTTGCCCTCGCTCACTTTGAACTCAAGCGGGTCCATACACACCTACTACTGGGACTACTGGACTGAATTTTGCGTGTGGATTAGTTTTCCCTATTAACATTGTCCTCGCCATCAGGCGACCCCACTCCGACTTCAGAGGTACTTGTAATTAATGTCCCCAAGGCAAGGACGACAGGTCAACAGTCAGGTCCAACTGTCCGGTGTAGGGGTTGAACCCCATAACTCGGCATCAGCGCATCGGATATTTAAGAACATGCGTTCTTATCCATTCGGCCATGCTGATCTACGTGAAGAATCATGATCGCCCATAGGCAGTCGGCAGTGGACTAGATGATGACTGACAGCAGCGAACTGGCCTGGGTGTCGTCAGCTTGTCCGATATCACTTGGGTCCTGATGAAGTGGGCTCCCTAAAACATTAGACCAGTGGTTCTCAACCTTTTTTGGCCCGTGCCCCCCTTCACCGTATTTTCAGAACGTCATCCCCCTCTTTCATATTTCCTATCTAAAAATTCCCCCACCCCTACACAGTATACGTAAAATGGAAGGTAAATTTAATAGCATATACTAAAACAAGTCTAGACGACCACATAAAACATGATTTGTGGGTCTACTTGTCCACGTGACTGCACGGGGACCCACACACACAGACGGGATCCACATGACCATCACGCGCGTTGAACGAACTGTCATGACTTTTCTCGTACTCAAATACCCCATTGTAACTACAAGGGAGTTGAGCCATTGGATGGCTTGTGTTCTTTCATGACAAGCGGATGTACACTCAATGTAACTGGGAAGCCCCGGGGAAGGATGGACACTGCACACATACGGGCGATCGTGTTACCAAACAACAAGAGTACTTACTTAGCTCATTCATTCAGTAGCATGTCCTTTGCAGAACCTCGCTCCCATAAGAACCTTCCGGAAAACTTCTCGATCATAAGCAAGATGTCCCGCGTCCGATACACCCATCTGGAGATCATCTGCCACATTCTGCACTCATCTTCTCTTTGACCTTCCTCTTCCTCTCTTCTCAGGCATATTTTTTTTTCTCTTTCGCATATCCTTTACAGGACATTGCAGTCAGCACCAGCATTTTTCAGTTGCTGTAGATATCTTGGCAAGTTTTACGTTCAGTAGTTTGCCATTCCTTTCTGAACGACCGGCTCACATACCCTCCGTTATTAACCAACGCGACGCGATCCGATGCCGAATTTCGCTCAGCTGTGTTTCTTTAGAGTATACGGGATTACGAACAGCCTCGTTAACACCTTCGCCAGGGAGACCGGCTTCCAGGCATATACCCCTCCATTATTGTTCTCTCCAAACTTTCCTGACGTTTCAAGTGACCAAAATATTTCAATTTTCTTTGTTTTATCGTCTTTAATAGCCAACCTTCTTCGATATTCAGCTCTTGAAGTATGAACGCATTTGTTCTTTTCTTTATCCAAGATATTCTTAGAACTCGTCTATAACATTTATATTCAAAGGCATTTATGCGCTGTTCAGCTTGTTTATTAAGTGTCCATGTCTCACAGACGTATGTTGCAATGGGAAAGATGCATGCTCTTAAAAATCTCTATCTGTCTCACTCCACAATTTATTCAGTTGTGTTAGTCTTTGAAAAGCAATAGATATTCATTTTTTAATTTCTTTCATTTTGTCACCATTGCTGGAGCGGCTGGCCGAGTGGCTAGAATGCCGGATTCTCCTTCGGGAGACCCGGATTGGAATCCTTAGTAAGGTGTGGTTTTTTTTTCTGTAGGGAGCAAAAAGATAACTCTAACTGCAGTTCTCAGCGGTTACTGCACTAGCCAGGCGGCCTTAATTACTCAGGCTCAAACACCCCACTGTTTCCCCCGTTGGAGCAAAGGCCATCAACCACTACGTCCATGTCTTTCTTCTATTATTCATTTCTGCGTTGACTTTTCTCCCCATGTTTTTGGGTCTTCCTCTGTTTCCTTTGTCTTGTGAATTCCAAAGACCGTTCTATTTAGACTGTTCTCGTAGTTTCTCATTGTATGCTCTATCCATCGCCACCGTCTTGTCTGCACCTCTTGTTTCACTGGTATTTGTCTAGTTCTGTCCGTGACCTCCGCATTGCTAACCCTGTCACCTCTATTGTGAATACTGCTTTGTTGATTCAGTTGTCCTGCCCCAGCCTAGTTTACAACCACACAAGTTCTATCCCCCGGCACGGAACACAACTATCACCAAGTGGTGGGCATTCACACATTTGACGTGGTATCGGAAATAGGGGGTTACTACTGCCCAGATATTATTACTATAACCCGAATGAACACGTTTAACCGGGAAGTCTAGTAGAAGGGAAAACACACAGATACGAACGAACGTTTCGATCCGTGTCTTTATCAGTGCATAGAACAATAACATTGGACATGTTGTCTTGTGTCTGTGTGTGTTTCCTGTCATCCAGCTTTCCAGTCATATTGTGTACTTTCAGATTTAGTATGGTGGTTAACCGTCTCAAATGGGTGTGTACATCTATAACTTGGCTTATTTTTATGTACTGGTCTCTCCCCCCACCCCCAATTCTTCTTCTTCTGTTGCTAATACTACTGCCGCTGCTGCTTCCTCCTCTTCATGCAGCTGTCAATCTGACTATATTAAAAGCAGCAGTCAACTTGAGATTGACATTTCCACAGTTTGCCCTCAAATGGAGCGGGTGCAGGCCAAAATAATATTCCCTTATTTTTATATGTTTGACACTCCTGCAGCCAATGTTTAGCTGTTTGGGTACTTTTGCCTTAATTCAACCCAAACAAACGGAATCCCAGGGTATGACGTCACATCCAGGGGTTCCCTGTATTGCGCCGTAGCTCGGTGCGCAATTTTATCGGTGTGCAACAGTTGCTCTCGGCGACATCCCCTCAACTGTAACTGGCAAAATGAAATGCTTGTTAACTCTTGAGACCAGCAGTATACGAAAAGAATGATGATGATCTGTCTGTACGGGAGACGCGAGGCCTTGCAGCCATGTGCGCCTTGTCTCAGCGGGAGGATGTCCTGCCGACATACATGGTGAATGTTGTCGTCGTCGTCGGCATCTCCCATCTGTCCTGACGCTCAGTCAGCGATAGCACCATGATGACATGATTATGAGAACAGTGTCTAGCAGAATGTCAGATGCCATGATGCTGCTTCAGAAAAGGCAACGCTACTCTGGCTTGTCGTGGACAGCTGCTGCTGCTGCCAGTTCCAGAAAACTCATGATGAGACAGACAGACAGTCACACACACAAACACACTCACACAGAAACGGTTGCCAAAGCCCAAAGAAACACTGTGGGGCAATTGAAACGCACTGACACGAACTGTACCCGAACACAGAGGAGATCACCGTCAGTGCTAAATATAGCTGGTGACCCTAAATATAGCTGGTGACGTTTGTTTGGGGCGAATTAAGGCAAAAGTACCGCTGTTTGTTATTTGACCAATTTCAATGTAATACGATTTGTACAATACAATAAATAATTCACCAGTGTCTCGTCTTTAGTTTATGGGCCAAGCGGTAGCTCTGCCTTTTGTCCTGTACAGCGGGATCTGAATTCTGCTTGCTGTTCATTCTCCTGCCTTGAATTCACAGCCCCAACACCGTGTAAACATTTTCTTCTCATACATTAAAACGCAGACATCTGTTTGGTCCCCGAATTACCACATATAGTTTACTAAGTCTACATGAAACGCTTGGCTGGTTTCTCAGCTTGTGCATTTGGCTTGCAGGTAAACAAGGGTACTGTACTTGGTTTGTCGTTATGGATGCATAGATGCATACAAGTGTATATCCGGGTGTCAACTAGCGGGGCGGTATTCCAGCTCCTTACTGCGATCGACATCCGGGCTGCTGTATTTATAGGCATGTTTACTATCTACCACCGGGCTCCGTGGCGTAGTGGTTACGGACTGGTTCGTGATCCCACATACCCGCGTTCGAAACACATCTGCGTGCGATTTGGCAGGAGACCGCGTTGCGCAGGTTTTTTTTTTTTACGCTGCCGGTCGTTCAGAAAGCAATGGCAAACTTCTGAACGTAAAACTTGCCAAGACATCAGCAACAGCAAAAGATGCTGGTGTTGACTGCAAACGTCCTGTAAAGTGTAAAGGATATACAACTAACTGTTTTTATTTTTACTAACTCCACGGCTGCTGACATTTGTTGAGGAGTTGATTAGCGCGCAGGGCGTCAGCTTTGACGCAAACAAACCAGTTCGTCTCACAGTGTTGACAATTTGAATTTTCTGAGAGAGAGAGAGAGAGAGAGAGAGAGAGAGAGAGAGAGAGAGAGAGAGAGAGAGAGAGAGAGAGAGAGAGAGAGAGAGAGAGAGAGAGAGAGAGAGAGATCTGGTGCAAATGTGTGTAACAATCCAGACCACGGATTGCACCCGGTCACGTGACGCTAACGGGGGGCGCTGTGCCACTCTATGCCAGCCCGCCCCTTGAATGCCACAGCCGAGGAGATTTGTATCTGTGGATTGGCATCTGTGACAAGGGATTTGAGCCGCTGCCATGTTGTACACGGCGACTGTGGGTACAGGAAACCTGCCTTGTTGCAGCAGCATGGCACGATTGTTGCATGTCTGGGGTGATCGATGGTTGAAGAACACTTGAGCTGACCGAGTCATTGGAGGGTTACTGCTGGCACGTGACATGCTGGGTAGCCCAGTCGATCATGCCCCCTCACAACCGCCTGTTAATTGTCCTTGATCAGAGACCGCTGATTGTCTTCCGTGAGATTCTCACAGACCGTTCTGTACGCTCTCGGTATGTGTGTATGTCTGTCTCTGTGGTGGAGTTGTTAGGCCGCCTGCCTCGCAACTCTGAAGGTCCTAGGTTCGTTTCCGGACTTTGTTGTCGGTTCACGAATGCGGTTGTCTCAGAGACTCCTGGGGTGGGGGCGGTGGGGGTGGGGGTGGTGGTGCTGATGTTATGAGCACGGTCGGGCGAACGTTCAAAGCCTGCGTTCGTCGTCTCGCTAAGTGAGGGAACGACCGGCCACACATCCCTCCGTGCATTCTGGCCTACAACCTGGGCGGCTATCACATTACAGACGTCAAGCAGGAAACTACTCCGGGGCAAATTGTACAGATAATTGAGGGAAATGAACTTGGAAACTTAGTGACAATTGCAAACTTGATAACAGAGCGATGGGGAGATAAAGAAATGATTGTTGACAATATGATTATTCAACGAGAACCAAGTCACTGTTGCCTTTGTTGGGTTGACCATTGCCCCAGCTTCATCACACCAAGTACTTATGCGATTGAGTTCGGTTTGTAGTCAATCCAACAATCCAACACCAACTGTAATGCTGTGTTCAGAGACGGTGGAAAGAACGCAGGCAATGAATTACCTGGGGATACGGTTTGATCGAAGCCTTGCTTATAATGTGCACATAGACCAGGTGATAACAAAGGCCAAGCGGGGTTTGGCAGCGATGCGGGTGATGGCGGCAGCAAACTGTGAGCAGCGCCATCTATGTCTTCTGTACGAGGGGCTGGTCATGTCTGTTTTGGAGTATGCAATGGCAATCCTGACTGTCAGCCATAAGCAGATAGAAAGGATGGAAAGGATACAGAATGAAGCTATGCGCATTATTCTTGGATGTACAAGAGATACAGCATGCAGGGCGATGCGCTACCTTCTTGATTTTCCAACCATTGAAGAGAGAATGCAAGTTTGCAGGGCACGTGCCTACCTCAGAATTAACGCAAACACACAGCATCCACTGCATAGTGAAATTAGGAAGGTGAAGGGCAGCAGGTTAAAAAGAGGACGGTCGTGGATGGGTCAAGCCGAGGACATTCTTCAACAGGTGTGTTCACTTGAGGACTTAGAACCTGGCGAGGAGTGGGTGCAAGTGCCAACAGACTTCTGCACATCCTTTTCAGTTTGCATCCAACTAGATAGAAAATGCAGACAAGAAAATCCGGCTGCTGTTGAGGCTGAAGTACAAGCGTTGATTTTCGAGAATTCGCTAGACAGTGACGCAGTCATCTACACAGATGGGTCGGTCGTCCGACATGTGAGAAGCTCATGGGCCTTTACAGCTCGGGCCGGAGGGAGAATTGTGAAGGAGGACGCTGGTGCTTTCACTGAAACCACAAGTAGCCTGACCATGGAAGTCATGGCAGTAAGTAAAGCAATAACATGGCTCGAGACACAGACATTCACTAGGGCTTGTTTCCTTAGCGACTCAATGAACATGATCAAGAGGATAGAGGAGGGGTCGATCCGAAGAGAATGGTTGCTGCCTCTAAAGCGGTCTCGGCTGGCAAAGATTAGTTTCATCTTCGTGCCAGGGCATGCGGGAGTACAAGGAAATGAGCGGGCTGACAAGCTCGCAGGTGAGGCTACTGTTGAGGGCGGACGCGCCATGGACCAGGCTGACATTCTGAATGCTCTACGAGAAGTGAGACTTTTGCAAGAACCAAGTGATGACTGTGAATCTACAACAATGGCCAGACTGCGAGAGCAGCAAATTAAAAGAGGGGTGGCCAAACAAGAACACTACGCAGGAAGCCAAAGAAGATTGATAAACCAACACAGAACTGGCGTCGTTAGCCGCTACACGCTGCGGGATTTGCTGAGGAGGGGATCCGAGCACTTATGGACTGAATGGTCCGATGTGCAACGAGGATGATCTGTCGACTAACTAACTAACTAACTAACTAAAGAAATGAATACTTGGATGACGTGGTCATTTGGCTTAACCCGGTCAAGGACTCGTACGTGATCCGAGACTAATGATGGTGTGAGATGGCAATCATGGTCGATCACGCTGACCAGACTGGCACTTGATGATGATGGAACTACATGCAGCCATAGATACAACACACCCTATATACAGGGCTACCCTGTGCTGAAATGTTAGTTGTGCACTTTGTTCAATGTGCCTGTGTATGTTGTCGGACAATGGACAGCCCTAGAAACACAGTTGTAAACTCACTTCATGCTAGATGAGATGCATAAGAAAAAAGGGACAGAGAGACACATGAGAGACTAAGAACGAGTGTAGGGATAAGACCTGTTACTGACTTTATAGAACAGCAAAAAATTAAGTGGTTCGGACATTTAGTTAGGATGGAGCGAGATTTCAAAAGAGACAATGAAGAAATATTAGCACAAGCGACAAGACACAAAGGCAGACAATTACTTGAACCTCCTCTCTGCGTGACATCGCAACAAAAGCACGAGGACAAAAGAAGAAGAAGCGGTGGTTAGAAGAACATGAATGGCGTGTGTGCGTTTGTGTTTAAGACCGAACCATCCTGGCGCAGTGGGTGGAGCTGTCTCATGTTACATTGTGAAGTAGGTGTGTGTCTGAAGCACGAACCGGTTTCACAAACCAGCCTGATCCTCGGCGGGTTATTGGTGTTGTTACGTAAATACACACACATAGTATTGTTTGGCGCTCACAGAAGGAGAAGAAGGCAGTAGAGATTAGAGCACGCACTAGACAACATAAAATTTGAAAGCTATAGTTACCGACCGGGATGGTGATGTTGTTGGATGTTTAGAAATAACACACTGTCTGAAGTGGGGGAGGGGTCGGGGGTCGGTAGCACTGTGGTCAGCGGGTTTGTTTGCTTACCCTGTGGTTGGGATGGGGTGTTCGCATCCCCATCCAGGCAGGGATTGAAAACATGGAGCTGGGCTGTCGTGTCAACTTGGTCTAGAATAGGTACCGGGGGATGTAGTGAGAAGTAAAGGCGGCGGGTGTGATGGTGGCGATTGGTTTGAGAGAGAAAGCGATAGGGGAAGGGGAGATAGAATGAGAGAGCGGAAGGTAGAGAGAGAGAGAGAGAGAGAGAGAGAGAGAGAGAGAGAGAGAGAGAGAGAGAGAGCAAGGGAGATAAGGAGAGGTAAATATGTTTTGCCCCCCCTTGCTTTCTCGTTTTCAACCCAAGCTTAGTCCATACGCACTACATCTAGTATCATTGGACTAAATTTTGCGCGTGGGTAAGATTTCCCTATTACCAGTGTCTCTCGTCATCAGGCAAACCCACTCTGACTTTAGAGATACTTGTGATTTACGTCCCCAAGTTTTAGTCCAGCTGTCCGGTGTAGAGGTTGAATCCTTTACCTCGGCATAAGCACACTGGATGTTTAAGAACGCGTGTTCTTATTCATTTGGCTATGGTGACCTGGAGAGAGAGTGAGAGAGAGAGAGAGAGAGAGAGAGAGAGAGAGAGAGAGAGAGAGAGAGAGAGAGAGAGAGAGAGAGAGAGAGAGAGAGAGGTTGGAGGTAGATGTAATGTGTGCAGATACTATGATAGAGAAGCCAGCTGTTGCACAAGTCCTGTGTCATGTTACCTAGCCTGGCTACCTTTCTCTGATATCTCGACCGGGCTCCTCTCTCAGGTAACCAGCCATCAATGGTGGTATCACGTGTCGTCAGGTTAAAGGTTGAGTCAGGACCTAGCATCACAGTGCTCGGAAATTCCCAACTGCCCACCTGCCTATCTTCAACAGCCAGCGAAGAGTCCCAATACTATTGGTACCAGTTGCAATCTGATTGTGTCCTGGCCTTTCCTCGGAGAACTGAGTGCCACCAGAACCAATGGTCATTCCCTACCGGACCATTCTCTCCAGGCAATGATGACGTGTCAGTTCTTCGACACTATGCACCAGTGGATCTCAACCGGTGGGGAATTCTCTTCGCCCCCCCCCCCGGGGGACTTTTAGGGTTTCCAGTCGGGGGGGGGGGGGTTTATGATTATTTCAAGAACCATTAATACAAGAACCGATTACTTGATATTGTATTTTCCCTCCATACTTTACGATTCTGTACTTCCACCCTTCTGAAATTCGTTTTATCACGTAATAATACCCGCAAATCACGTTTTATGTAGACGTCTAGACTTGTTTTTGTTCTAGTATGTGTTATTAAATTTAGCTTCCAATTTTACGTATACTGTGTAAAAAAAAGGGGGGGGGATTTATAGGAAGGAAATCGAAAGGGGGGGGGGTGGCGTTCTGAACATATGGTGAAGGGGTGCATGGGCCAAAAAAGGTTGAGAACCACTGCTCTACACGATCCCTAGGGCCTCAAACATATGCGCCTGCTCGTGCAGCAGTGCCCCACCTAACGGTGCAGACCCAAACAGTGTGTCCATGTGGCGTTAGCTAACACATTGTCACAAAATAAAACCGTGCGTTTAACCAATGATTAATATAGAGGCTTTCTGATAAAACGGACTATCTGCCAGCGACAACTATTTTAACTAACTGAATAAACAAATCGGATGTTAAACCCCAGGACGGTAAATAGTTGCAGCTGCACGGGGTTACATTGGGTCGACAACAGGGGAAGGGAATGAGCTGAATCATACATCGCTTTGACAGATTATAAACAGCTCGGATTGGACGCGGAAGTACTCAGCTCGGAAGATAACAGTACATCTGTCAATTTATAGTTTCCGGAACATCAAGAAGATTGGCAGCTTGTTGGGGAAAACTGTTGTTGGGATCATACAGTAACTCGTTAGTTTGTTGGGGGAGTCAAAACAAGTGATGACAACTTTGACAGTGACTAGGCAAGGGAAAATCGATTCTTGACAATGGATGATATGCCCAAATAACACCTGCAGGACAACAACCATGTCACGTGACAAATTTTAGAGGTTTTGCCATAAACCATGATTGGGAGAAAGAGAATTGACCAAAACCGTGGATTATGATGGACGTGTTTGTGGGAGAGCTCTACAGTGTTAGATTAATTTAATATTTACTAGCATGTGTCGTTATGGCAAAGTGTAGTAGCCATCCCGGGAATGAGGCGGTTTTGCATAAGGTTCCTCTGGTTGGAATGAAGAACCCGGAACAACTAAAAATCCGATCCCGGATAAAGTATGATGTAGAGAGATGGGCCAGCAACTTTCACAACGGAAGAAGTTAATAAACATTGCTCGGTGGAGCTTAATGGTATATGTATCCTACATGAGTGAATACCAATCGTTAACACACCTGAAGTGATGGATGTTCAGCCCACGTGGAACTAGATCAGTAGGAACTGATGTTCACATTAGATGAAACCAAACATTGAAGTGTAGTTGTTCCATGTACCAAGGAAATCAGAACTGTCAGACAATATCTAGTAAATAAAGCAAGCCATTTTAGTCTAGACTATGACTGTTTAAGAGTGAAAATATAGAACATTTCGCTAGAAGAAACCGTCATGTTCATGAGACAGCGTTCCATGATTTTTCACTGTGCAGATTTATGAGATCGTGGTTTCTCTAAAACTATTAGGAACCATTGTGTTAGGAACTATAATAGTTTGTTTTTTTCAAGGACTATATTTACATGGGATTCAGATCTCATGGTCATCAAAGTTCCTGGAAGAGGACATGTCTGGAGAGAAGGATACGACTTCGGTGAGGTCTTGTGTACTGACTCGTGTGATGTCGTGTAATCCTTGCCATGATGTGTACACTATGATCCTGAACTTTGAGGGCTGACACATACATTTCTGTTATAATACACGACACACATTTTCTTCACATACACGTCTCATATACGTTACACTTTTCTTTTAATAAATTAATCTTTGTTAATTTTTAGAAGCAAGAGTTGTTGAGTATGTTGCGTTGGGAAGTATGAGAGGGGGCATAGTACGACAGTGAGAGAGAGATAGGAAGGTGTCCACGGGCTGATGGAGTGTGTTAGACGGAAGCTGGTGGATTCTCCAGGATATTGATAAGGGAAAAAATATTATAATGTGGGTGTTGACTCTCTTCACTCCAGGGACGACACTTTAAAGGAGCTAACACACCAGTGCTACTTAGCTAACACACCAGTGCTACTTAGCTAACACACCAGTGCTACTTAGCTAACACACCAGTGCTACTTAGCTAACACATCAGTGCTACTTAGCTAACACACCAGTGCTACTTAGCTAACACATCAGTGCTACTTAGCTAACACATCAGTGCTACTTAGCTAACACATCAGTGCTACTTAGCTAACACATCAGTGCTACTTAGCTAACACACCAGTGATACTTAGCTAACACATCAGTGCTATCAGCTAACACATCAGTGCTACTTAGCTAACACATCAGTGCTACTTAGCTAACACATCAGTGCTATCAGCTAACACACCAGTGCTACTTAGCTAACACACCAGTGCTACTTAGCTAACACATCAGTGCTACTTAGCTAACACATCAGTGCTATTTAGCTAACACATCAGTGCTATCAGCTAACACATCAGTGCTACTTAGCTAACACACCAGTGCTACTTAGCTAACACACCAGTGCTACTTAGCTAACACACCAGTGCTACTTAGCTAACACACCAGTGCTACTTAGCTAACACACCAGTGCTACTTAGCTAACACATCAGTGCTACTTAGCTAACACATCAGTGCTACTTAGCTAACACATCAGTGCAACTTAGCTAACACATCAGTGCTATCAGCTAACACATCAGTGCTACTTAGCTAACACACCAGTGCTACTTAGCTAACACATCAGTGCTACTTAGCTAACACACCAGTGCTACTTAGCTAACACACCAGTGCTACTTAGCTAACACACCAGTGCTACTTAGCTAACACATCAGTGCTACTTAGCTAACACATCAGTGCTATCAGCTAACACATCAGTGCTACTTAGCTAACACACCAGTGCTACTTAGCTAACACACCAGCGCTACTTAGCTAACACACCAGTGCTACTTAGCTAACACATCAGTGCTACTTAGCTAACACATCAGTGCTACTTAGCTAACACACCAGTGCTACTTAGCTAACACATCAGTGCTACTTAGCTAACACATCAGTGCTATCAGCTAACACATCAGTGCTACTTAGCTAACACACCAGTGCTACTTAGCTAACACACCAGTGCTACTTAGCTAACACACCAGTGCTACTTAGCTAACACACCAGTGCTACTTAGCTAACACATCAGTGCTACTTAGCTAACACATCAGTGCTACTTAGCTAACACATCAGTGCTACTTAGCTAACACATCAGTGCTACTTAGCTAACACATCAGTGCTACTTAGCTAACACATCAGTGCTATCAGCTAACACATCAGTGCTACTTAGCTAACACACCAGTGCTACTTAGCTAACACATCAGTGCTACTTAGCTAACACATCAGTGCTACTTAGCTAACACACCAGTGCTACTTAGCTAACACATCAGTGCTACTTAGCTAACACATCAGTGCTACTTAGCTAACACATCAGTGCTACTTAGCTAACACATCAGTGCTACTTAGCTAACACATCAGTGCTACTTAGCTAACACATCAGTGCTACTTAGCTAACACATCAGTGCTACTTAGCTAACACATCAGTGCTACTTAGCTAACACATCAGTGCTACTTAGCTAACACATCAGTGCCCCTTAGCTAACACATCAGTGTCCCTTAGCTAACACATCAGTGCCCCTTAGCTAACACATCAGTGCCCCTTAGCTAACACATCAGTGCCCCTTAGCTAACACATCAGTGCCCCACCTAACGGTGCAGACCCAAACAGTGTGTCCATGTGGCGTTAGCTAACACATCAGTGCCCCTTAGCTAACACATCAGTGCCCCTTAGCTAACACATCAGTGCCCCTTAGCTAACACATCAGTGCCCCTTAGCTAACACATCAGTGCCCCACCTAACGGTGCAGACCCAAACAGTGTGTCCATGTGGCGTTAGCTAACACATCAGTGCCCCTTAGCTAACACATCAGTGCCCCTTAGCTAACACATCAGTGCCCCTTAGCTAACACATCAGTGCCCCTTAGTTAACACATCAGTGCCCCTTAGCTAACACATCAGTGCCCCTTAGCTAACACATCAGTGCCCCACCTAACGGTGCAGACCCAAACAGTGTGTCCATGTGGCATTAGCTAACACATCAGTGCCCCTTAGCTAACACATCAGTGCCCCTTAGCTAACACATCAGTGCCCCTTAGCTAACACATCAGTGCCCCACCTAACGGTGCAGACCCAAACAGTGTGTCCATGTGGCGTTAGCTAACACATCAGTGCCCCTTAGTTAACACATCAGTGCCCCTTAGTTAACACATCAGTGCCCCTTAGCTAACACATCAGTGCCCCTTAGCTAACACATCAGTGCCCCTTAGCTAACACATCAGTGCCCCTTAGCTAACACATCAGTGCCCCTTAGCTAACACATCAGTGCCCCTTAGCTAACACATCAGTGCCCCTTAGCTAACACATCAGTGCCCCTTAGCTAACACATCAGTGCCCCTTAGCTAACACATCAGTGCCCCTTAGCTAACACATCAGTGCCCCACCTAACGGTGCAGACCCAAACAGTGTCCATGTGGCGTTAGCTAACACATCAGTGCCCCTTAGCTAACACATCAGTGCCCCTTAGCTAACACATCAGTGCCCCTTAGCTAACACATCAGTGCCCCTTAGCTAACACATCAGTGCCCCTTAGCTAACACATCAGTGCCCCTTAGCTAACACATCAGTGCCCCTTAGCTAACACATCAGTGCCCCTTAGCTAACACATCAGTGCCCCTTAGCTAACACATCAGTGCCCCTTAGCTAACACATCAGTGCCCTACCCACCCAACGGTGCAGACCCAAACAGTGTGTCCACGTCGCTTTAGCTAACACATCAGTGCCCTACCCACCTAACGGTGCAGACCCAAACAGTGTGTCCATGTGGCGTTAGCTAACACATCAGTACCCCACCTAACGGTGCAGACCCAAACAGTGTGTCCACGTCGCTTTAGTTAACACACCAGTGGATGAACACATCACTGCCCCGCCCACTCAGGTTAAACCAGGCCGCGATCCACTCGTGGGTGTTGTCAAGACGACTGTGGGATTCCAACACCGCGGTACGGCAATACCATTGTCGATACTGTCCTAGGGGTGCACACTGTAGACCTTCATATATATCCGCTAGCTAGTTAGCCAGTCCGCCCGTTAGACGGTTAGTTGGTTATTAATTCATTCGTTCATCCATTGTCAGATATTAATGTCAGTTAGCTAGCTAGTTAGATAGTCAAGTTAGTGAGTCAGTCAGCCAGCGAATCAAACAGCCAGTTTGTCACTCAGTCAGTGACTTAGTTAATTAGTCTACCAGCAGTCAGTCAGTCTGTCATTCTTTCCCTCATTTAGCCGAGAAAAACTAAGAAGTATAAACGGACTGGCAGCAAGTTAAATGGTTTGGCCATGCAACTATGTTACCAACTAACAGTATACCACAACAAGCAATGATGTACAGACCAGAGGGAAGCAGAGGAAGAGGCCGACCATGTAAACGATGGAGGCAGGGAATAACAAAGTCCATGGGGCTATCGATACATGAAGCCCATAAGCAGGCAATCTCCTGCTGTTTATACTTCACATCGACACCGCTGGATACAAGATGAAGATGGTGAGATGAGGAAACTCGTCGACACAATTCACATGTGTATGTGTTAAACCCACGCCGGACCACAGTCTGCTGTATATTTGTATAACCATGTTCGGTAACGCAGGTAATTTAACCACGTGCCGGTGCATTTCACAGGGACAGTGAACGTGTTTCATAATACCTCCACATGAGTCCAGGGTTCGAAATCAGCGGCAGACTCCTTCGCGGTGATTTCCATGGCATGAGCGTCGATCGTTCAGAAATCAGTGACAAACTTCTGAATGTAAAACTCGCACAGCAAATCACAAATAGCCCACAACTGCCGGGGTTGATTGCAACATCCCGTAAAGGCCATGCATCTAACTTTAAACTTTAAACTATGACCTCCAATTCTCCGTCTGCATACTCTTAAACCAGGTCTGTATAACCTTCACTGGGTGTTGCCATGTTGATCTAGGCTTTCCCACAGCAAAGTAGGCACGTTCAAAAGGCCATAGTTAAGACAAGTCCCTTTTTGATGTGCCCTGGCCGCAGCATTCACAGTGATTTACCGCCACGCTTCTCTTGATTGCTGAAAAGGCTATTGATTTTGTGATCGGCGGCGCTGATCAAAAACATATCTTATCTTTTGACTTCGCGCTGCCTTTTTATACTGAACTGGATTTGGAATATTAAGTGAGATAAAAGGCACGTTCTGCATGGACGCGCGGGTAGAAAAGACGTATACCGCCGTGAACGTCTTTGGTTTGAGCAGAGGCAAGGTATGTAGGGCCGTGGTTGAGCAAATTAACTTGTTAAGGCCGAGAAGCAAATACTTGAGGCCGACCTTACCTGGCCATCCAGTTGGGACTAAAGATGGCCGATCTGTTTTGTTATGTTTTGGTTTGTCATGGTTGTACGTTTTACATATCTTATTTATCACTACCTATTATGTCACTCGTTGTCACCATCACCATCACCACCATCATCTCATCATGTAGCAGGCACCGCTCTCATCAACGTGTTTGATTTCTTGCCATTTCTCATGCCGCGCGCACTGTCATGCCCAGGGCGTCTGAAGTTCAATGCGTTCATCTTCGTGCTGGTGATCCCTGCCGCGTCTTCCAGAAAGCATTCCTTCAATCACGGTTCCTTCCAAGCGTCCTTGACATTTAACATGGCCAACGTATGTCAGTTTCCGAGATATGATTCTGGGATTGTTTGATAACGAAATACTTTTGTTTCCTCAAATTTGTGAACCAGCCATTCCAGCTTCAACGGCTATTTCAGATGTTGATTTTGTCAATACTCTTGCCTTCACATGAACAGGTTCGCGTACGTCTGATTCGGGTGGCTATCCTTCGGGCTGGGTGTACCCGCTGTCACAGAGCGTCTATTTCTCTAATCAGTGTACGATTTTCACTTGTTTCTTGTAGGAATTGGTCATTGGTTTTTCTGTCTGTCCTTGGTATTCTTTGCATTCTCCTCAGAAACCACATTTTCACAGCCATCAGATTTTTTTCAGCTTGTTTGCTCATTGTTCACGCTTCACACCCATACACAAGTACAGGCTCTATGTAGCACCTCAACACTCTTTTTCTCTTTGCAAATGACATCATTTTATTGGTCAGTATGTTTTTCATCTTGCTAAAGGCTACCTTCGCCATGGCGAATATTGTTCTAATCTCTTCAAGACATCTCCCATCAGATTTTATGACTGTTCCGATATAATTGTACCGATTCACTTGTTTAAGAATATTCCCTTTTACGTGTATTTACCCAATAGAGGCCATAGTATGCAGGGAAAAAGCAAAGTACCTACCTATCCAGTCGTTCAAATGTTGACAGCCCAGATAGGCATACCGCCCACAGCTGTGAATAATTAGGTGCTTCTTATGCCAAGAGACCGCTTTCAGACGCCACTACCCCGGGTACCCAGACTGCTTAGGCACCAGTGTGCCTTATCGAGCGTCCGTGAACTTTGATAGCGGAAAGTTTTGGCAGTTGTAAATGATGTTAATAGATTGTTTGAATAAATGTTTGCGGTGCTGACGTACTGCGCTCACATGTCAAACGGCGCTGGGGCACACACAGATTGGTCCACTTGTGACGTCGGGCACATGTTTTTGTTTGACTAGGGCAGTTATTAGAGATTTGTTGTAGTAACGGCCTTGTTACAGTTTGTCGCTCTTCTGTACTTTGTTCTGGAGCTAATGTTGGGGTGGGGTTGGGACAGGGTGGCGGGAGCGTAGGGAATGGGGGGTGGAGACATCAAGTGGATCCTATTGAAGGCAGCCGAAGTTGTCTAAGCTGTGTCAATATGTCTGCCTGCTCGACTGTCTCTTTATGCCTGTATTGGTTCTCTTTCCTCTTCATCCATTTGATCTCAACGCGCACGCACGTACAAACACACACACACACACACACACACACAGAGAGAGAGAGAGAGAGAGAGAGAGAGAGAGAGAGAGAGAGAGAGAGAGAGAGAGAGAGAGAGATCTACCATCTCGACTTGTACTCTAAGCGAAATACTTGCGAAACTTTAAATTTCGAAACTGAAACTATAGATCGCCAGTGACTCCAAAATTACAGACATAACACCCATGACTCCGAGTTACATAACGCCATAAATGTGAGGCCAAGATAACAGACATAAAAGCGAAATACTTGCGAAACACCCAGTCTGTAATATCTTGAAACTATGGATCGCCAGTGACTCCAAAATTACAGACATAACACCCATGACTGCGGGTTACATAACACCATAAATGTGAGGCCCAAAATAACAGACATAAAAGTGAAATACTTGCGAAACACCCAGTCTGTAATATCTTGAAACTATGGATCGCCAGTGACTCCAAAATTACAGACATAACACCCATGACTCCGGGTTACATAACGCCATAAATGTGAGGCCAAGATAACAGACATAGCAACACCAATGATTCCAAGATTACAGACATTACAAAACAAAGGACGCCACAATTAAGACCTAACAAGAACATTGTTTGCAAGATCATGACATCAAGATATGCCCATTAAGACTCAAATCTGTGGCAGAAAATCACAAGCCAGTGCCCCGCAGAGTTGGTAACACTTAGATATAACATGAGCAGCAAGATCTTGGCCCGGCTACGAGTGTGGTCAATGGACTGAATGTCCGTGGCTGTACATGTGACAGTCTGTTGAGCGTAATCTAGCCTAGGAATCAACATACAGCTGAAAGATGCTGATGGTGACCGCAATATCCTGAAACAGGATGGAAACAAGGAAAAAAATTATTAATAATAATAGTAATAATAATAATAATAGTAATTTATTTATTTCAATAAACTATAGGGTTCACAGTGACTGTTATACCCTCATAATCTGATAACATATCATGCAGTACACCCGCATAAACAAGCACAACCCGCATAAACAAGCACAGCCGACAGTTAAGGGTTTTGTAGGATAATGCAACACATGCATGGTAACTGTGTGTGTATAAGTGAAGAGACGAGAGGAGCCAGACATTAGTACAGAGAGACAGCAGACAGACGTCAGACCACGGCACAATCAAGTCTGTAAAACATTACAGTCATCCAGTGAGGGTTTATAGTATAAGAAACATGTACTTGAATCAATGTCTTTTTGGTGTTTGTGAGCTGATGAAGGCTTTCTAGTGGCAGCGTCCATTTTGTCACTCCTGATTGAGTTCATTAGACGTAGACAGTCAACATTTTTTGGTCATGTTATGAGAAGAAATGAATTGGAGAACTTGGTGACAACTGGCAAGATCGAGGGGAAGAGAACAAGGGGAAGACCGAGAAGTAAATACCTGGATGACTTGGCCACATGGCATGGTCGAGACAGGAACACGGAGCTGATCCACGACTCTGGTGATCCAGTGACATGGCAAAACATGACCGCCAACGCATATCGGCATGGCACATGATGGATGGATGGATTGTGTTCTTGTACAGCTGGCCTATTTCAATTTCCTTTTTTGTTGCTTTACTCATAAACTAAGCCACATGTTTATTGCCGTTGTGGGTGCTGCTGCCGCTACAACTACAACAAATACTACTACTACCACCACTACTACCACCACTACCACCACTACCACCACCACACCACTAACACCACCACCACTACCACCACCACACCACTAACACCACCACCACTACCACCATCACCACCACCACCATCACCACCACCACCATCACTACCACCACCACCACTACCACCACCACCACTACCACTACCACCACCACCATCACCATCACCACCATCACCACCACCACCATCACTACCACCACCACCACTACCACTACCACCACCACCATCACCAACACCACCATCACCACCACCACCATCACCACCACCACCATCACTACCACCACCACCACTACCACTACCACCACCATCACCTCCATCACCATCACTACCACCACCATCACCACCACCACCACCACCACTACCACCACCTCCATCACCTTCACCACTACCACCACCACTACCACCACCACCACCATCACCACCACCACCACCACCACCACCACCACCACCACCACCACCACCACCATCACCATCACCACCACCACCACCATTATCATCATCTCTATAGTCCATGTGTTATGGTCACCATCGGGCACAGTCAATGAGCAACCATCTGCTGATGGATCCACTGAATAATCCAACTTTATCTCTGTTATCTCTGTTTTATCCTCATGTTTTCCACGTGGTTAACATTAAACTGTAACTGGTGCTCATGTGTACTGCAGAGATAATGATGTTTGTGTCTGCTCCACAGAAAGGCTACAAACAGTGGCCGCTATGGTTGCCAAGGAAACAGTATGCCCATGGTTATGTCCATTTCTTGAAGAAAAACAAAATAGTATATGGTCGTCTTGTCAACTGGTTGGGAGGTAAGTTGTTCTGTGTGTGGGTCCATCTACTGGCTGGGAGGTAAGTTCTTCTGTGTGTGGGTCCATCTACTGGCTGGGAGGTAAGTTGTTCTGTGTGTGGGTCCATCTACTGGCTGGGAGGTAAGTTGTTCTGTGTGTGGGTCCATCTATTTGTTGGGAGGTGAGTAGGTTGTTCTGTGTGTGGGTCCATCTACTGGCTGGGAGGTAAGTTGTTCTGTGTGTGGGTCCATCTACTGGCTGGGAGGTAAGTTCTTCTGTGTGTGGGTCCATCTACTGGCTGGGAGGTAAGTTCTTCTGTGTGTGGGTCCATCTACTGGCTGGGAGGTAAGTTCTTCTGTGTGTGGGTCCATCTACTGGCTGGGAGGTAAGTTGTTCTGTGTGTGGGTCCATCTACTGGCTGGGAGGTAAGTTGTTCTGTGTGTGGGTCCATCTACTGGCTGGGAGGTAAGTTGTTCTGTGTGTGGGTCCATCTACTGGCTGGGAGGTAAGTTGTTCTGTGTGTGGGTCCATCTACTGGCTGGGAGGTAAGTTGTTCTGTGTGTGGGTCCATCTACTGGCTGGGAGGTAAGTTGTTCTGTGTGTGGGTCCATCTACTGGCTGGGAGGTAAGTTGTTCTGTGTGTGGGTCCATCTACTGGCTGGGAGGTAAGTTGTTCTGTGTGTGGGTCCATCTACTGGCTGGGAGGTAAGTTGTTCTGTGTGTGGGTCCATCTACTGGCTGGGAGGTAAGTTGTTCTGTGTGTGGGTCCATCTACTGGCTGGGAGGTAAGTTGTTCTGTGTGTGGGTCCATCTACTGGCTGGGAGGTAAGTTGTTCTGTGTGTGGGTCCATCTACTGGCTGGGAGGTAAGTTGTTCTGTGTGTGGGTCCATCTATATGTTGGGAGGTAAGTTGTTCTGTGTGTGGGTCCATCTATATGCTGGGAGGTAAGTTGTTCTGTGTGTGGGTCCATCTACTGGCTGGGAGGTAAGTTGTTCTGTGTGTGGGTCCATCTACTGGCTGGGAGGTAAGTTGTTCTGTGTGTGGGTCCATCTATATGCTGGGAGGTGAAGTGTTTTTTTTTGGGGGGGGGTTTTTTGTTTGGGGGTGGTTTTTCTGGTGGGGTATTTTTGTTGGGAGGTGGGGGTTGTTTTTTGTGGGGCCTCAAATTGTTGGGAGGTATGGGTTTTTGTGTGGGTCCATTTTTTTTGTTGGGAGGTAAGGGGTTTTCTGTGTGTGGGTCCATTTTTTTTGTTGGGAGGTATTTGTTCTGTGTGTGGGTCCATTTTTTTTGGGGGAGGTAGTGGTTCTGTGTGTGGGTCCATTTTTTTTGTTGGGAGGTAAGTTGTTCTGTGTGTGGGTCCATCAAATTGTTGGGAGGTAAGGGGTTGTTCTGTGTGTGGGTCCATTTTTTTTGTTGGGAGGTAGTTTGTTTGTGTGTGGGTCCATCTATTTTTGGAGGTAAGGGGTTGTTCTGTGTGTGGGTCCATCTATTTTTTGGGGGTTTAAAGTTGTTTGTGTGTGGGTCCATCTATTGGGGAGGTGGGGGGTTTTTCTGGTGGGGTATTTTTTTGCTGGGAGGTGAGTAGGTTGTTCTGTGTGTGTGGGTCCATCTACTGGCTGGGTGAAGTAGGTGTATTCTTGTTGTGGGTCCATCTACTGCTGGGAGGTAAGTTTTCTGTGTGTGGGTCCATCTATATGTTGGGAGGTGTAGTAGTTGTTCTGTGTGTGGGTCCATCTATTTGTTGGGAGGTGAGTAGGTTGTTCTGTGTGTGGGTCCATCTATATGTTGGGAGGTGAGTAGGTTGTTCTGTGTGTGGGTCCATCTATATGTTGGGAGGTGAGTAAGTTGTTCTGTGTGTGGTCCATCTATATTGTTGAGGTGAGTAGGTTGTTCTGTGTGTGGGTCATCTATATGTTGGGAGGTGAGTAGGTTGTTCTGTGTGTGGGTCCATCTATTTGTTGGGAGGTGAGTAGGTTGTTCTGTGTGTGGGTCCAATCTATTTGTTGGGAGGTGAGTAGGTTGGTTCTGTGTGTGGGGTCCATCTATTGTTGGGAGGTGGAGTAGGTTGTTCTGTGTGTGGGTCCATCTATTTGTTGGGAGGTGAGTGGTTGTTCTGTGGGGGTTTCCCTTTTTGGGGGGGTTTTGTTTTTGTGGTTCATTTTTGGGGGAGGGGTTTTTTGGTTTTTTTTGGGGAGGGGTTTTTTTTGGGGGGTTTTTTTTGGGGAGGGTTTTTTTTGGGGGGCCCTTTTTTTGGGGAATTTTTGTGGGGGGTTTTTTTTTGGGGAGGTAAGTTGTTCTGTGTGTGGGTCCATCTATATGGGGAGGTAATTTTCTGTGTGTGGGTCCATCTATATGTTGGGAGGTAAGTTGTTCTGTGTGTGGGTCCATCTATATGTTGGGAGGTAAGTTGTTCTGTGTGTGGGTCCATCTATATGTTGGGAGGTAAGTTGTTCTGTGTGTGGGTCCATCTATATGTTGGGAGGTAATTTGTTTTCTGTGTGTGGGTCCATCTATATGTTGGGGGTAATTTGTTTTTGTGGGTTCATATTTGGGGGTTTTTTGTTTTTGTGGTTCATTTTGGGGGAATTTGGTTTTTTGGTGGTTCTTTGTTGGGGGGAATTTTTGTTGGGGTAAATTTTTTAGGTGTTTTTGGGGTTTTCCCATTTTTGGGGGGGTAGTGGTTTTTTTTGGTTCCTCTTTTGTTGGGAGGTGAGTAGGTTGTTCTGTGTGTGGGTCCATCTATATGTTGGGGGGGGGTTTTTTTGGGGTTTTCCCATTTGGGGGGGGAAAGTTGTTCTGTGTGTGGGTCCATCTATTTGTTGGGAGGTGAGTAGGTTGTTCTGTGTGTGGGTCCATCTATATGTTGGGAGGTGAGTAGGTTGTTCTGTGTGTGAGTCCATCTACTGGCTGGGAGGTAAGTTGTTCTGTGTGTGGGTCCATCTATTTGTTGGGAGGTGAGTAGGTTGTTCTGTGTGTGGGTCCATCTATTTGTTGGGAGGTGAGTAGGTTGTTCTGTGTGTGGGTCCATCTATTTGTTGGGAGGTGAGTAGGTTGTTCTGTGTGTGGGTCCATCTATTTTTGGGATGAGTAGGTTTTCTGTGTGTGGGTCCATCTATTGTTGGGAGGTAAGTGTTCTGTGTGTGGGTCCCTCTATATGTTGGGAGGTAAGTTGTTCTGTGTGTGGGGTCCATCTATATGTTGGGAGGTAGTTGCTTCTTGTGTGTGGGGTTCCATCTATATGTTGGGAGGTAAGTTGTTCTGTGTGTGGGTCCATCTATATGTTGGGAGGTAAGTTGTTCTGTGTGTGGGTCCATCTATATGTTGGGAGGTAAGTTGTTCTGTGTGTGGGTCCATCTATATGTTGGGAGGTAAGTTGTTCTGTGTGTGGGTCCATCTATATGTTGGGGAGGGTAAGTTGTTCTGTGTGTGGGTCCATCTATATGTTGGGAGGTAGTTGTTCTGTGTGTGGGTCCATCTATATGTTGGGAGGTAAGTTGTTCTGTGGTGTGGGTCACCATCTATATGTTGGGAGGTAGTTGTTCTGTGTGTGGGTCCATCTATATGTTGGGAGGTAAGTTGTTCTGTGTGTGGGTCCATCTATATGTTGGGAGGTAAGTTGTTCTGTGTGTGGGTCCATCTATATGTTGGGAGGTAAGTTGTTCTGTGTGTGGGTCCATCTATATGTTGGGAGGTAAGTTGTTCTGTGTGTGGGTCCATCTATATGTTGGGAGGTGAGTAGGTTTTCTGTGTGTGGGTCCATCTATATGTTGGGAGGTGAGTAGTTTTTCTGTGTGTGGGTCCATCTATATGTTGGGAGGTGAGTAGGTTGTTCTGTGTGTGAGCCCATCTATATGTTGGGAGGTGAGTAGGTTTTTCTGTGTGTGGGTCCATCTATATGTTGGGAGGTGAGTAGGTTTTTCTGTGTGTGGGTCCATCTATATGTTGGGAGGTGAGTAGGTTTTTCTGTGTGTGGGTCCATCTATATGTTGGGAGGTGAGTAGGTTTTTCTGTGTGTGGGTCCATCTATATGTTGGGAGGTGAGTAGGTTGTTCTGTGTGTGAGCCCATCTATATGTTGGGAGGTGAGTAGGTTTTTCTGTGTGTGAGTCCATCTATATGTTGGTAGGTGAGTAGGTTGTTCTGTGTGTGGGTCCATCTACTGGCTGGGAGGTGAATAGGTTGTTCTGTGTGTGGGTCCATCTATTAGCTGGGAGGTGAGTAGGTTGTTCTGTGTGTGGGTCCATCTACTGGGTGGGAGGTGAGTAGGTTGTTCTGTGTGTGGGTCCATCTATATGTTGGGAGGTGAGTAGGTTTTTCTGTGTGTGGGTCCATCTATTATGTTGGTAGGTGAGTAGGTTGTTCTGTGTGTGGACCCATTTACTGGCTGGGAGGTAAGTTGTTCTGTGTGTGGGTCCATCTATTTGTTGGGAGGTGAGTAGGTTGTTCTGTGTGTGGGTCCATCTATTTGTTGGGAGGTGAGTAGGTTGTTCTGTGTGTGGGTCCATCTATATGTTGGGAGGTGAGTAGGTTGTTCTGTGTGTGGGTCCATCTACTGGGTGGGAGGTGAATAGGTTGTTCTGTGTGTGGGTCCATCTACTGGCTGGGAGGTGAATAGGTTGTTCTGTGTGTGTGGGTGTGGGTCCATCTACTGGCTGGGAGGTGAGTAGGTTGTTCTGTGAGTGGACCCATCTACTGGCTGGGAGGTAAGTAGGTTGTTCTGTGTGTGTGGGTCCATCTATATGTTGGGAGGTGAGTAGGTTGTTCTGTGTGTGGGTCCATCTACTGGCTGGGAGGTGAGTAGGTTGTTCTGTGTGTGGGTCCATCTACTGGGTGGGAGGTGAGTAGGTTGTTCCGTGTGTGGGTCATCTACTGGGTGGGAGGTGAGTAGGTTGTTCTGTGTGTGGGTCCATCTATATGTTGGGAGGTGAGTAGGTTGTTCTGTGTGTGGGTCCATCTATATGTTGGGAGGTGAGTAGGTTGTTCTGTGTGTGGGTCCATCTATATGTTGGGAGGTGAGTAGGTTGTTCTGTGTGTGGGTCCATCTACTGGTGGGAGGTGAGTAGGTTGTTCTGTGTGTGGGTCCATCTATATGTTGGGAGGTGAGTAGGTTGTTCTGTGTGTGGGTCCATCTATATGTTGGGAGGTGAGTAGGTTGTTCTGTGTGTGGGTCCATCTATATGTTGGGAGGTGAGTAGGTTGTTCTGTGTGTGGGTCCATCTACTGGGTGGGAGGTAAGTAGGTTGTTCTGTGAGTGGACCCATCTACTGGCTGGGAGGTGAGTAGGTTGTTCTGTGTGTGGATTCATCTACTGGCTGGGAGGTGAGTAGGTTGTTCTGTGTGTGGATTCATCTACTGGCTGGGATGTGAGTAGGTTGTTCTGTGTGTGTGGACCCATCTATATGTTGGGAGGTGAGTATTGACTGTCACTTGTTTTCCCGGAGGAATGTGGAATCAACAAGCACATCTTCAAACTTATTATCTGTTGGGATTATTGACTGACTTCTGTTACCTCCTCCCTTCTGTCTTCCCTTCCATATATCTATTTCTTTCCCCTCTGTTATTCCTAAACACTACTCCGAAACAGTTCCTTCAACGAAAAAAAAGATTTATTAATAAAAACTATGTCTGGTGTATGTATGGGCTGTGTTTTTAGTTGGGATTGTCTACTAGTGTGAATGCAAGATAGGACGGTTTGACTTCGTATGTGCCGTAGTTCTTCTCGCCTCTTCTGTCGGCCAAAACACAGGACAGCACACACAGAAATGGAGTGATCTCACCCTGAATGATCTCCTCCTGCTTGAGTCTGGACTTAATCCAATTCTTGAAGAAAACAACTGTTCAATGTCTTATCACCAGAAAATAATCCGATTGGTAAGTCACTGAAGTTCATATATTTCCCGTTTTGGACGGGATTAAATCCACCTCTGAATACACACCCGCCATATCCAAATTGTCTAGAGTTACTATGATGTTCTACACTTTTTATTGTTAATAAAGTTTAATGTTTCAGCACGTGCAATTGCATGCAGTTTTTAAATATCCCTGCTTGCCACAGGTTAACGTCTTTTCCTTTTAAGGGGTTTTTGTTTTATATCGTTTGAGCAAAAGTGTTTTGTATTGACTTAAGTTTTCACTTCTTCATATTAAACATGTCTTTTTCTTTTTGGTTCTAAGTAGTACCCTTTTTTTGCTCAAAATGCAGTAACCTTCATCTCTTCTCTGATTTTAGGGGGATTGGGGAACCCGTGGAGAAGATAGGGAATCTGGGATATGAGTCTGCTTCATATAATGTTCTTATGTGAGAGTCCTTCTCTAGCCATACTGAAAAGCCTCCGAAAAACATACGGACATACGATTTCTGAGTGCACTAAAGTTTACACGACTAGAATAAACGAATGCAATTTCACACATTAAGAACAAACACCTATATCCCTATGCTACTATTACACTAAGATATTAATACCTTATATATGCACTTATGCTCCTGGAATCGAAATACACTAGCGAATAACACACTAATATCCCCTCTTCTTTAAACCATTAGGGACGTGTATGTCTTTCCCAACTCAGGAGCATATCTCATTCAGCCCAGTTTGGAACACACACTAACTAGCAACCCCAGTTGCTACTATTTATATTGGGTTTCCCGTTCTTCCATGATGGTTGGATGTCCATACATCAACAGTCGCATCTTGACGTATCCTGTACATCACAAGGCGGTGAATTCACGTAGTGATTAGTTGCTCGTTTCATTCGCTGTTACGCTGTTCCCTAAGTTTCCCCGTACGCGAATACTTCAAAGCAACTTCACTCGTTGATCGTTTTCTCCGGTCGTGTGTCCCCAGCGCGATCGTCCCGTTTCTCTGTGTCCGTTCCGATCATCAGGCAATGACTCTGCGAACACCTGTATCCTATTTTCATATCTGTGTCGGTCAATGATCTTTTATTCGTCCTCCTCTCAGAATGAAGTACACGATTGTTAACCCTTCTCCTTCCTTGTATTTTAATATGTAAGTTATCAAGGAATCAATAAACTGCAGTTTTTTCCGTGACAGTGACATCAGAGTCAATTCAAGACGTTGAAGGCCTTGTACTGGAAAACCGTCTGTTGACTGAGTGACATTGCAGCACATCTTGACATCAGTCAAGGTTGAGCACATCACTCACCCTGATGGTCACTAAGTAAAGTGTCTCTGCAAGGTGGGTGTCAGGGCACTTATCCAGAATTAAAACAATGACACATTGATCTTGGTCAAAACGTTTGCAGTGCTTTGAAGCGAAGGTGATAGTTTCCTTTCAAAAATTGTTATGGGATAAACCCGGGGGCACTACAAAGTCCGGAAAAGAAGAGAACGAGCAAGGAATGGCGCCATCCCTCCTCACCGAAACCCAAAAAAGTTTGGTGTGCCCCCTCTGCAGGAAGGTTTAAACTGACTCTTTTGGGAAATTTAAAGAGGGGTTATTTTGAGCACTACAGCCCAAAAGGGAAACTTCACCAGTGATACGTAACAGACTTTTTAGAATCATCTTTGCCCACAATCAACCAAATGACGTGGACCTTAAAAGTAAAGGTGTCCTTTAAGCAACCCTGACCCAACTCACTCCCTACTGCCTGGCAATGTTCAAACCTCGAAGACCTCCCATTTTATGTTTTTCCCATCCTTTAAACCCCCAGACCTGCCCCCGGTGATTTTTCCCCCTGTGTGGCAACTCAGATCATGGGAGGGAAAACTTTTTGGTCCCATGAAAAAGGTACACAGGGGCAAAGAGTGGTTACAAACATACCAAGAGAGTTTTTTTCTACAGGAATCCAAGCACTTTATCAAGCTGGGGACTTGCTTGAACTCATGGTTTACCACATCAAAAAATGATTCATTTGTTGTGTACTTTTTCAGAAAATTTTACCCCCCCCCCCCCCCCCCCCCCCCCCCCCCCCCCCCCAACCCCCCCCCCCCCCCCCCCCCCAAATAATTTTTTGGGATTTTTTTCATATTCTTTCTTCTTTAAACCTGTGGGTTCTATTTGCATATGTCTTTTGACTGCATTATCGAATCGTCATTAACATAATTTTTTTTTTTTCTGTTTTTGGGTCTTGTACATGATGTTGTCTGTCATTGTATATGTTTGTGTGTGTCTTTGCACACGGCGCATATATCTATCTTTGCATGTATCTGTCATTGTATATGATATTGTCTGTCATTGTACATGATGTTTCTGTGTGTTATTGTTCATGATGATACGGTGATCTGTGGATGCAGGTGATGTCTATGTACCAGTGTTGTGGCAGGCCCCACTACTGAAGTCCGACGAGAAATTCCCTGTGGTCATCATCTCACATGGCATCGGGGGAAACAGAACCACGATGTCCACCTTCAGCTACGAGCTGGCCTCGCATGGTTTTGTTGTGGCCTCCTTGGAGCACAGGTAGCACATTCATCTTCATCCTCTTCTACCCTGCTATCTTGTACTTTTATGTATTCTTTTCTTGTCTGCCCTGTGTGTATTCTTTTCTTGTCTGCCCTGTGTGTATTCTTTTCTTGTCTGTCCTGGAATGTAGAGTTAGTAGTATTTTCTTTTCTGGGGTATAGAAAGTGGTTTATGCTTTTGTTGATTGTTTTTTTGTGGCCATTTGTAGTCAGCACCCAAGTTTGCTTAAATAGGTCATGGTTGGATTAGTGTGTTACTTGTCTACCAGGATGGAATCAACCAGGATGGAATCAACCAGGATGGAATCAACCAGGATGGAATCAACCAGGATGGAATCAACCAGGATGGAATCAACCAGGATGGAATCAACCAGGATGGAATCAACCAGGATGGAATCAACCAGGATGGAATCAACCAGGATGGAATCAACCAGGATGGGATCAACCGATCGACCAGGATGGGATCGACCAGGATGGAATCGACCAGGATGGAATCGACCAGGATGGAATCGACCAGGATGGAATCGACCAGGATGGAATCGACCAGGATGGAATCGACCAGGATGGAATCGACTAGGATGGTATCAAGTCATCACCATCCCCCAATTCTTCACGTTGTACAAGAGTGAACACAATGATTCAACATGGTCTGAAAACTCAAACCTAAGACTCTGGGAGACATGTAGGAATACCATCAATAGAATTTATCCAGGACACCAAGGACCAAGCTCCATGGAGATATGTGAATGCCTATGCCATTTGTGAAGCACATTATGATGATAATGAAAACCAGATTCCCAATATTCCTTCATAGTATGCATATAACCTTGTCATCATCATCATCATTTGCCATGTCATTTAGTGTGAGCATCATGGTTGGCCATGTCACGTGATCACCATTGTCTCATATCTGTGTTCTTGTCTCATCTATGTGTCAAATCCTATTCTATAGACATACAGCAGTGGTGTTCTTTCACATTTGCAGGGATGGCTCAGCATCCATGACAATGTGCCTGACCGAACAACTTAGCAGCGTGATTAAAGAAGTTGACGACCACAAACACCATTACCCCCACACCTCAGACCACAACAGCAACGACCGGCGGTTCAGTAACGGTAGCATGGCTGTGGAGCAGAAGGTCAAATTCTACCTGAGTGAGGGGAAGGAAACGAGAGAGAGTGCAGGAGGCAGAGGTTCCAGGGTCAGACAGAGGAGGGAAAACAGAAAACGCTCACTCCGCCACAACCATTCGTGCACAGAAGAGTGGAGACCTTTCCAGCATGTACAGGTGTGGGATGATTTCGACTATCGGAATGGCCAGGTGAGAGAATTGTTGGTGTCATTTATTGTCGGCTTAACAGCTCTTGAATATTTCTACATGCATTCATCCAGTGGCTTAGACTGTGCATGCAAAACTGTTGAGTTGTGTGTTGAGTTGAGTTAAGAACCGACATCACTGCACTCAGGACATTCCCATACGTGCTCAGTCCCCTCGTTCAACAGCCAGCGAAGAGTCATACTACTAATCGTTCCCACCGCTATCTGATTAAAAGTTCTCCTGGTCTTCCCTCTCAGTTTTGAGATTCTTCCAGAACCCCTGCCGATCCCCAGCAATCTCATTCTTTCCACATATGGGTTCTCAATCTGTTTGTGCAAAACTTTGCCCTGTAGCACAAATATACAAGAAACATAATGTTTTCATTTGTTCCTTCCTTCTCTAAAACACAAATATAGCAGAGGCATGATGTTTTCATAGGTTCCCTCCTCCTTTAACACAAACACACCAGAGGCATGATGTTTTCATTAGTTCCCTCCTTCTCTTAACACACAAATATACCAGAGGCATGTTTTCATTAGTTCCCTCCTCCTCTAATACACAGATATACCATAGACATGATGTTTTCATTAGTTCCCTCCTTCTCTAACACACAGATATACCAGAGGCATGATGTTGCTTCTTCTTCTTCTTCTTCTTCTTCTTCTTCTTCTTCTTCTTCTTCTTCTTCTTCTTCTTCTTCTTCTTCTTCTTCTTCTTCTTCTTCTTCTTCTTCTTCGTCTTCTTCTTCTTCTTCTTCTTCTTCTTCTTCTATCCAGAGTTTTATTTTTTTTTCCGGATGTGATTATGTTGTGCCTGTTTACAGCAGAGCTGCGTTCTTGCGCCGTTAGGCTGACACATCTGACTTCTGCGGGCATTTGTTGATCAGGTTAACCTTCCCGGGTGCGTGATGTTTTATTAGTTCCTTCCTTCTCTAACACACAGATATACCAGGCACATGATGTTTTCATTAGTTTCCTATTATTTTCTTCTCTCTCTTAGTCACACAAATTGCAAGATTCACAGATGTACCAGAGACCTGAGATTTTCACTACCTCCCTACTCCTCTCATTCACAGATGTACCAGAGAGCAGAAGAAATCAGTGATCTCTTGGACGAGTTGATCAGCATGAATTACGGTACACATATCAACAATGCTTTAGGCTTGGCTTTTAAAACCAATCAGTTTAAGGTACGTTGTGTATGTACTTGTGCTTATGTACTTGTGCTTATGTTTGTATGAACTTCCACTTGCATGTACTTGTACACATGTTTGTATGTACTTGTACTTATGTGTGTATGTACTTGTACTTATGTTTGTATGAACTGCCACTTGCATGTACTTGTACTTATGTTTGTAAGAACTGCCACTTGCATGTACTTGTACTTATGTTTGTATGAACTTCCACTTGCATGTACTTGTATTTATGTTTGTATGAACTGCCACTTGCATGTACTTGTACTTATGTTTGTATGAACTGCAACTTTTATGTACTTGTACTTATGTTTGTAAGAACTGCCACTTGCATGTACTTGTACTTATGTTTGTATGAACTTCCACTTGCATGTACTTATACTTACATTTGTATGAACTTCCACTTTTGTATGTACTTGTATTTATGTTTGTATGACCTGTCACTTGCATGTACTTGTACTTATGTTTGTATGAACTTCCACTTTTGTATGTACTTGTATTTATGTTTGTATGACCTGTCACTTGCATGTACTTGTACTTATGTTTGTATGAACTTCCACTTTTGTATGTACTTGTATTTATGTTTGTATGACCTGTCACTTGCATGTACTTGTACTTATGTTTGTATGAACTTCCACTTTTGTAAGTACTTGTATTTATGTTTGTATGACCTGTCACTTGCATGTACTTGTACTTATGTTTGTATGAACTTCCACTTTTGTATGTACTTGTATTTATGTTTGTATGACCTGTCACTTGCATGTACTTGTATTTATGTTTGTATGAACTGTTACTTGCATGTACTTGTACTTATGTTTGTATGAACTGTCACTTGCATGTACTTGCACTTATGTTTGTATGAACTGTCACTTGCATGTACTTGTATTTATGTTTGTATGACCTGTCACTTGCATGTACTTGTACTTATGTTTGTATGAACTGTCACTTGCATGTACTTGCACTTATGTTTGTATGACCTGTCACTTGTATGTACTTCATACATATTTGTATCCCCTCTGTCGTACCCGCACAACTTGCATGTTCCAAAGACCCCCATGAGCTCTGCCGACGGTAGCACAGCTACTGGTAGGGTCTCCCATGTCGGACAGGTCAAGAGATAGGAACCAGGCAGAGAGACACAAACTTGCTGCCTGGTAGGTAGACTGGGGACAGTCCAAGGCTAGGGAAAGTAAACTCCCCAAAAAATGATTGTTGAAGTCGGATATACTTAGCTACAAGTTCGACAAAATAAATCATCACATTCACTTTATGATATACATATTTGTATGAGTAACTTTTTGATACTTGTCCTCAAATTCCTGTGTAACTTAGTGACTACATCTGTACATATTCCTCTGTAACTTGGTGACTACTTCTGCTGGTAGCACTGTGAATGACCATGTACCCTTATTTCTGTGTAACTTTGTGACCACGTCTGCACACATTCCTATGTAACTTTGTGACTACATGTGCACACATTCCTATGTAATTTTGTGACCATATCTGCTCACATTCCTGTGTAACTTTGTGACTACATCTGCTCACATTTCTGTGTAACTTTGTGACCACTTCTGCTGGTACCTCTGTGAATGACCAGGTACCCTAGTTCCTGAGCACATTTCTATGTCTTTGAGGGGCAGCCATGGCTGTGAGGTCAAGCTGTCTGCCACATGATCGTTGGGTTCGCTGCTTCCAACTTCCTCTGTCCTAAATTTTCACATGTCTCACTCCCTTATTACTTTTGCCAAGTGGCTTCCAGAGAATGGACTATCTAGTTATACTTATCTCAGCGTGTCCAGTGCAAGTACCTTTTCAACGCCTCTTGTTTCATTAGAATTTGTTTAAATTTATTGATTTCTCTAATTTTACAATGAATGAAACATTTGATAAGTAGATCAGTATATTTGTTTAAGGAGCCGTGGAAACCCAGTGGCTAGTGTGCCAACCTGCCAGTCATGTGGTCATGTATTCAGATCCTTATCAAGGTGAATTTTAAAAAGGTTGACCCAAATTAAAATGTTTGGAGGGGGGGGGGGGGGAAGACATGTCCCACATGACCCATGGAGTGTTGATGTGTCTGTACAAGCTACGGGGTCAGCACCATGTACCCATTCTGACCCAGGCGGGTCACTGGGGCCTGGACTTTATTGTTACTGTATTTGTATGCATGCACGTCTGGTTTTCTCTGCCACTACCCCTGTGTCTCTCCTCCTGTCTTCCCCTATTTTCCTCTTCTTCCTTCACCCATCTTCCTCCCTCTCTCCCCCTCCCTCTCTCTCTCTCTCTCTCTCTCTCTCTCTCTCTCTCTCTCTCTCTCTCTCTCTCTCTCTCTCTCTCTCTCTCTCTCTCTCTCTCTCTCTCTCTCTCTCTCTCTCTCTCTCTCCTCTCTCTCTCCTCTCTCTCTCTCACTCAGCTTTAATGTGACATTGTGTTTCTCTGTTTCTCTACTAGAATCGCCTGGACTTTGATCGTGTTGCTGTCATTGGGCATTCATTTGGTGGAGCAGCAATGCTAGCTACTTTGGCCACAGACAAGAGATTTAAGTATGTTTTCTTTGCAGATGTTTTTACTTCTGCCTTTGGTGATCTGTAAACTGTCTACACATAATGTTCAATGCTTACAGTGATGTTTAATCTTTGTCTCCCGAGCGTGTGAGACGTAAGATGGTGCATGATGGTGGAAATGACCAAGTGTTCACATGCACCCACTGTGATCGAACATTTACAGCGTGAATTGGCCTTATCAGTCACATTGGCTATCGCCATAGATAAAAGTTATTATGCCTTTTTAAAGCACAAACTATCGTCTGTCAAGACGGCAAGGTGCCAATGAATCTTTGTCTACACATAATGTTCAATGCCTTTGGTGATATGTAAACTGTCTGCACATAATGTTCAGTGTATTATGTGTTCTGGTTACTTTAGAGGTAGATGTAGTCCTTCAGTAAGCACTTGCCGTCCTGTTGTGATATGTTAGGTCTTCACATTTCTAAGGCAGCAGCTTTATGAGGTGCGTTGACCGGTTCCTGTCCTCATCGCATTCCCTTCCCAGGCGCTGACCAGAAAATTTTGAAAAAATTTCGGGTCCCATTTTGTGAATCCATTTTAGTTACCTGGAATAGTTAACAAGTTGGCTGCATATCCTTTACAGGACGTTGCAGTCAACCCCAGCATTAATTGGCTGTTTGTGATTTACTGTGGGCAATGTTAGTTCAGTAGTTTGCCATTGCTTTCTGAATGGCCATTGCCTTTTAACATTAAAATCAAAGCCGAGCGGTCTGCTCTAAATCACCCACAGCTGCTTCTGAATCCTGGACTTTGTATGTTGATGAATTATAAAAGGCAGTTTGACTCTCCCTGGAGGCACAGTGTCAACTACAAGTGTTGCGTGTCCTTAGCAGGAGAGTGTGTTCCAGCCTATGGTGATTTTCCTAGGCAATATTAAGTTCAGTAGTTAGCCATTGCTTTCCGAATGAGAAGTCAACATTTTGGTTCAATTGGCTGTGTGTGAAATTAACCCACTACTCCTCGAGTGCTTTAAACGTCTAGTCCATGCTGACTTGGATTTGGAATAAGCTTCGAATAATTTTTTACTGGTCTTCTACATTGCTGTGACTGTTGCACTCACATACCAGTACAGTAGTCTTGACTTCAGACCTCGCTAGTGGCAGGCTCACATTATATTCTGGCCAGTTTGGTTCAGAATCCAACCTCATAATTTCACAAAGGAACATTGTAGATGCTCAACTGTCTCATTGATTCAAAACTCAACCTCATAATTTCGCAAAGGAACCTTGTAGAAGCTCAACTGTCTCATTGATTCAGAACCCAACCTCATAAATTCTCAAAGGAACCTTATAGATGCTCAACTGTCTCATTGATACAGATCCCAACCTCATAAATTCTCAAGGGAACCTTGTAGGTGCTCAACTGTCTAATTGATTCAGAACCAAACCTCATAAATTCTCAAAGGAACCTCGTAGATGCTCAACTCAGTCTCACATGCAGCATCCAACCTCATAAATTCTCAACTCAGTCTTGTAAATTCTCAACTCAGCCTCATAAATACTTAACAAAACCTCTCAGATGCACAAGCCAACCTCATAAATAAGGGCATTACCTGGGAAGGTAAATTGGCTGTGGAATGATGACCTTGTGTCTCATGCACTGTCTGGTCATGGAAAGAACTGGGGCTGATATTGTAATCCCAATACATCTTGTGGTATGGGCATTAGCTTGACTGCAACTGCTGTTGCAGCTACTACCATCACCACAACACTGTAATCCCAATATATCTTGTGGTACGGACATGAGTTTGACTACTACTGCTGTTGCAGCTATCACCATCACCACAACACTGTAATCCCAATACATCTTGTGGTATGGACATGAGCTTGACTACTACTGCTGTTGCAGCTATCACCATCACCACGACACTGTAATCCCTATACATCTTGTGGTACGGACATGAGTTTGACTACTACTGCTGTTGCAGTTACCACCATCACCACGACACTGTAATCCCAATACATCTTGTGGTACGGACATGAGTTTGACTACTACTGCTGTTGCAGTTACCACCATCACCACGACACTGTAATCCCAATACATCTTGTGGTACGGACATGAGTTTGACTACTACTGCTGTTGCAGTTACCACCATCACCACGACACTGTAATCCCAATACATCTTGTGGTATGGACACGAGCTTGACTACTACTGCTGTTGCAGTTACCACCATCACCACGACACTGTAATCCCAATACATCTTGTGGTACGGACATGAGTTTGACTACTACTGCTGTTGCAGTTACCACCATCACCACGACACTGTAATCCCAATACATCTTGTGGTACGGACATGAGTTTGACTACTACTGCTGTTGCATACCACCATCACCACGACACTGTAATCCATACATCTGTGGTATGGAATGAGTTTGACTACTACTGCTGTTGCAGTTACCACCATCACCACGACACTGTAATCCCAATACATCTTGTGGTACGGACATGAGCTTGACTACTACTGCTGTTGCAGCTACCACCATCACCACGACACTGTAATCCCAATACATCTTGTGGTATGGACATGAGCTTGACTACTACTGCTGTTGCAGTTACCACCATCACCACGACACTGTAATCCCAATACATCTTGTGGTACGGACATGAGCTTGACTACTACTGCTGTTGCAGCTACCACCATCACCACGACACTGTAATCCCAATACATCTTGTGGTACGGACATGAGTTTGACTACTACTGCTGTTGCAGTTACCACCATCACCACGACACTGTAAATCCCAATACATCTTGTGGTACGGACATGAGTTTGACTACTACTGCTGTTGCAGTTACCACCGATCACCACGACACTGTAATCCCAATACATCTTGTGGTATGGACACGAGCTTGACTACTACTGCTGTTGCAGTTACCACCATCACCACGACACTGTAATCCAATACATCTTGTGGTATGGACATGAGCTTGACTACTACTGCTGTTGCAGTTACCACCATCACCACGACACTGTAATCCCAATACATCTTGTGGTACGGACATGAGCTTGACTACTACTGCTGTTGCAGCTACCACCATCACCACGACACTGTAATCCCAATACATCATGTGGTATGGACATGAGTTTAACTACTACTGCTGTTGCAGCTACCACCATCACCACTACACTGTAATCCCAATACATCTTGTGGTACGGACATGAGTTTGACTACTACTGCTGTTGCAGTTACCACCATCACCACGACACTGTAATCCCAATACATCATGTGGTATGGACATGAGTTTAACTACTACTGCTGTTGCAGCTACCACCATCACCACGACACTGTAATCCCAATACATCTTGTGGTACGGACATGAGTTTGACTACTACTGCTGTTGCAGTTACCACCATCACCACGACACTGTAATCCCAATACATCTTGTGGTATGGACACGAGCTTGACTACTACTGCTGTTGCAGTTACCACCATCACCACGACACTGTAATCCCAATACATCTTGTGGTATGGACATGAGCTTGACTACTACTGCTGTTGCAGTTACCACCATCACCACGACACTGTAATCCCAATACATCTTGTGGTACGGACATGAGCTTGACTACTACTGCTGTTGCAGCTACCACCATCACCACGACACTGTAATCCCAATACATCATGTGGTATGGACATGAGTTTAACTACTACTGCTGTTGCAGCTACCACCATCACCACTACACTGTAATCCCAATACATCTTGTGGTACGGACATGAGTTTGACTACTACTGCTGTTGCAGTTACCACCATCACCACGACACTGTAATCCCAATACATCTTGTGGTATGGACATGAGCTTGACTACTACTGCTGTTGCAGCTACCACCACCATCACGACACTGTAATCCCAATACATCTTGTGGTACGGACATTAGCTTGACTACTACTGCTGTTGCAGCTACCACCACCATCACGACACTGTAATCCCAATACATCTTGTGGTATGGACATGAGTTTGACTACTACTGCTGTTGCAGTTACCACCATCACCACGACACTGTAATCCCAATACATCTTGTGGTACGGACATGAGTTTGACTACTACTGCTGTTGCAGTTACCACCATCACCACGACACTGTAATCCCAATACATCTTGTGGTATGAACACGAGCTTGACTACTACTGCTGTTGCAGCTACCACCATCACCACTTCCACTATGATGGTTACTACTTTTACACTCCTGCAGCTGTTTCCATGTTGTTCCCATATTATCTCTCTCTGATTCTCTTCTCTGTGTTAGGCCGTCCTCGATTTTACTTGCCCTGTGGGTTTCAAACAAAGGACTCTAGTGACACTGTTCTCAGGCGGTTTCAGTGTCGGTCTTATCCACTGCCAGCATCTCTACCTCACTTGGTCACTCACTGCTATGTATGTACATGGGTTTTTAAAGTCTCACTACATTTTGTATATAGATAACATTTGAAAAATTAAGTACACAATTTCATTAAAAAATATGCTCCATAGTCCATCGTGAAGCAATATGCAGTGATTGGCTGTCGTCTGCGGAGTAATTTGCACTCCAAACAGAATGGTGTTATCAATGGAAGAAAGCATTTTTTCCAGCTCCCCCAAAACAGCGTTGGACCATAGCATTGATATTGCAACTAATTTAATGAATTTTGTAGCTCATTTTTTATGATAATCATGTACTTCATTTTTCACATTTGTTCTACATACAAAGTGTAGAGAGACTTTACAAACACCCGGTAGTTCTCTCCATGAGCTCTACATTGATGAACTGCTCGACTGTTCTTCTCTTTCTTTTTCTTTTCTCCTTTATCCCCCATTGAGACACAGGCCCATGCTTATCTATCTCTTGCAGCTTTGTCCATTCCCTTGCCATTTTATTTGCTGTTGGACATACCGAGAGATGAGATGCTTTCGCAGTGCTGCAGGAGTTACTGTCAGAGATACAATTAACAATGAGAAATTAGGAGACTAGGTCTGAAACCAGTCTTGCAATTCAATAACTGCTGATTAAATGGTTTGGCTACCCCACAAGAATGCCCTGGTACCATCTACCACAAAGAGCGACACTAGAGAAATATGATGGATACAGAACAAGGAGAAGATCATTTAAAAGATGGAGTGATGGTATCAAGAACAACCTTAGAGACATGAAGAGTTAGTTGCATATCCTTTACAGGACGTAGCAGTCAATCCCAGCATTTTTTGGCTGTTTGTGATTCCTGGGCAAATTTACTTTCAGTAGTTTGCCATTGCTTTCTGAACGACCGACACCCATACCATTTAATAAAAAACCAACATAAGTCGGTCTGCTGCCAAATCACCCACAGCTGTGTTTCAAACATGGTATGCAGGATTACGAACTGCGTCTATAACCCCTTCGCGACAGAGCCGGCAGAGAAATGAAGCCCAACTTACACATTGGAAAGAGCGCAGTAAAGATTTTTATATTTTCTTCCAATACATCGCTGAGGTAAATGGAGTGCTGGGACCACTTCATTGTGTCATGATTTTGTAATGCTCCATTGTTTCCAGCTAATGAATGTTAATGTTCCTCATCCTCGTGTAATCTCATATCTGTTCTTCAGAGTGGGCATTAGCTTGGATGGGTGGATGCATCCAGTGGATTCATGGATATATGAGACAACAAAACAGCCGGTTCTGTTCTTGAACATGGCAGATTTCCAGTGGGAGCAAAATGTGAAACGGATGTTTAGATTTCAGGAATCAAATAAATCTGATCGACCAATGATAACCCTGATGTAAGTGTGTGTCTTTGTGTGTATTGTGTGTGTATAAAATTATATGATTGTTCCTCCATATTGTGTGTGGGTGTGGATGCGTGCGTGGTTTAAAAAAAAATATGATTGGTCCCTCTCTCTGTATGTATCATTTGATGATTGTTCCCCCATTGTGTGGTGTGTATGTATTGTATGATGGTTGGTCCCTCTCTCTGTATGTACCATTTGATGATTGTTCCCTCATTGTGTGGTGTGTATGTATTGTATGATGGTTGGTCCCTCTCTCTGTATGTACCATTTGATGATTGTTTCCCCCATTGTGTGGTGTGTTAATGTATTGTATGATGGTTGGTCCCTCTCTGTGTATGTACCATTTGATGATTGTTCCCTCATTGTGTGGTGTGTATGTATTGTATGATGGTTGGTACCTCTCTCTGTATGTACCATTTGATGATTGTTCCCCCATTGTGTGGTGTGTATGTATTGTATGATGGTTGGTCCCTCTCTGTGTATGTACCATTTGATGATTGTTCCCTCATTGTGTGGTGTGTATGTATTGTATGATGGTTGGTACCTCTCTCTGTATGTACCATTTGATGATTGTTCCCCCATTGTGTGGTGTGTATGTATTGTATGATGGTTGGTCCCTCTCTGTGTATGTACCATTTGATGATTGTTCCCTCATTGTGGGTGTGTATGTATTGTATGATGGTTGGTACCTCTCTCTGTATGTACCATTTGATGATTGTTCCCCCATTGTGTGGTGTGTAGGTAGTATTGTATGATGGTTGGTCCCTCTCTGTGTATGTACCATTTGATGATTGTTCCCTCATGTGTGGTGTGTATGTATTGTATGATGGTTGGTACCTCTCTCTGTATGTACCATTTGATGATTGTTCCCTCATTGTGTGGTGTGTATGTATTGTCTGATAATTGGTCCCTCTCTCTGTATGTACCTGTCACAAAGTGAATGTTGACTAAGTGACAGATAGAGTGGCTATGGTTGTGTCTAGGGTATGTCCTTGTAAAATGTGATGTTTAACAACAGATTAACCAAGATGCATCACCACCAAAACACCAGTCAGTGAACAAGCGTTGATTGCGCACATAATATTCCTTTAATTCTGAATTAACACAGACACATGTAGCATATAAATCCAGGAACAATAATTCTCTAAGAATATATCTCCACCCAATAACACTTCGAAAAACCTGCCTCTCACGGCCTAAAAAATATCGTCCCACACGACGGAAACGAGCCTCTCTCTGGGCCCGACTCAAAGTAACCCCCTGGGTCCGATTCCACTCACTATCCCGGGAAACCCCACAGTGCGGAGTTTATTTTTCCGAACTCCGTCACAATTCTTCACGTTCTCAGACCAAGACCTTCCCCGGTCCGGTCTAGACTCAACTCCCTCTCAGCCGGAGTCCAAAAATCAAACTGCCCTCCGTCAGTCTTTGTCCCTCTCTTTTCAACAATTCTATCCCCACATTGCTTCCCCACACAACACAAATTCACTGCTTCAACTGTGCCTTCCCTTTTATTTAGCCAGCTGACTTCTTCTCAGCCCCCCCTTTTCATTACTGTCTCTCATTTTCGCCCTCGGGGGGATTTACTATCCGCCCTATTTTATCTCGTAAAACTTTTTTATCTTGTAGGGCAACTCCCTTTAAATGTAAATGACCACAGGCATGTGACACTACCCCACCCTAAAAAGAAAACTTGTTTTCAAATTTTGGGGGAGACAAAAACTTTTTAAAATATGTGACCCAGACACTTTGCCGGGGTAGCCCTAAGTATGGCTACACCTACTCTAGCTACCAAATACACAATACATAAAAAATTCATATAACTCCCATTTTTCCCAACATAAATACAACCATCTTTCTATCTTGTGTCCCAAATGCATGAACTAATACATCACATAATTAATACATCATAGGAAGCATTAAAATTTATGAAACCCCCAAGGTCTATTAATATCTTTAAGAAGAAACAAACTATTTGGGTACCGCCATATATCAGGTGGTTCTTTTCTTGCATAAACCCACCTCTGATTCCTGTCAAATTGTGTCTACCTTTCATGTACCCATGACTCATGGTACCTTCTACAATTACAACATCTGTTTGCACCCCTCCCCTGGGTCAGTAATGTCGAACACCTTTTGCCCTGACTCAACTTTCATCTGCATATTGTACTGTTACATTTGCGTCTCGTTTAGTCTGAACTCTTTATTCAATTTTTCCCCATATATCTGGCACCTTTCTTTCTGCTGCATACCCCTTATGCCTATGTGCCCTGCACATGCACTATCCTGAGCTGTTCTAGTATATCGGTCTCTGTGTGCAAAAAGGTACTGCTACTTGCCCACATGCAGTTCCGACATCTGAAAACCGTGATTTAAAACCATTGTTATTCCTATCGAAGCCCCATCTACCCTTCTTTGTTTTCCCTATGTCTCACTTTACTACACCCCTGGACCATTTGTCAAGAGTAGTTTTGTCTCTGGGTTTCCCCTACAGCTACATTTGAGACCTTTTCTCACCTGCTCAGCTGCCCCATCTTTGTCCTCAGTGTTTACTTTCAAGTGCCCCCTTTTTTCTTTCAGCTATAGTCTCAATTTGGGTTTTTTTTTGGTAACTACCTCGTTACTATTTCCACTATGTTTTTGGTCCCAATAAACTACTTCCTTCTGTACACTCTTTAACTCCTATAAATTTCCTATGAGGGTCGGGCCACGGTGAGTCAAAAACACATGCTGTCCTCTTCCTTTTATGTATGGTGTTTTACTGTTATCACGGTTTTTGGGGTAGAATTCTACTGCCCCTTAATGTTATGGATTAATCTTTTCTCCTGTATAATACGAGGGTTGCACAAAACTCTTTCCACCCGATGGACGTACATCCGGAATCCCTATTGTTACGCTGGCCTCATTAAAAAAACCATGATGCATTTTCAGATTCCCTCCTTCATGGACTGCTGATCCGCTTTCACTGTATGACCACATATTAAGACGGCGGGCCCCATCTTTTTCAAAAAGAGGTTTGCACCCACTACAATTTCATTGTTCAGGGTCTCAATTACTTGTGCTGCATTTGAGTGCTCTGTTTCCCCTCATCCTACATTGATGACTGACATGCCCGTTCCTTCCACATTTGAAACAAGTGATCTCCCTTTTACTATTGTTCGTTGGTCCATCTGATGGTTGTGCATCACAATCTGCCATTTTGTGTCTCCAGCTCCCACAATTCCAACATCCAGCATAACTATTTGGCCGTCTCTGAAAATTCCCCCTTTTGTATGGGTACCGTCCTGCTCTGCCACAATAGTTGCCACGGGAACCCTTGTCTTTAGGTTCTTGTTCCTCATATCTTTGTGTTAAATCTACACTTTTTGATCTTGGTCTAATAACTGGATTCTGGTCCTGTTTAGTGTACGCTGCACAGACTATTTCCTCAGTCATTTCTCTACAATAGAACTGTTAGGATGTGCAGTCATATAGTTTTTGCCCTAACTGAGACATTGTGTCTATGTCCTTTGGCTTACGTTCCTCGAAGAAAGCACTAAATTAGTATTGCACGATGATAACACCTTGTCTCTCAGCATTAAATCCACTAATGTATTAAAATCTTTTCCTACCTCTGCCAGCTCCATCCACTTATTAAATGTGTTCTTTACTGTGTTAACAAAATCTGTGAAATCTTGATTTGTCTCTGGCCCTAACTGTCTAAACTTTGTTCTATATCCATGTTCAGTTAGTTGGAACTTGTCAGCAAACGTTGACGTAAGATAGTGTAGTTGTTTCTTTCTTCTACAGGTAAATTAAACATTGTATCTAGAGCCTTACCTGTTAAATACTCGCCCAGTCTAATTGCGTACTCGCTTTCTGGGATGCCTAATACCTTCACTGATGCTTCGAATCTCGACAAATAGGAATCCAAGTTGTCTCGGTCCATAAAAAATGGCAGTTTTAGTCGCTGTGAGGGATGGGAAGGTCTTCTGTTTTCCTCACTTTGACCTTTCGAAGATAGTTCTAGTTTTTTAAACTCAATTTCAGTTTGCATCTGACACTTGATCTTCTCTTTCTCAATTTCCACCGCATTTGTTTGTTTTAACTTTTCAAGTTCTAGTTGTTCCATTTGTAGTTTCACTTGTGTCTCTTTCTCTTCCTGTAGACGCTTTGCCTCGCGTTCATTATGCCTCTCCTCTCTTTCCGTCTGCTTTTGTTCTTTTGCTTCTGCATACTCCTGTAACTCTTTACCTTTCAGGCCTATTCGTTCACCTGCTTCAATATAGTCCATTAAAGTAGGCATCTTGTACTTGTGGACACGTTGCTGTGAATCAGCCCACTGTAAATGTACAAACTCTGCTGTTAGTCTTTGTGTCACTTCGCTAAGTACACCCGCACTCCCTGTGTACGTAAATCCGTAGTGCTACAATATCACTCTGTACTCACCCAGTCACTCTATAAGCACTCTAGTAACCCTAGTAAGCACAAAGTAACCCACTCTGGGTCTCGAATTCCACTCACTATCCCTGGAACCCACAGTGCGGAGTTATCTTCCGAACTCCGTCACAATTCTTCACTTTCTCAGACCACGACCTTCTCCTGGTCCGGTCTAGACTCAACTCCCTCTCAGCTCGGAGTCCAAACATCAACTGCCCTCCGTCAGTCTTTGTCCTTCTCTTTTCAACAATTCTATCCCCCACATTGCTTCACACACAACACACAATCTCACTGCTTCAACTGTCTGCCTTACCTTTATTTTAGCCAGCTGACTTCTTCTCAACTCCCCCTTTCAATTACTGTCTTCTCATTTTCGCCCTCTGGGGGACTTACTATCCGCCCTATTTTATCTCGTGAACTGTTTATCTTGTACGGCCACTCACCTTAATGTCAATGACCACAGGCATGTGACAGTACCATTTGATGATTGTTCCCCCATTGTGTGGTGTGTATGTATTTTATGATGGTTGGTCCCTCTCTCTGTATGTACCATTTGATGATTGTCCCCCCATTGTGTGGTGTGTATGTATTGTCTGATGATTGGTCCCTCTCTCTGTATGTACCATTTGATGATTGTTCCCCCATTGTGTGGTGTGTATGTATTGTCTGATGATTGGTCCCTCTCTCTGTATGTATCATTTGATGATTGTTCCCACATTGTGTGGTGTGTATGTATTGTATGATGGTTGGTCCCTCTCTCTGTATGTACCATTTTATGATTGTTCCCTCATTGTGTGGTGTGTATGTATTGTATGATGGTTGGTCCCTCTCTCTGTATGTACCATTTGATGATTGTTCCCCCATTGTGTGGTGTGTATGTATTGTATGATGGTTGGTCCCTCTCTCTGTATGTACCATTTGATGATTGTTCCCTCATTGTGTGGTGTGTATGTATTGTATGATGGTTGGTCCCTCTCTCTGTATGTACCATTTGATGATTGTTCCCCCATTGTGTGGTGTGTATGTATTGTCTCATGATTGGTCCCTCTCTATGTATCATTTGATGATTGTCCCCCATTCTTTATGTGTATTGTCTGATGATTGGTCCCTGTCTCTGTATGTATCATTTGATGATTGTCCCCCATTCTTTATGTGTATTATCTGATGATTGGTCCCTCTCTATGTATCATTTGATGATTGTCCCCCATTCTTTATGTGTATTGTCTGATGATTGGTCCCTGTCTCTGTATGTATCATTTGATGATTGTCCCCATTATATGTGTGTGTGTTCTCTGATAATTGATCCCTCTCTCTGTATGTATCATTTGACGATTGTCCCCCATTCTCTGTGTGTGTGTTGTCTAGCCACTTCAGTAACTTTTTCTAAATTGCTTTTTAATTATATAATCTGCATAGTTGGATAGCTCTTGAAAAAACAAATCCAATGGATTTTTATTCAAGTCTGTAGGTCAATTCTAAGGGGAGATATAAATGTTTGTGTGTCAGTTTATCATTTAATATCTACATATAGAAAAAAAAAAACACGATTTTGACCTTTTCACTTTTTGTGACCCTACCTACATACTCACACAACTGTTGGTTACACTCGTGTCAAGGGAGATTAACACAGCTGCTGTCTAATTCAAGAACAAAAAACTACTGCCGGTTTATATATATGCACATGCACACACATATATAGACATATCCATGTCATGCTGTGATGTCAGACCACGGCATGTGACAGCATGCGTGGTTGTCACCGCAAGGCCGCAGTGCGGAGATCAATTTTGACCAGAGAATTCACCTTACAAAGTTACCCAAAAATAAATGTAACCGAACTTGTAGAGTGATGATAATTTACACATATATACTAAAATGGGTGTTGACTGCAAACATGCATTCATTATCATTTTAGTTGCTCTGGATAATCCATAAGAATATGAAATGATCATCGCTGGATTATGACACGGAAAATCGCTATTTTCCAGCCATGGAAATTACGGCATCATAGCATGCGATCTTAACGATTTCAGTTTGGGATGTGACCGCTGACTTAAATAGTCAAAAATTACACTGTACGCATAAAAATGGATGCTCAATTGAATTATTCATACTACATCAATCAATAACGTCTATATAAAACAAAATTTACGAGTCAACTTATGTCTAAAAAAGACAGTCTCTTTATCTCCGTAAAAAGAAAATTTTGAGAAGCAAAGATGTATACATTCATAGACAATGGAGGGAACTACAATACTCGGTAATCGGTTTGTTTTAGTGCAATCTTGAAATAATTGGGGAATTTAAATATGCTTAACTCAGAGACACAAAAACAAGAAACCAAAAATGAACACACAAAAAATCTCCGGTAAATAACCGCAAAACTAAAACGTAGTGCCTAGTATTGTGTGATGATTGATCCCTCTCTCTGTATGTATCATTTGATGATTGTCTCCCATTCTCTATGTGTGTATTATCTGATGATTGGCCCCTCTCTCTCGGTATATATCATTTGATGATTGTCTCCCATTCTCTATGTGTGTATTATCTGATGATTGGCCCCTCTCTCTCTGTATATATCATTTGATGATTGTCTCCCATTCTCTATGTGTGTAATTATCTGATGATTGGCCCCTCTCTCTCTGTATATATCATTTGATGATTGTCTCCCATTCTCTATGTGTGTATTATCTGATGATTGGCCCCTCTCTCTCGGTATATATCATTTGATGATTGTCTCCCATTCTCTATGTGTGTATTATCTGATGATTGGCCCCTCTCTCTCTGTATATATCATTTGATGATTGTCTCCCATTCTCTATGTGTGTATTATCTGATGATTGGTCCCTCTCTCTCTGTATATATCATTTGATGATTGTCTCCCATTCTCTATGTGTGTATTATCTGATGATTCGCCCCTCTCTCTGTATGTATCATTTGATGATTGTTCCCCTTTCTCTGTATGTTATTATTTGATGATTTTCCCCCATTCTCTGTATGTGTATTATATGTGTATAACAGTTGATGATTGTCCCCCATTCTCTGTATGTGTATTGTATGTGTATAACAGTTGATGATTGTCCCCCATTCTCTGTGCGTGTATTGTTGATGATTGTTCTCTCTCTCTCTCTCTACACGTATCATTTGATTGTTCCCCATTCTCTGTTTGTATTGTATGTGTATATAATTAAATATATGTATGTAAAACAGTGTGACCTACAGGTTCACACATCGAACAGAATTAAATACAGGTTCACACATCCAACTGCATTACATACAGGTTCACACATCCAACTGCATTACATACAGGTTCACACGTCTAACAGTGTTACATACAGGTTCACACACCTAACAGTGGTACATACAGGTTCACACATCTAACAGTTACAAGTTCACACATCTGACAGTGTCACATATAGGTTCACACATCTAACAGTGTTACAGGATCACACATCTGACAGTGTCACATACAGATTCACACATCCAGCAGTATCACATACAGGTTCACACATCTAACAGTGTCACATGCAGGTTCACACATCCAACTTGTCACATACATGTTCACACATCTAACAGTATCACATATTCTGACAGGGGCGGATGTCATCAAAGTGTGACCGACTTCCAGTTCGTGGTTCCACAAATGATGGGTCGGATGTTTGACTTCTGCTCCACACTAGCCCCATCAGCATGTATATCAACAAGTGTGGACCTGTCTCTGGCCTTCCTTTACAAGCATCTAGGTAAGTGGTGGGGTCAAGGAAGTATGGCCGTCATTTGTTGAGGAATGTCACACCTTTACTGTTTCTGAGTGCTCTTCTGGAGCAGACCTCGGCAGTTATGACTCTCCTTCCCTCTTGATCATGTGATGTAATTTAGTTACTGTTGCTTATATTATGTGTTTTCTGGAGTCACATTCTTTCGACACTGTCTGTCTATGCGTGGGTAGGTTGGTATGTGAATATGTGTGTGCGCGCGCGCGCGCGCACGCACACGCACACACACACACCACACACACACACACACACACACACACACACACACACACACACACACACACACACACACACACACACACACACACACACACACACACACACACACACACACACACACACACACACACACACACACACACACACACACACACACACACACACACACACACACACACACCACACACACACACACACACACACACACACACACACACACACACACAACACACACACACACACACACACACACACACACACACACACACACACACACACACACACACACACACACACACACACACACACACACACACACACACACACACAACACACACACACACACACACACACACACACACCACACACACACACACACACACCACACACACACACACACACACACACACACACACACACACACACACACACACACACACACACACACACACACACACACACACACACACACACACACACACACACACACACACACACACACACACACACACACACACACACACACACACACACACACACACACACACACACACACACACACACACACACACACACACACACACACAACACCACACACACACACACACACACCACACACACACACACACACACACACACACACACACACACACACACACACACACACACACACACACACACCACACACACCACACACACACACACACACACACACACACACACACACACACACACACACACACACACACACACACACACACACACACACACACACACACACACACACACACACACACACACACACACACACACACACACACACACACACACACACACCACACACACACACACACACACACACACACAACACACACACACACACACACCACACACACACACACACACACACACACACACACACACACACACACACACACACACACACACACACACACACACACACACACACACACACACACACACCCACACACACACACACACACACACCACACACACACACACACACACACCACACACACACACACACACACACACACACACACACACACACACACACACACCACACACACACACACACACACACACACACACACACACACACACACACACACACACACACACACACACACACACACACACACACACACACACACACACACACACACACACACACACACACACACACACACACACACACACACACATGTTTGTATGTTACTGTCTGCCTGCCTGTCTCGTACTGTTGAAATGTGAATTGTTTATGTTTAGTGTATGTTTACAACTCTCTCTCTCTCTCTCTCTCTCTCTCTCTCTCTCTCTCTCTCTCTCTCTCTCTCTCTCTCTCTCTCTCTCTCTCTCTCTCTCTCTCTCTCTCTCTCTCTCCCCTCCTTTCCACAGATCTTGGTCTTTGGTGTTCTGGATCAACTCTGCTGATGATATTCCTCCATGCCACCGTCTCAATCCATCCAGCATAATTTCCCTTGGTCGATCTCTGCCTCTCTTCCCATCGATCTTTCCAGTCATAATGGTGTTCTTCAATGCCTCTCATCTCATGACATGATCAAAGAAAGCTGTTTGTCTTTTTCTTATTGTTGTATATAATGTTCTATTTCATTAGCCTCTGTTAGGCAATAGGCATTAGTTACGCTGGCAGTCCAAGGAATTATGATTACATGTGTGTTTGCTAGGAAATCTTGTCTGATTACATGTGTGTTTGCTAGGAATCATGTCCGATTACATGTGTGTTTGCTAGGAAATAGTCTGATTACACGTGTGTTTGCTAGGAAATCTTGTCTGATTACATGTGTGTTTGCTAGGAAATCTTGTCTGATTACATGTGTGTTTTCTAGGAAATCTTGTCTGATTACATGTGTGTTTTCTAGGAAATCTTGTCTGATTACATGTGTGTTTTCTAGGAAATCTTGTCTGATTACATGTGTGTTTGCTAGGAAATCTTGTCTGATTACATGTGTGTTTTCTAGGAAATCTTGTCTGATTACATGTGTGTTTGCTAGGAAATCTTGACTGATTACATGTGTGTTTGCTAGGAAATCTTGTCTGATTACATGTGTGTTTTCTAGGAAATCTTGTCTGATTACATGTGTGTCTGCAAGGAAATCTTGTCTGATTACATGTGTGTTTGCTAGGAAATCTTGTCTGATTACATGTGTGTCTGCAAAGAAATCTTGTCTGATTACATGTGTGTCTGCAAGGAAATCTTGTCTGATTACATGTGTGTTTGCTAGGAAATCTTGTCTGATTACATGTGTGTCTGCAAGGAAATCTTGTCTTATTACATGTGTGTTTGCTAGGAAATCTTGTCTGATTACATGTGTGTTTGCTAGGAAATCTTTTATTAAATGTGTGTTTGGTAGGAAATCTTGTCTGATTACATGTGTGTCTGCTAGGAAATCTTGTCTGATTACATGTGTGTCTGCAAGGAAATCTTGTCTGATTACATGTGTGTCTGCTAGAAAATCTTGTCTGATTACATGTGTGTCTGCTAGGAAATCTTGTCTGATTACATGTTGGTCTGCACGGAAATCTTGTCTGATTACATGTGTGTTTGCTAGGAAATCTTGTCTGATTACATGTGTGTTTTCTAGGAAATCTTGTCTGATTACATGTGTGTTTGGTAGGAAATCTTGTCTGATTACATGTGTGTCTGCAAGGAAATCTTGTCTGGTTACATGTGTGTTTGGTAGGAAATCTTGTCTGATTACATGTGTGTCTGCAAGGAAATCTTGTCTGATTACATGTGTGTTTGCTAGGAAATCTTGTCTGATTACATGTGTGTCTGCAAGGAAATCTTGTCTGATTACATGTGTGTCTGCAAGGAAATCTTGTCTGATTACATATGGTTGCTAGGAAATCTTGTCTGATTACATGTTTGTCTGCAAGGAAATCTTGTCTGATTACATGTGTGTTTGCTAGGGAATCTTGTCTGATTACATGTGTGTTTGCTAGGAAAATCTGTATGTGATTACTCATGTTTTTATGTATAGAACCTGTACATCATACATCACTACATGTATGTTTGAAATCAAATTAATTATGTGATTACACATGTATTTAATCACAGATTGTGTTACATGAAATCACATGCAATTATGTGATTGCAAGAGTTTGCTGGTGGAAACCCAACATCTCTGGCTTAGTGTATAGTGAGGTACACACTTCCATCATTCTCCAGAATACCTGTGTGAAGGTTTGAAATCAGCTGTGGACAGCTTGGAAGCAAACTCCTTTGCATTCATTTCCATGGTGTGCCACATTGGCTGTTCAGAAAGCAATGGCAAACTACTGAATAAAAAACTGCCTGGTAAATCACAAACAGGCAACAAATGCTGGGCTTGATTGTGATATCCTGTAAAGGACATGCAACTGACTTTTATGGTGGAAACCATATGTGATTACATGCATGTGTAATGGCAGGACTATTATATGAATACATGTTGTGTAATGGTAGTACTATATTATGTGTTCACATGCATGTGTAATGGTAGTACTATATTATGCGATTACATGCATGTGTAATGGTAGTACTATATTATGTGATTACATGAAACTAATGGTAGTACTATATTATGTGATTACATGCATGTGTAATGGCAGGACTATTATGTGAATACGTGTTGTGTAATGGTAGGACTATTACGTGATTATGTGCATGTGTAATGGTAGGACTGTAGTATGTGATTATGTGCATGTGTAATGGTGGGACTGTATTATGTGATTATGTGCATGTGTAATGGTAGCACTGTATTATGTGATTACATGTATGTGTAATGGTGGGACTGTATTATGTGTATGTGTAATGGTGGGACTGTATTATGTGATTATGTGCATGTGTAATGGTAGGTGTCAGAGCCTAGCAGCAACATCGTTACGGCGCCCGGCGGACAAGAGTTGTCGGCTGGCAAGTTTCTTACCTGGGGCCCCGCGACCAAAGGGGCCCCGAACCGGGGGGGCAGGGGAACC
>JACEFZ010000325.1:510000-520343 GCA_014155875.1 Cepaea nemoralis | reverse complement strand
AAAATATATTTTTCATATTGGTTTTCCACATAACTTTGATAGATATATATATAAACACTGCAGTAGGGAAAATATCATTCATTGTTTCACATAAATGATAAAAAGATAAAAAATATTTTTTTAAAAAATAAAATTATATATATTAAAACACTGCATATGGAAAATATCATTCATTGTTTCACATAACATGATAGATATATATAACACTGCAGTATGGAAAATATCATTCATTGTTTCACATAACATGATAGATATATATAACACTGCAGTATGGAAAATATCATTCATTGTTTCACATAACATGATAGATATATATAACACTGCAGTATGGAAAATATCATTCATTGTTTCACATAACATGATAGATATATATAACACTGCAGTATAGAAAATATCATTCATTGTTTCACATAACATGATAGATATATATAACACTGCAGGTATGGAAAATATCATTCATTGTTTCACATAACATGATAGATAGATATATATATGTAACACTGCAGTATGGAAAATATCATTCATTGTTTCACATAACATAATATATATATATATATATATATATATATATATATATATATATATATATAACAACTGCAGTATGGAAATATCATTCATTGTTTCACATAACATGATATGATATATATATAACACTGCAGTATGGAAAATATCATTCATTGTTTCACATAACATGATAGATAGATATATATATATATTAACACTGCAGTATGGAAAATATCATTCATTGTTTCACATAACATGATAGATAGATATATATATATATAACACTGCAGTATGGAAAATATCATTCATTGTTTCACATAACATGATAGATATATATAACACTGCAGTATGGAAAATATCATTCATTGTTTCACATAACATGATAGATAGATATATATATATATATATAACACTGCAGTATGGAAAATATCATTCATTGTTTCACATAACATGATAGATATATATAACTCTGCAATATGCACCTTACGAGATGCATCGAAATATGCCAGGCAAGAAACCATGCAATATTTTAATTGTATCATCTGTGTTTAGTTAGTCGTGGTTCCAACTTCACAGCAAAGGGTCGCCGCAACTTGCTCCGTTCCTGTGCCAGTGAATATCACACAAAATGCTCCTCGCTGCCTGTGTTTAAATTCACTATAGGAATACATTATTTTGAAGAGGAAAAAACAAGAAGAATTAGACTCTCAACCTAACTTCGCGAAGCAGTCCTATCTTTTGCTATATTATGCAACTCCCACCATTTTTTTTCCCGCGTTTCCATCCTGTTTCAGGATATTGCGGTCAACACCGTCACCAGCATGTTTCAGCTGTATGTTGATTCCTAGGCTAGATTACGCTCATCAGCACGCCACGACTTTCTGAGCGACCGGCTCCATACTCTCATAAGTCACTTTTGCGATTCGAACCACTGCTAATTCTCGTCGCGTCACGTGACGAGAGTATTTCGGGGTTAGCGGAGAAAGCTGCTAGCTCCTCGGCCATGGAGCAGGCAAAAACTCCCACCATGCCCTCCCAAAATTATTCATCTCTGACTGTAATTCTATTCTCCGTGTGTTTTAGATCTTCCGCTGGTTTGTTTGCCATGTGGGCTTCAAGCAAGAGAGATTATCTAGTTATATTTCCTCAGGTGTTCTCGGTGTGTGTCCCACCCAGCGCCAACGTATTTTCCTCACCTTATAACAATAAAGGAGATGGCGGTATACGACTGGCATGGATTGCATTTTATAAAAGAATGACATTTTATGCAAAACATCATTGCAATTGGAGGTAAGAAAAGGTGTTACTTAGAACCAGTTTTAGCATACGGCGGCTGTGAATCCTGGACAATTAGTAACCATGCACACACAAAAATCCACAGACTCTTTGGACAGAAACAATGAGTCATCTAAATGCTTTGAAAGAGGCTGAAACACAACGACTGCTTATCACAAACATCAGCAAGAGGCAGTCATCATTATTCGGCCACATTAATATAAGACAATGTGAGCCAGAAAAAAAAAACAATTGGGGAAATAAAAACAGAGGAGGACAGCAGCAGAACATTCTCAACAGCCTCGTGTCGTGACACGGAAGGGTATCAGCTCACGAACTGATACTGTTGGAGATTGCAAGATGTGGAAAAGCATGCTTGCTCACGCCAGTCGGCAGGGCAATTGGTGATGATGATGATTGATCCACACTTATATAAGTATAGAAAAGAACTTGAGATTAGAGGATAGATTACACGTGTAAAAATATAGTGACCCCAGGATGATTCCAACCAGATGTCTTCAAATGACGACAGTGCCTCGCTATCGTAATAATTGTACTTCTTTGTACAGCCCGCTTAACACTATGAATATTAGGTAGAAGGCAATTCTTCCGTTGGCACTTGATGATGATGATTCCATTGGCACCTTGCCGTCTTGACAGACGATAGTTTGTAAGGGATGGAGTTATTGCCTCTCCATAGCACAAAGCCTGGGCTAAATTACAGAGATCATGTGTTGCCCATGCAGCATGATCCCTCTCTCGGCCTGCCTAGTTCACTCCAGAGGAAAGGTAACGCCTCTACATCTGGAACAAGACAAGCTGCAGAAGCTGCCGGATCAGCAAAGCAATGCTCTACTTGTCCGCCTGTCGGAGCTTCGATCCTAGACCAGCCGCCAACCAAGGCTTAGGGCCTGGTCTGCCCTGCCATGACACTTTGTCTTTAGGTTGCATTTCCTCGCACCAGGGTAAGGCTTGTACCCTCCCAATTGCGCTCTTCCGCCCGAAGCCGTTGGCACAATGTGGGGTGTCGGGTTTGGTAAGCGCCGCCCAACGTTCGGCGCTAACAGAAAGCAGGTAGTACCGTCTACTGTTATACGGTAGCTCAGTCATATCTGACTAAGACCTGACACAAATGATTATGATGATGATTACAAGTAGAAGAAATAAGTAAAGATGAGAGTATATTGGAAGGCCCCGCTATACGTCGCTTCGATTTACGTCGTTTCGCTATAACGTCGTTGTCACATAGGGGACTAACTTCACTTTACGTCGCTACGTTTCGCCATAACGTCGTTTTCTTCTTCTTCTTCTTCTTCGTTCATCCGGAGTTTTTTTTCGGACGTGATTGCGTTGTGCCTGTTTACAGCAGAGCTGCGTTCTTGCACCGTTAGGCCGACACATCCGACTTCTGCGGGCATTTGTTGACCGGGTTAACCTTCCCGGGGAACATCGTTTTGAGGCTGGCGATCGCGCTGTTGATATCGGTAAAGTCCATGGTTTACTTCCAACGACGGTAAGGACAATTCATGCAGGTGCTGACAAAATCATAGAGGGTGCTAACAACGTATCCCCTTTGAGTGCTTCCAAGATCACTCGCACCAGAAGTACTCTTATGGAGAACATGGAAGCATTATTGGCCGTCTGGATTGAAGACCAGAACCAACGGAATATGCCTGTGAGTAAGATGGTTATCCAAGAGAAAGCAAAGTCTCTCTATCAAGATCTAGCTAAGAAAGCGGGTGGGAGCAGTACTAGTAGTGCTGATGATAGTTTTGGAGCGAGTCGTGGTTGGTTTGAGCACTTTAAGAAGCGTTCACACCTGCACAACATTCAGACAACAGGTGAAGCGGCGAGTGCTAATACTGCAGCTGCAGTTTCCCTGCAGAGTTAAAGGCCATGATTGAGGAGGGTGGTTACTGTGCAACAGACATTGGACACATGTTTTGTTCAAGCAGAGAAGAGCCAGGAAGCAGACATTGGACACATTTTTTGTTCAAGCAGAGAAGAGCCAGGAAGCAGACATTGGACACATTTTTTGTTCAAGCAGAGAAGAGCCAGGAAAAGAGGCAGGAAGAGGTTACAGTTTCATCCTCAGATGAAGAGGCAGATTTAATGCCTCTACGTCCCAATAACTCTACCATTCGTCCTCCAACTCACCTATATTTAGCCAATAAATATCAACAACCATCAAAATAAACATTACATAATACACTGCATTTCATTTAATTCTGTGGGAAATAACGTTTCGCTATACGTCGTTTCACGTAAAATCGAGTTTTCCAAGTACGTAACCCTGACGTTAACCGGGGGCCTTCCAGTACACTATACCTCCTGTTGGCACTTGATGATGAGGTTTACAAGTAGAGAAAAGAAACAGATTACAGGACACACTAGTCAATATAAAAATATAGTTACCTCACTGGGATTCGAACCAGCAGCCTTCCGCCTTCAAATAACGATAGTATCGCTATCGTAATGTTTTTTTTAGTTTAGTCGATGGATCCACATCACAGCACACGAGGCATCCCATAAGTGCTCTGTTCTCCTCCTCACTCAAACCTGAGTCTGGAGAAGCTCAGCTCAGTGCACGAACTCCGTAGCACCGGCGAGGATCCTGAAATACTTTGGGTAGAGTTTTAACTCGAAATTTTGCCCGGGCAGCACCGTTAAGCTACTCTTTTTCGATTTCCAACTGCCAAGGGATTTGTTACGTGCGCAACAATACACACTGGCGTCGGATCTCACTACCCAGAGACCCAGCACTCGAGGCGGACACCCTACCTCGAGACCACGCAGCCCCCTTCGCTATCGTAATAAATGTAATTAAGACTGCAAGATGTGGAAAAGCATGCTTTCCCACGCCAGTCGGCAGGTCAGTTGGTTATGATGATGCTTGATCCACACTTTATAAGTATAGAAAAGAAGTAGAGGTTAGAGGACACACTACACCAGTGTTTCCCAACCTTTTTTGTGCCATGCCCCACTTAAGCCTTTCTCAAATTCATATTGCCCCCCTCCCCCGCCCCACCCCCCCCCCCTCAACATATACATTATTTTTTATATTCAAAAATTGAAATGTTCACTAAAGAAACTTGAATGATAGGTTTTAGGAAGAAATCACTAGGTAATTATTGAGCAAACACAGTAATTAAATTTTCAAAACATATAATGGAGAACTGAAATTCAAGTACAAAATAATTTTAATGAAAGATTTTTCTATATTATTTTAATTATTAGTAATTATTTATTATTTAAATTTAGTGAGATCCTTGCGCTTGATGCTTGCTGCAAAGAGATCTTATGTCAGGTTCCAATTTAGTTAACTTCAGTCTCAAGTCTCCCCGTTTTGTTATATTCAGCCGATTTCTTCCATTTTCGAATTGCCCCCCTTAACAATCGAATTGCCCCCCTGTGGGGCGTGGGCCCCACGTTGGGAAACACTGCACTACACAGTGTAAAAATATAGTGACCCCACGGTGATTCCAGTCAGATGCTTTCGAATGACGGCAGTGCCTCGATATCATAATAATTATACTTCTTTGAATATTCCGCTTAACACCAAATGAACATTAGACAGAAGGCAATCCTCCCATTGGCATTTGATGATGATGGTTATAAGTAGAAGAAAGAAGTAAAGATTAGAGTATACACGACACCTTATGTTGGCATCTGATAATGAGGTTTATAAGTAGAGAAAAGAAATAGAGATTAGAGGACACTCTAGTCAACATAAAAATATAGTGACCTCACTGGGAATCGAACCAGCCGCTTTCCACCTTCAAATGATGTCAGCACCTCACTATCGTAATAATTGTTCTTCGAACAATATGACCCTATGAGGACACCCTATGAGCATTAGGCAGATGACAATTATGTTGGCACTTGATGATGATTATAAGTAGAGAAAAGAAGTAGAGATGATAGGATACACTACACAATATAACAATAAGATGACCATATTCCATATTGAGGTGGATAGGCCTTAGGTTCATACCAGAATACGATCAGCGTTGCCAGTAGTGGGTTGTGCTCAATATTTAAAGAAGATGACCAACCACATCGGGGTTCAAACAGCCGCCTTCAAATGATGACAGTTGAACTAATGATTTTACTTTTCGTACGGTCCGCTTACCACCCAATGTGCATTAGGTAATCCTCCTGTTTGCACTTGATGATAAGGATTATAATTGGAGGAAAGAAATAGCAGACAGAGGACACACTACACAATATACAAATGTAAAGCTACATACAGTGACCACCTGGATTTGAACCAGCCACCTTCAAATAATAAGAGCGCCAGAATGTATTGTTGTTGTTTGTCCATCAAGAATGATGATGACCATTCATTTCATCCAGTGGGGTTGAAAGATGGAGCCGTGAGTTCTAAGATGGCTGATAAGGTCTATTTTGGCTCGAAATGTTCTTTGACAATGTGGACACAGAATGCTTGACGTTTCTGGAGGAGGATTTTCTGCAGTGGTTTTTCTGTTCTGTCTTTTCTTCACAGCTCTTGCAGTCCTGGTTGCCTCACCAGTGACTGCACCCTTGCGTAATGATGCACGCTACGAATTTCGGTCTCTGGCTGCAGTCTCCCAGGTGTCATGATGAATTCCAAAAGCATTCAATGAGATTTTCAGAGTGTCTTAAAGCCATAATGTATTAACTGTATTAACAAAACTACGGCCAGCCAGGCGCCCTATGAAGATTGTGCAGAAGGCAATATCCTTCTGTTGGCACTTGATGATTATAATTAGAGGAAAGAACTAGTAGAGATTAGAGGACACACTGCACAATACACAAATTTAAAGCTACAGTGACCCCCCCCCCCCCCCCCCCCCCCCCTGGATTCGAACCAGCGCCTTCAAATAACAAGAGAGTCAGAGTGTATTAATCGTCAGCCAGGCGCCCTATGAAGATTGTGCAGAAGGCAAGCCTCCTGTTAGTGACGTCACGGCCTTCCCGCCAAAAGTAAAGGTCAGCAACTCAAAGTAACTTTTGCTTCGCCATTTTCCTGTACCCCCCAAAGGCACCGAGATAGCAACATGCTCATACACGAATATATCAACGCAGCAGCAGTTCAAATATTCCTCATTTCTCGTGAGTACTGTTTATTTTTTGGAACACTTATGGCTTCTTTTGATTCTTTTTATTGGAAATATGAAGTATCCGTAACTTTAAAGTTTTGGTGGGGAAGACTAGACTAGAGAAGAGTCAAGAATGGTGACAGTTTGTGCCCCCGATTGGCCATGATTTGGAAATGTCGGATCACCCCAATTTGAATTTATTTTAACAGTGTCCTCGATGTTGCTGTTTTGATGTTGTCCTGCGTTTTTATGTTATTTGTTGTTAAATGTAGATTAAATAAATTCATTGCATTTTCTTCCCGTAAGATCTTCAGTTAATGCAAATGCCAGCAAAATACATTTTTTACTTTTTAGATTGTCACCGTTCATCCGTGCCATTGAGTGATTGCATGAGAGATTGTTTGATAAGTTCTGAACTTGCTACTACTACTTAGTTCAATGACTAGCGTTCATTAAGTACTAAGTACATCAAGTATAATTAATTCTAGAGTTTTATATCCACAAATTCTTGCAATTCCAGTTTTAAGTTTAATGTTTTATCTTCTATTCTAACACAACTTCTTATCACCTGTTTATTAGCTGTGAATATTAAAAACCTTAGTTAATGAGTGCTTAACTGTTTAGTAATGTTTAATTTAGTTTAGTTTAGTGTATTTAGTAGTGTGTGCCACTATGTTTTTTTCGTTCATTTGACATCATACCTATATATATATATATATATATTGTCATAGACTATGCCTGCAAGTTTGTTGCCTTCGGATTTTGCAGGTTTTCTAATAGTAAATTTGACATCATGAAATTTTTATACTAAATTGAATCATGCCATCTCTGAGGTTATTCTATGATGATGATACTGCTGTTCTTCTATCTTCTATCCCAGATGATTTGTTGGATTCTACAGTTTTCTACTGAATGAGCTATCCAGTTCACGCCAACTCTCCTAAGTCGTCTGTTGTGACACCCAGTTAGGCTACAGTGTTATTCTTTGTTTCCCCTATTGGCAGATATTGCTCTGTTTAAAGATGAAATAGATTGACACACAACCATAAAATGTAAGATTCTTCTTCTTCTTCTTCTTCTGCGTTCATCCGGAGTGTTCTTTTCGGACGTAATTGCGTTGGGCAGAGTTGCAATATTTGCGCCTTTCTACTTACATTATAGATCAACTGCTGGTTTTTCCCTTGACTTCCACTTCAACATTGTGGTTCGTAACCTCCAGCTTTTGCATCAATTTCCGGCTGTCAAAACAAATGTGGTCCTGGTTCTGCTCATGTGCAGAGTTGTCCACTTTTTCTGGAGGGTGCTGTGTCCCCTAATGTGTGTTTTTTCATCTGTGCTCTATCACTAGGATTTGCTTTTGGTAGATTCCTTACATAGAGCTAAGATCTTGAATAATATTTCACATACTCACCAGTACTTAAATGGACTGATTCTTCACACAGAAATGTGACTAGTTTAGCTACTGTGTGATTGATTTGAGTTGGTATTTGATGGTAAATGAAACCCTTTGGCATTTAAATGATTTATTGCTATAAGGAAGAGCGTGGCTCAGTGTGCCTTCACACCTGCTAGATGATTTGACCAGTTGCCCACTACTTTTCCTTCTCAGAGGATTCTGACATGACCCAGTACTCATTTTACAGCATTAGTAATGCCCACAGTTGCCTTAGTCAGAGAAATAATAAATCCTCCTGCAGTTGGATATCCAACCCTTTTCAACTGTCATGTAACAAGTGCACTAATAAACTATTACAGTAGCTCTAGTTGTATTTACAGTTATGTATACTATTAATGACAGATATAAAAAAGAGGCAAGTAAAACATTTTGGCCACGTTAAGTGACATAACGACTTCCGTCGCCAACATGACGGTTAGGCGTTGAACCGTTAAGGCCTGTGGCGTGTTTAGCTTGCACTACGGTTTGCAATCACATTTTCCTCATGTTGGACTGATAGTACATGGTTCCAACGCCCTGCTACTGAGTGCGTGCGTGGGAGGCACTGAGCTGTGAAATTCGCAGGGAATGCTTTTACATCTGTCCTGTACAGTGACTTACATGTTCGGAGCTACCGGCTGAATTGACTGATTTCCATTTTCGGTTCATAAGTGCATTTTTCAGGAGACTCTGGAGTCGTCACTGAAGCTGCAGAGTTTGTGCTTTATGTGACACTTTTGGCGGGTTGCCTGCGGTAAAAGACCAAGCCATGTGAGAAAACCCGGGTCAATGAGGTCTTTCTGGTGACTGCCGAGTCCATCGATGATGAATTGTGGTTTTCATGGATTAATTTTGTGTTGGCATTCTGGCGGCGGCATTATGCACAGTGTGCCTGTGCGGGCTGTTGGATTGCCGAGACTCCTGCCTATTCCACTTTTTACATTGGACAGGGGGGAGCATTTTGTGTGATATTCACTGGCACAGGAACGGAGCATAATGGGGACGACCCTTTGCCGTGAAGTTGGAACCTTGACTAACTAACTAATTAAGAGACATAACACTCTTATAAAAACCATACTGGAGGGTAAGGTTGAAGGCAAGAGGTAGACAACGATACAAGTGGTAAGATAATATCAAGAGATAAGCAAACAGCAGGACAGAATGTACAATCAATGTGAGAAGCAGACAGTGTTGGAGATCCATTGCCATCAACCTTGGAGATGGCATGTGATTATGTTTTTAAAAATGCTTTAAAAAAAAAAATCCATGCAAAAGAAGTGTTTGACAAAAATATGGGTTTGCTGTCCTCAAAGGCAGTGCAGTGGTAAGGGGTGGAGGTGAAACTATGATACAAGCACTCTGCCCAAGTACCAATTATTCCAGTGAATGCATTGAAGTATTTGTCATCCCCACGGTAATTTCAAATTCAACATGTAAGCTCAAACACCAGCAATTTTAGTGATTGCAATTTACATTTTCTGTAGGGCGTGTAATATATCGAGTCTGGTAACTTGATTATATTTTTTTTTTTAGCTTGTTCATGTTTCTGTGCATGCTACTTTATTATTTATTGTTATTTGTGTGCTATTCTACGCGATTTATGTTGCTCCTGGTAAGTTTGGGTTTGATATAAATGTACATGAAGTTGGATCGCCAAGAATCACAGTCATTGAACACTTAGATAACTATGTGTGTTCCAGTCTCCTCCCATACATAGAACAACCTGGACACAGATCCCAGACTCATACATGCTATATTTTGTTCTCATTTAGACATTTCATTTAGTCTGCTGAAAGCAGTCAATCTGAACTTCTTATTTCCAATTCCTGAGTCAATTTTAATGTCCATATGGGATAGTTAAGGAAAGGAGGCCTTGGGATGAGTTTGTTGACAGCATCGGGTTAATGTTTAATAAGGATTAATGGGGTTAAAAATGAAGGCTCTCTCTTTCTCTCTCTCTCTCTCTGTCTCTCTCTCTCTCTCTCTCTCTCTCTCTTCTCTCTCCTCTCTCTCCCTCTCTCTCTCTGTGCCTCTCTCTCTCTCTC